>JAOVVB010000002.1:15042551-15053192 GCA_028570985.1 Heterobranchus longifilis | reverse complement strand
GGGGGGCGGAGAGGGGGGGGGAATAAAGGGGGGGGGCAGGGGGGGGTGTGGAATTCGTAAGGGGAGGGTGGGGTATTAGGGCTGGATGGATCTCAGGTAGCAAACCCTCCAGTATGTTTTATCTTAGTAGACTCCAAACCAGGCTTCCTCTTTTTTCCAAAAAGAGCTTGTGAAGGAGAGTCTCTGCCAATGCAGATAGGAGGGGCTGGCCGCGGGCGTTTCAAACCCATCGCCAGACACGACTGACAACTGAGAGAGGACAAATTCCTCTACCATATGGTGGATTACACATGGCCTTCACATGTTGCTGAGTGTACAGTGATGCTGTGCTTTCAGCTACACGCGAGGGGTTAAATCGAAAGCCTCCATGGCAGATGAGGACTCAGATGCTGTGTGTATTCCAGATGTATCAATTTCCTTGGATATCCAAGTCCATGCGAGTGCATATGCTGCACTGGCAGGGGTGCAGGCTGAATAATGGCTACCTTCCAAAAGCTAATATTCTTTTGGCTGGAATAATGCAATTATTATTTTCCTAGCCATCAGCCTTGGCACACAATGCCATCTGTTACACGAAACAAACATACACATCTCCATTTAGAAAACAGACAGCTGCCCAGTCGCAAGCTGTACCTCCACATTAGCCGTGCAGGGGGACTGCAGGGATTCCACCGACCCTGCACCAAGGTCATACGAACCCCTCATCCAGCCTGCGACCATGCACCATGCTTATTACTTTACAAACCACGTAAAGAAGGCCCGAGTGGCATGATTATATTCCTGCCACTCAATTTGTGCCGTGGGATGGCTTATTGAATGGCACCGCCGCGAATCTGGTGATTAATCTAGAAAGACGGCAACCCATCCATCACATATTAATTATTGGAAATGAACTAATCACCCTGCTCATAAGCCAAATAGTAGCAGAGGACAGAATAACTAAGACACGAGACGGATTTGGCAGCATATGCCTATTTACATGCAGAAGTGAAATGATCATGGCTATTAGCACAACAAAAATGGTTAAATGGCCATCTGGTGGAGTGAATAATAGGGGTAGAAATCGCCATGATTCACCTACTGTCAAACACGGGCCTCATTATCAGAGGAATCTGGAAGTGGAGTCACAAACAGCGGTGATAAGAGAGCAAGAACACATCCACTCCCTTCAGTTCGACCACGCTGTGTGCATTATCAAATAGCTAAGGGCATCTGCTGAGGTTGTACAGCATCACAATAGTGTCTGCAATACAAGAGAAGAAGCTTGTTCGTGCTGTAAAAACCTGTTAGGTGCTGCAGTCTGCACACATTAATGTAACACAAGGTGGTCAATAGCCACAGAGGGAAAAGCAATTTCACATCACTCTTTCATTCAGCTCGGGGGAGGTACATGGGAAAAAAAGGCGGGGAAAGACTGTGAAAATGTTCTCTAGGGTGCAAGGCCCCCCAAAAAAAGGAACGTCTCTTGAGAAAAGAGAGCGAGATCGAAATTTCACAGGCCCGTCTGTGAAGAACGTCTGTCCTTGCATCACATGGAAATGAATTTCATTCAGAAGGAATTTCTATTTTCCTTTCTAACACACACACACACACACACACACACACACACACACACGCACACACACACACGCACACACACTTGGCAGGTGACAACCTCTTCCAATTTAACGTTTTATTCTTTATCACACAACTGCAGTTATCCAAGGCTTTAAATCTCAGCAAGAAACTGTGAAGTTTATCAGATATAATTGTTGCACTACCCGGCACCACTGTCTCTTTGCCGCTGTAGACAGGAGAGGATACTTTATATCTACTATCAAAGACCCGAGGAAGGGTGCGATTGAGAGATTAGTACTCCTTACCTGCTGCTCGAAGCCTCGGTCTCTCACTACGAATAAAACTCGGATCTGAAAGTCTGAACACCCGTATGATTGAGCAGTGGTGCTAAAAGGTCAGACTATCGACTGCAGCCCAATGTAAAGGCTGGATGATGATTCAAGTCTTGAATGTCTAATGACGTCCATCATTAGCTCTTAAAACCTCAGGGCCAGTGCAACGCTGCTGTAAGATACGAGTGACCTTCACTTCACCGTGTGTGTGTGTCATAACATAGTATGTCAAGAGCCTGCTACTGCATTCACTATAAAATATATATTTTCTCTGATCTGTTTATGTGATCTTATAAGTCTTAAATACATAAAACACACACAATATGCATTTTGAAGGTTTTCGTTCATTCATTACCGATCTGAAATCAAAGTATAAAATACAAAGTTAATCCACCTTAAACAAATCAAAACCTGGTCGAATCTAAAAGCTTGAACCAGACTAATTAGCATTGAAAATAATTAACTAGGACGCACACTTTTTGCGCTTTAAGACAGATTAACAAGCTATAAAGTTACCGGCAATTAAGATGAGGAGAATCACAGGATCAGCTTAGCCATGTAAGATAATAAACTCTACTCCTACTAAAGACTTAACAAGCCCTTTATCAGCGGGCCAAGCTCCCGACTGCAGATAAAACCCACATTAAAGATTAGTACAACAAATTCCACAAACTTTGGGGACAACTAATCAATTATTTGATAAAAATCATCAATCAATTAATGCTGAATTAAATTAGAATTTGCCTTAGCCTACTTTAGCTGCAAATAAGTCATCGATTTAATCTTTTAATCTGGTAGAAAGTGGCCTGTTTTCGTTTTACCCATATGCACCATTTTATTAGATTTTTTAGATTTTTAAAACTAATCGCAATCTTACTCTCACCTGTACAGAAGTTTGAAATATCAGTTATAGATATCAATGACTTCATGTGTCATGTTATAGACAGACAGTTGGAGCTGACTCAATCAGTTGTTTTGCAGACGTGTTTAATGCCTAGACGACCTGAACAAAAAAAATCAGTTGAGTCTCTCCAGTACTCAAGATGAAGCACAAGTAGACACAGCCGTGCAGAAACTCAAGGTCACTCACACACCTCCCCAGCCACGTGCATTATTCATTACTATATTCCAACCAATAGAAGCAAACTGTAATAAGCATCTTGAATTTCTCTGCACAAAAAAAAAAAAAAAACCTGTAGCACAGAAGTGCAAATTACACACTAGGCCAACTGACAGGGAAGGTGTTAAATTACCACTAATTTGTCAGGATTGGCTTTCAGACGCTTAGACGGAGAAGAAATTCCAAGACGCGCTCACCTGTGAAAGGCCGAGGTATATGGACACGGTCTCTGAGATGTACAAAAACCTCCCCTCCTTGTTTAGTGCAAATACGAATCCATCCAGGGACTGTGGAAGGAGAGAGAGAGAGAAAAGAATTGAGTGAGACAACACACACATAGGGGCTTTCTTTAAGCCTCATGTTTTCCCCATACAGCCACAATCAAGGCCTTGTAGAGAGCATTAAATGAACAGCAGCAACAAAAAAGGAAGAATCATTTCAAATACAAATAAGAACAAACCGCAGTGAATAATGAATACACCAAGCCGTCACTACAAAAAGACACATTCATGTTAATAACACTGGATTTTCAAACACAGGACTCAGTAATGCTTCCCAGTTTACATGCATATAATTAGGCATTTTGGACTATAAAAAGTCTTGTTCTGTGAAGATCACTGCTGGAAATTCAGAGACTAGGCGTCCAACAGGCAACAATTAAGGTACTGAGGTCGGCTGGGTTAATTACATATTGTCCCCTACTGATTCAGATAATCTGCCGGGCCTGCTAAGCACAGGCATGAGGCAGTAGAGACAGAGAGAGCGAGAGAGAGAGAGATGAGTAAGTAACAAGTGAAAAAAAGAGGTTTGCTCAAAAGAAAAGAAAGAGCTGAAAAAACAAAGCGTTGCACACAATGCCCCAGTCGATCTGATCACCTTTTTATGAAAATGAGGTTTACACAGATGGGGCAGAAGAGCGTCTCTCTTTTTTTTTCTATCTCGCTCTCGTTTATTTCCAGCTCTAAAAAGAGCAGTGGCAGCTGGCGAGAGGAGCGCGCGGTCTCTACCCGCCGATAAAACAGCACAGCCCCGGGCTATTTACAGCACGCTGATATGCAGCTGACAACAGGAGCTCCCATAGCGCTCTGCCAGAGCCCAGCAGCCTCCCCAAACACACATCTTCTAGCACTAGTGCTTAGCTTACACTTTACATTACACCGCCTTAATGTTGCTGCTAACACTTGCTACGATGCTTAACAGTACACGGTGCAGGAGTTAGTTCAATTTGGAACAATTCATATGAACTGTCTTTATGCTAGCACAGGCAGTGCTGCTTTTCCACACTCTGTATCGTTACATGCTAATCTAATGCACTTTGATTACATTAATGGTCTGTACTAGACTGTATTTACATCATCCATGGTGTGTGAGAATAAATATTAGCTTGACGCGTTACATGATTACATGATATTAGTCTAACAACATTCTACATGTTAGCTAGCACTAGCAAGAATAAGAGTAAAGCTTATAACAGGTAATGTTCTAGGTCTAGTTTGTGTGACGAATGTAATGAAAAAGTAAAATACTCAAATTAGAGTGTTTTTTAAAGGAAGTATAACGCTTTATTGATTGCAAAGGGAAATTAGATTGTTCCAGGAGCATACTTAAAAGACGAGGGAAAAAATACACACAAGGAATAAAGTAATAATAAAGTCAAGATATACTATTACTTTACTTCATACAACAGGATAAAGTAATAAGTAATTTCAGGCTTTTAGCTGAAAGAAAATATGTGCAATTTGTAAAAAAATAAATAAATAAATAAAATTCATGAATGTGTGTGCATGTCTAGTGCAAATGCGTATAACATGATATATAATACCTTAAACTGATTAACCTAATCCCATGTCCTTTTTGAGTCTATCACAATTCCCATCCCTCAGGTCAGTGGTTAGTGCTCCGCTTCTGTTGGGACTGTATCCTCCCCACACATCAGTGGAGGATCTTCTCAACCTTGTTACTGCATGAAGTCAGATCTGGCACTGCCACGCGATTCCTGCGTCCCCGCAGAGCCAACCCCGGCAGTCGGAGAGGATTGCCAGCAGTGGCCTCCAGCCACTCTCCAATCATCTACTGGCTGCTTGTCTCTGAAAGTGTGGGGCAGCAGAGCCAGGTCTCTGGAGAAGCGCCTAGTCGCCTCTGTCAGCCTCCCCGCCGTGATAAACGGCCTCTGTTTACAGGCTAACCACTGGGTAAAATGCCCTATAAATCACCCGGCAGACAAACTTCTGGGGGAGAAATGTGTTACATTAGGATGGGCCTTTTATGTCATTTGTTTAAAACAGTCATGCCTCACGAGCCAGCTTGTGCTTTTTCTCTCTCTCCCTGCAGAGCAAGAGGAAGGAAGAAGAATATCCTGAATAAGCTGCAGTGGTTCTGTGGAGAGCTCTGAGATAGCTAGGGACTGGATCCCAGGTGATATTTCTTGACCTTTGGTGCTAGGCTGTAAGCTCATTGAGGCTTGATTGAGTTAGGACAGATGGGATGGTGCTTGGCAGCAAGTACATGAAGAAGTTAAGGGGAAAATTCAGACCTGGGAACGTTGTACATATTCAGCTGAATTTCTTTAGTGAGGGAATTGAAGCTTTAGTGCTCTGATCTACAGCTGTCGCTGACAACATTATATTGTCCCTTATTCCAGGCTCAAAATTTAGAAGCAGGATGTTAAAGTGGATCAATATTTTTCATCACTTGTGGTTTAATACTTGAGGCTAAGATGTAAAACGAGTAAGACTTATGAACACCATGATTTTGGGCAATAACACGATCCAGACTTGCTGCCCTAGAGGAGCAAACGCTGCCTTTCTAAAGTACCTCGTGTTTTCCTAACAGAGGACAAATATGCTAGAGGTGAAAGACATGTGCTGACAAACATCAATCTACCCCAGTGACCTGTGCGAAGCCATACCGCCACGCTGCTCTGTTTACGCACATGAGCATACACCGGCCTTGTTGACCATCATCTTAAATTATTAAGCGAAAAAAGGAAAAAAGAAAATTGACAGTAGAGAGAAGAAGGGCAGCTGGCAACAGGAGCACGCCACATGTTCAGCTGCTCCCAAGGTCTCCTCATTCCTCCGACCCTTCACCCACCCAACCCCTTAAAAACAATCACTGCAATCAAAACAAGCGGGGCTGATGAACTCTGCATGTGTATGGATGTGAGAGGAGGACCAAGAGACAAAGAGAATCTCATTGTGGATGGATGGATGGATCTCGTTAATAGCCCCTCTTCCTTCCACGGATACACTTGAAAACACACCAACCCAAAGGAGTGTCCTCTTATTCAATACACAAATCACAGAAAATCACATAACAGCTAGCATTTGTATTACGCCATAAGATATGCATGTGTTCTGTGTGGTTGTGTGTTTATAAGAGCGGGACATATAGACATAGAAAAAAAAAATCAGGTATATTTATATTATGGAGAGAGACAGACAGAGTGAAGGAATGATTAGGGGCTTTAAAAGACATCTTATCAGAACTAGTCCAATGCCATGGGAGCTGGAAAAAATATATTTTTCACTCGAGTCAATTTCGAAGCTGACAAGCCATGTAGAAATGTGCAAATATGGATGCCGAGTATTGATTTATTTATTGAAGGCCCTAGCTTGGGGGATGCTCAAATCACTCATCTTACCCCACGTTGGGAGCTCCTTCGAATAAAAGCATCGTTATAACATTTATTTCAGACGGCGCTTAGCAGTGGAGAAAAGATCTCAGCTCCTACTCGACATGACATATTTATTGGCCCACTTTATAGGACTGACCCATTGCAGACATCTGTTATAAAAAAAGACACTGTACTACATGTACTAATGCTTCCTTTAGCCGCATCACCTCACTGTCAGACTTCACATGAATTTATTGTAAGAAATGAGCGGATGCTGTGTGATTTAATTAACAAATTTAGTCATGGATTTAGAATGGAGAAAATATATCTTTATATACAAAAGCAAAAATAATTGAAGAAGTTAAAATGAAATGTGGATGTACGCGCAGCAAACCTAACAGAAATATTAAGCTAGTTTGCATTTATTTAGTTGCGATGTGTGTGTGTGTATGTGTGTGTGTGTTTTTGAGCGTCTCCGGTGTGGGCCACTGAGAAAATTTTGCCGAAATGATATGAAAGGAAATGGAGGCAACTATGAAAGAAACTGCTGTGCAGATTCTATGCGTACATGCCTGATATTGACTCCTCCTAATAGATTAAAATACGATTTTCCCCATTTATTATTAAAGGGAAACATAAACATGACACATTAAATATGTTTTAGCTAAATACACTGATCAGCCATAGCATTCCTGCATTGTGTGGGTTCCCCTTGTGCTAGCGATGCAGCTGTGGCCTCTTGGGCCTTTACTCCAAACAACCTCTGGGGGTGTGCTGTGGTGTCTGGCATGGGACATTGGCAGCAGATCCTTTGGGTGTTGGGTGTTGTAGGGTGGGATTTGGATATGTGCATCCCATAGATGCTTAAATGGATTGAGATCTGGGGAATTTGAAGGCCGGATCAACAACCTTGAAGTCTTTGCCTGCTAAGTCCCATACACAGAAGGATGTGATGCACTGAATGCTCTGATACCTTTCTATCATAGCCGGCACTGACTTTTTTTGTGCTATGTTGGCTTTTCTGTGGGATCGGACTAGACAGAGCATTGATAAACCTTGGATGCCCATGATCCTTACACCAGTTCACTAGTACAGTATATAATTGATGATTATACCTAATTGTATAGGCACTATATAAAGAAAGAATATGTTTGCATTTCTTGTAAAGTGCATACATAAATTGTTGAAAGTAATTTAATCAGTCACATTTTTGCCCCAAATATAAACATAAGGGAAAACAGTGCCACATGTCTCCTTAGTGGATCATCAGAAATATCCTTAAAAAAAACAAGCAAAACCGTGTGGACAGCTAAAATGTGAAGTCGAAATCAACGTACTGTGGTGAGGAAGAAATAGAGAAAAAGGAAAATATGATCAGCACCCTTGAGGAGGAGAAAGTGAAACAGATTTTTTCCCCCCTGTCCATGCTGTGGAAAAGTTCCTTCGGGTGATGAGACAACAATATTGTTTCTACCTCCCTGCGTGTCTGGATTTAATTAAGTGATAACAGTCACCTTCGGGTGGTGGCACCAGACAATAATATCAGAGTTAAGAGAAAGTGCTGAGGAGACTGGGCTCTCCCTGTTATCAAGAGAGAGAGAGAGAGAAAGAGAGAGAGAGAGAGAGAGATTTACCTGTTTTACAAACTCTTTTAGGTTAGTTTCCTGGAAATATTTTCCTAGCCTAATCAGGGTGGGTGAGTGTGTGATTGGGGGTGAGCTGGTTTAAGAGGATTTAGTTTAACTCTAAGAGGATTAATTCTAATTTGAATGCTTATGTGTTTAAACACAGGCTTGGGGGGATATATATATATATATATATATATATATAGTATAGACATATTGATGTCCATACAAACAAATAAAAGACTTCAAGTGACTGCAAGTTAGGAGCTGAGACTAAATCAACACCGAGGTTAAAATACGTGTATGCCAGGTACACACAACCGTATATGTGCACACACCGGGTACCATGATGCACTATTCCTCAGGACATGGGGGGGAGGAAGATAGCTGAATAGGAAAAAAACTGAGAGAAGAAAAGATTTGAGGTCCGGAGTGACCTCAAAACATACTGAAGGACAGGATAGATAGCATAAAAAGAAAGTCACAATGTCTGGTAGGCCATTAGGATGATTACAAAAAGTATAGCATCTGAGAGTCAACAAAAACGCCTTCAAATCCAGACTCAAGTTGCTCAATGGTATAATGTTCATTTCTAAAAGCTTGCCTATCCAACACAGGCGAGCATGAGTGCCTTATTGAAAGCAGTGTAGTATTGTAACTCTAAGACCCCGGTATGAGAGACAGGATGTAAAAAGCGCTGAGGGTCAGTCTCCTTACAGCTCTCCAGCACCCGACAGAGACCCATCATCAAAAGGTTCCATTACAGCAGCAGGCTGCCATCATAATTACACCATAATCAGCTCGGCAGCGAGGGCCTGTGGAGTGGCCCGGGGCTCGCAAAGGTACGCTCAGGGTGTATGAATCACAGCGAGGTCAGCGCAACCAGACAGTGGCCTTCTCTTCAGCGCACTCAGGCCTGCACGGAGAGGTCTAGTGCTGGCTCAAGTGGCTATCGAATCATAGCGTTTTTGTCAAATGGATCCTCTTTTGATGATGAGCTCACACTATTGAACCATTTTCCGATGGCGCTGCTCAGCAGATCTGTTTTATTACAAGTTGATGTTTGATGTGCTTGCTTGTTCAGAATAGCGTGGGACCATAGCGATATCAGATAAAAGCAGAGCAATGTCAGATATCGAGGTTTGTTGATGGGGTCCAAGGCTAGCTGAGCTCCTGGAGTCCTACAGGCAATGAAGACCTTCAAGCTGCCAAGCATAATTGCCATCACTGCAGCTTTCACCCCAACTCACACACACACACACACACACACACACACAAAAACCAGAGCGATGCATCTTAAGAAATCACATAGGGTCTGACCACCACAGTCTAATTATGCTAATTGCTGCAATGCCCTTGCTTTATTTATGCATGGCGGCTAAGATAAATAAAAGGAAATTGCTTTGGATCTAACTGTATTCATTTCAGAATGCAAACTAGCTTGTGTTTGTTATGAGATTGCTGATCTGTTTACCCCTGAAATTTTGCAGGTAATTGCAATTTTGATTGTACATTTATTTCTCCCAGTGACAGTCCCAGGACTGCGTCTGTCTTCAGTTTTTATAATTAAATGCTTTGTAATATTTAAAGCACATCAAACGGAAGGAAGGCAGCACACGTTAGACTATTTCATTCAGCAGACTGAATAGCTCACTCAGGGGGACCGGGATAAGCTCGCCGAATAGAGGTGCTCGAGCTGAATGCTTTTCAAGTTCTGTGGTGTTGTTGAAGTAAATATTGAAATGGTGAGGAAGTGTGTCAGGGGACGTAGGGGGTGAATTGGTGTTGCGAAAGGAATAAAACATAAGGTGTGTAGAATAGTTTCCTTCTTGACGCTCTCTCACACTTTTTACAATTAGTCTTGACAGTTTATATGTTTAGATGTCATGTGAATTTGAATCATGAAAAATGAGGCTTTAATAAGAATAGACTTCTCATCCAGATTTACAGGGGAAAAAAATCCAAATAAATGAAGTTAGAAAATGAATACAAGGTTTGATCATCACTAGTTGCCTAATTAAATGTAATAAAAAAGACAGAACTCATCAGAACAACTTAAGCTGTTAAGTCTACTGATGAACATGCAAAATGTTGCACAATATTACAATGTTCTGAACTTTTGTGACGTTCCTGTAGCAAGACCTTGGAAGGTTTTCTGTGAAAAGTCATTTATTTTAAGTTATATATATTCTCTATATCTTTCAGAAAATGAAAAAAAAAAAAAACCTCTACTGACATTTTGAGGATCCATTGGAGTTGCAAAATTTAGTCACAAGTTCTAGATATGTTTGATTGGTTGCGGGTTCGATTCCCGTCTCTGTGTGCATGGAGTTTGCATGTTCTCCCTGTGCGTGGTGGGTTTCCTCCAGGTTCTCTGGTTTCCTCCCACAG
>JAOVVB010000002.1:15026337-15042451 GCA_028570985.1 Heterobranchus longifilis | reverse complement strand
GCCATCGCGACTCTGTATACAGGATTATTAAGCGTTATAGACGAAGAGTGAGTGAGCGAGTGAGTGAGCCAGACATTGAGGGCATTCAATAGCACTAATTAGGGGGGAAAAAACAAACAAAAAAAACCCAAATATGGCAGATATAGACTCCTTAATGGTGCAATAGTAGAGTAAAGTGTTTTCCTATCCTATGGAGATCAGGAGACCAGGTGATGCTACAGCCATCTGTAGCCAGAAGTCTTTTTATATTAGCCATGCTCTCTTAGGGAGAGTAGTGGGATACTCGCACTCACACATCAATCATAGAAACACTAGCCAATCAGGGGCATCATGCAAGTGGAAGGGGGCGGCTCACACTTTCCTCCAAGTGTTTTCCGCCGTTCCGCAAATTTGCGTGAGCAGTAGTTTGAAAAGATGAGGTTGGTTGGCGTCACAGGTTTTGGAGGAACATTTGGTAGTTGTCATCTTGATGGGAGTGTGCCCTTTACAAAGAGACATGTGGCTACGACTGAACTGGTGAGAAAATCAGGTGAGATACAAATAAATAAGGAAAAAATATATAATAAAAATATACATTTAAAGCTTTTTGCAATGCTACAAACATGAGAAAAAAAATCCTTTTCCATTTTTGTATTTGCCAGGGCCAATTAGATCTTCCCCCTAATGTGACATCATATAAGAAGATCCCCAGCTTGTTGCTTATCATGAGTTCATTTACACAGACAAAGAAGCAGTGCCTTTGGGAGAGGAGTGAAACAGGAAGTTTGATGCGTTATCTGAGGAGTATTCCAACCTCTGAGAACTATGTTAATTTGTTACAGAAAGAGTAAAATATGGGATATTTAAATTTAGTTGTAATGTTATGTATGAGAGACTATTAGGTTAATTATGCATTGCCCTTTGTCTCTCAAGGAAACTAAAGGATTGATCAGAAGGACACTTCAAGCCGTGTCTCTTAGATCGGGTTTTTGCCATAAGCCCTAATAGTCTTCCTCTGGCACTTAAAGAGAAGAGGAGAAAAAAAGAAATCTATCTATCTTGGGGAAGATGAGTACCATGTAAAAACCATGAATGTTTGGGCAAACCAAAAGACATTGTTAGGAAAAAGGCTGCTTTTCATTAGGATTAAAAGTTAAATCTTCTGTCGAGAAGAGCTTTCTTTTAGACAGACAGAGATTTAGAGAAAACCTGCTGCTTACGCTACAGTACTGATTATATCAAAAGCTTAAAAAAAGAAATATTTTTTTTCATTTTCATTTTTTTTATTCAGCAGAACTTACTTCACAGATATTACTAAGGTATTTTTTTTTTTATTATTACTGTATTATATTTTGTTTTCTTCTTGAGACAGTGGGGAAAAAAACTCCCAAAGAAATACTGTTAAACAATGCTGTTCATTTTATTACATCAAAATCAGAATGCTTCTAACAAGTAGGGTTTTTCTGTTGTTCTTCAAATGCAGTTTCATTTATGCACTAAGCACAAACAGCATAAAGGCACTAAAAGCCAGAACAAAAATGGACGCCATTTACTTTGTGATCGTGCTATGAAGGAGACAGGCAGTGCGTAGGCGACGAATTCATTCATACTTATCTCATTAACTTTACAATCCGATGGCATTACCTTGTAAATGAAAAAAAAAAAAAAAAAACAATAAATGGAGAAGGGTCTTTTGTTGTTGCCTCTGTCCCCCAGCAGACAGGTGTGTTGATTTATTTATTGTATTTGTGCATTCCTGTCTTTCGTGGAGGAACAAATGTGCCGACCGCAGGAGAGTTCATTGACAGGCCCTTTGTATGGCACAGTAAAAAATGAGCCACTTACTTACAGCCCATCCATAGGAAATCGGATGCAATGAGAATCAGAATGGAAGTGCTCCCAGCGCTGACGCCTTTACAGACAGAGGCTACACCAGAGCGCAGGGGAGGAAAATCAATAAAGGATAACTCCGTTTCTCTCGCGCACAACTTAAGATTCAGCAAAAGTTTTGTCTGGGGAACTTCGCCTGATATGGGGCTCGGGAACGAAACCGACATTAATCATTCCAGCAAGTGCTACGTTGCTTTAGTACAATAACTTGTCGCTGGAGCCGCTTTCCCACCTCGCTCCTGCACATAAAGCCGATCACTCAGCGTGCCCTTAAGGGCCAGATAAACAATCACCAGAGTCCCATATTCTGTTAAATCACTGTAGCCACATTAGTCTGAATGGAGAGAGGGGATCTGAGGAAGAAAAGGAATCGCTTTGCGCCGGCCGGGCACAGATGCTTATCACACATAGAAGAAGACATTCGTCTTTTGTCTGGATTGCCCTTGACACATCCTTAAGGGAGAGGAAGTCTTGAACTTGTCTTTGTTTTGAAGAACTCTCGGACCTTGGCAGTTTAATTCGGGGTTAAACACAGCAGGATCTCGCGAGTATTTAAGCATTCCCTCCATCTTTGATACTCATCTTCTTATATATATATATATATAAAAATATATATTCAAAGGGCTTCCTCTGAGCGAGAGGGATAAGTGTGCCATTGTGATCACAATGCCGAGGCTCTGATCAGAGGATAGCACACACCAAAGCCCTTAGCACAGTCAGAGAATACTCATACTTACCCCAAGCTCATCACAACCTCATGTGCCTTACAATTAACTACAAGTCTAACGTTGCAACTGACATACTTTGCTTTGTTCTATTTTGTATTATTATTATTATATTTTTTTACCATGATGCCTTATCCTTCCCCAAATGAAACAAAACAAATAAACATGTTAAAATAATAAAGTATGCCATGCGAATAATACCCACAAAGCTCCAGCGGCAGTGCAGGCAGTAGAGTTAAGGCAGTTTGAGAAGCATATGGGTATTTATAGACCCAAGTACCTCAGAGAACACATTTAAAACCGCAGTAACTGCACCCAAAGCCACATTATGAGCCAATATGAACCCCAGTAAAAGCTGCCTGGTGTTACTCATGTGACCCATTATGGACAATGCAAGAGGCACATGAGACTGAATACACAAACATGCAACGCCTTAGTATCGAATGTTGTTTTTTTCCTGAGAAAATACCTTCAGCTTCTTTCACAGTCACAGTGTGCGCTCGCAATATCGTAGCTCTGATTTTAGGGCGCTTCTTAGTTGCATATTAGATGGACAATTCACTAGCTGGACGGCTACCTGAGCTCGTAATCAAGCTAGAAGTTTTTATGTGCAAACCAAATGTGTGTGTATATGGGCTGTAGCTGTATGTTTAAATGTGATGTTTTTTTTACAGTGATGGGATTCTTGTTCTGGATCCTATGGCTCTCTGCACTAGAAACATCAGTCAAGGTGAATTGTAGTAGAGCATTTTATTACATGGATTAATTAACGTGAAAAGATGCTAAATAATAGTTTCATAATTAGGATTATTTTAGAATCAGAATGTGGAAATCATGACGAAAATAAAGTTCAATGCAAAGGCAAAGGCACAAAAGGCGAAAACCTTTTCTGCTGGCATAACATTATAAAGGTCGAGAGAAAACAAAGACACCAGCTTCTGAAGCCTTTTACATGACAGAACATCACATCTCAGAGCCAAAATGTTAGCCGACTACTTGTTGACTGTGTGCTATATTATAAGCATTGGTAAAAAAAATTGTTTAATAGTTAATAAAGTACTTAATACAGCTTGCCATGTTATAGCTTGCATCTTATGGCACTGCATTAGTGTTACGTTTCTTTAACATAAAATGTGTTAACTCTCTTCTTTTCTTTTTCAGACCTGATATTAACATGTTAAATCTCCCATCCTACTACCTTTGTCTTGGATCTGATATAACTCTCCCACATTCTCTTTCTCATTCTCTCGCTCTTTCTCTCTCTCTCCTTGAGCTAACACTTCCTGGGTCGTCTCCGGACGGACATCTATACATCTTCTCCAGGATTTCACCAGGACATGTTAAAAGGTCTATGTTCTTTGTAGTAACAGGTGTACATGACATCAGGTATTTGGCCGAAGGTATAAAAACTCAGTGTTTTGCTGTTAATTAATAGAGACGTTTCTGACAGACAAAGTGTTTGACTGTGTCTTTTGCGGTGTCAGTAAGCTTACAGAAGCAAAAATTGTGATAAGGCAAGCATATTGGAATGTGGGAAATTATTGAACACTTTGTTCACTTATAAATATCAGGAGTGTTCGAGTCAAACCGGGACTTTATGTGTCAGGACTGTATGGGACATGTGGCAATGACTCCTAGCTGACTTTCTGAAATATGCACGTGGCGATAAGTTATCCTTTTTTCAAGGATCAGGCGTTCTACTCACAGAATGTTCACGACTGCAGTGGGCTCCGAGCCATCTCGGCCAGGATCGTCATTCACAGACATACATTCTTGTTTAAAACATTCAAATGTTTTACTCTGGCTAAGAAGTACTGCGCTTGAAGTCTTCAGGAAATGTCGATCGATTTACACCTTCATTAACAAAAACATTTCATCACGATAATTAGATGTTAGTATAATGATTTTATTCTCATGGCTAATTTGTTCTATCATGAAAAGAAATGTTTTCAAAGGAGTAAGGAGTTGAAAATCTGCATCTGAGTGACAGAAGAGGCCTGTTAAAGCAAGCAGGGGTTAAGGAGAGAAGCGCATGTACAGGCCTCTCCTGGGAAGAGTGTGCAGGCTCTGCGATAATGAGAGACTCCTGTGAGACACCTGAATTCGAAAGGAACGTGTTAACATCTGCATTACTCCGATATGAAGATTATTGCAGAGCCCAATTCGGAATTAGTATTCTCGAGAACACTGCTTATCTTTAGCTCTCATTTTTTTCACTTGTCAGACAAAGAGTTCGATTAATGAATGTTAATAAAATGTCCTTTTCTCTTTTCTTGCCCAATGCCGTCATCACATATGCTTTTTTGTGCATGGAATGTCATGGCTCTACTAGCTGTAAAACTATTATAATATTTTATTCATCATTCATTAATTCATTTATTTCTTATAAAAGTACAAAACTGTAAGATACAATTCTGAGATGTCCATTTTTGAGTCAGATGTCATAATTATGGACTATTTCCATAAGTTAAACTTTATTTAAGCAAGTTAGGTCGTCAGGCATTCACTACACATTTAAATGTGTTAAATGTAGGATGCAGGTCGTGCTTTTGGAGGCTCAGACCTGCCTGTCAAGGGCGTGGGTGACTCCTACTTATAACAAATGTAGTGACAGGCTAAGATCAAGGGCTGCACTGACATTCTCACTGCAAAGGTCAATGTATGGCGAGGCCGGCGATGAAGAAATGAGCACTCTGCCATCATTGCCAAGGCAAAAGGTCAGAAACAAGCTGATTGGTGATAGAACTATCAAATTAACCAATCAATACACAGCTGGGATAGGAGGAAGCAGGCCCTCAAGGGAGAGGAGACAGGCTGGACCAAATGCCAAGATGTCAATAGCTGTGCGCCGATACAGCCTGGAAGAGAGGGAGCCTCTCCCATAAACACTACACCACACACACACACACACACACACACACACACACACACATATTCTCATGCACGCACGTTCCTCCACATGCTTACTTTATTTTGAAGTTATCTGAATGAGTTTTATACATGCTTACTTTATTTTGAAGTTATCTGAATGAGTTATCTGAATGCATTAATGCCAAACACAGAAATGAGTGTACTAAATATAATGTATGCTAAGTTGAATGTTGAGAATAACGATGCATTGTAAAGCATGCCATAAATCTTAAAAGAGAGACGTTTTGAATATAAAGTCATCCTTATATTGAGGGATAATTTTTGCTCATGATGAGGATAAAGCCTGAGTGGAAATCAAGTCGCCTCGCGAGGTGTCGAGTGTGTTGCCGGACGTGGAGGACGGAGATGAAAAGACACACAAGGACGTAAGTAGGACATGAGAATGAGCGCGCAGTCGGGCCGCTTCGCCAAAAGGGCTTGTAATCCTCTTCTACGTTTACAGCGGAGGCTCAATATCACTTCAATTCCCCCATGAGTGACTGGCTGCTTTGTACCTATCTCCTGTGGAGACGACCTATTCACATAGCAGCCTCTCATCCTGTCCTCCTGCTCCCAAATACCAGTTCCCCTTTAGACCTCAGGGGCCATTGAGAGATGAGCTCGTCTGGGGATTAATTGAATTGTATTAGCCACGTCAGTCAAGCTGAAGTGCCGCTGTGCTCCAGGCCACCGTGCTGGGACGCGCTGAGGCGGAGGGGGATGGAGTCACACACACACACACACAGGGATAAAGTAAGGTGTGTGGAGATATTAGTGAAGGACAGAGATTGACTAAGGAACAGTGTGCTTCATCAAATAGGTTTGCAAACATATACAGCCATCATTGAATCACTGAACTTCTCCACTGTTTATTCTCTTTCTCTCTCTCTCTCTCTCTTGATATGCCTTCCATCTTTCAAATGATAATTAATCAGCAATTAATTCACCTCTTCCCATTACATGCATGGTAATCAGCAGGTCAGGGTAAATGATGCAGCGCTGAAAAAAAAAAAACATAAGTACAACACTTGACATTCACATGTCATACATGCATGGCCATGAAATCTATAACAACAGCCTCAGGCCTGCTGTCTGTCATCTTTCTGTTTTAGGAACGAGCAAGTGGCATGTGTGCTCTACATATGTTTTATTTTCTGTAATAATGTCCTGAAATTTTCATCAACAGGATGCATTAGTTAACCCAAAATATACATGTTTTCTTTCATTATTATGATTTACAGTAGATTAAACACATTGAAGTGACCAATCAAACAGACCAATACAGTATAGTACCGGTAGGAACTCAAACTATAATAATAATATAATATATATATATATATAATATAATAAAGTCTTGGTTTCTACAACTCCAACAAAATAAAGCAATATTCAGAGAACCATTGAGACAGAGTTATAAATAGGACGAAGATTACCCAGATAGTGAAATATTTGTGACCCAGTTCTGGCTCACCTCTACCACAATCGTCTGGCCCACATACCGTACGGAATGATGGCCCACTAGCGGTCCACTCTCAATTGCCAAATGCTAAAGGCACACCTGAACAATTATTTCATGTTTATAGAGTCTACAATTTTTTAAACAATTTTAAGTAACACTTTATTACACACATTATCACCTGGGCAAGAAAAAAAACCATCTAAAAATGTATTATTTACCAGTGAGGCAAGTGGACCAACAGAGTCACATTTCTGCCAGAACTATCTATCCCTCATCCAGTTGCTATCAGGGTGTCCCAAAAGTATCCATACATGAGGGAAATTAACTGATGATTGGATCAACAGTTACTTGGACTGATCTCTGCAGCTCCGTGTAGTGCCGTTAGAGGTCCCCTGGTCTAAGCTCACTTCACATGTGAAGTCTGTAGAGTAGCAAGTAAAGAGCGCACACAGATCATTTAAAGAAAAGTGCAGCTGTAGATGCACCGGATGCATTAACACGCGATCATTATGATTGAAAGAGATAAAAGAGTCTCTGTGTGTGTATTTTACTATCTATGGAGTCTTTTGGAACACCCTGTAATTCACCCTTCAGTTCACTCTGTTTCACAAGTGACACAGTTTAATATCACTATATGTCCAATTTATCATTTTCTACGTAATAATGATGCTAGACATGTGTTACTCTGGAGCGCTGATGGATTACTGCTTTTACACACTGAGCATGAAAATGTTATTTACAAACACATTTTTGAAATCGCAGATCTCGACAATGAACGCTGCATCGTTTAAATCGCTCGTGTGGTCCACGGTTTTTGATTCTCTCTCCAGTGATGCAGCCTCTGATTTTCCAATTCTGCAGCTCTGTGAATTGAACGACTAGCAGTTCAAACTTCCAGAGCAATTAAAGGGCAACTCGAACACTCAGCGGCTCCCTCTCTGCCTCAGCTGGGACTGTGTCAATTTTGGATGTAATTAATGATTCTTTCAAGCCTAATATTCAATGCAATCGTTATTCTGTTGACGTGCTGGAGAAAATATGATGCATACATTTTCATTATGCAACTTATCCGGTATCCAAAGGGAGATTGTTCAAAGCAAAACACTCAATTCGCAAGTGTCTTGATATTTGTTAAAATGTGCTGTTTAAGGAAAACTGAAGGCAGTTTAGTACTTCCAACATGTTCCTCAATTAACAGTTGTATAAATTAGACCATAAATTGTGTAAATCAGGGGAGCGAGATAAAAGAATTCCTAATGAGGAGCTACGAGAATATGCATGAGATCCTCAGCAGTAATTTAGGTTTTAAATAGCAATTTAGATTTTTGTAATTTTTATGAGCTTTTTATTTCTTGCGGGAGCTAATGAGTCTCAACGAGTCCAATCTAAAAAACAACAGGACTTCTTTTAAGAGTGAACTACACCATTTTTATATTTTTTACATAATTTATCATATGATCTATATAAATAAAAAAAGGATTTTGTCTGTACATTAGTCAAAACTCGCTCTTTTAATGATCTTAACATTTCATACATTTGAGGACCCGAAACCAGTCTCAGAAAATTTCTGTCTGTATATCTGTATGTCTGTCCAGCCAATTTTGTCACAGCATCATGCGAAACTGCCTGGACAGAATTTAATAAAACTTTGCCAGCCCTTCAATGTTTGCCTGAATTTAAATCTGTGCCATAAATGAAATCAAAATGTTGAGTAGAAAGGACATTATAAGCATTTTTTTTTGCCAGATTGCCTCATAGCAGTAAGTGCTTTTTTCAATGAATATAGTGCAGGCGTAGGATACTCAACCTTAATCAACAAAATTTTATTTATTTGTATTAATATGTTGGGCAGAGAGTTCTGCCGTACAGAAAGACAGGCAGACATGTACGTCAGCTTCAACCTAAAATAATATCATATCTGATTACATAAAAGCTGACGAGCTTATTTTTAGCTTTAACCTTTTAACTCGTTCTAAAAACTCTGTAACTATAAATGACGGGTCCTAGCGCTGTAGCATAACTACACAATTCCACTTATTGTCTTTAAAACAAATGCTTTGGAATTTCATTTCAGGGTGTTCATGAAACAGCCATTATTTAATACGTAATCGACAGCAGAATCACACTGACTGCAGAACTCACAAATAGCAAGCTTGTCCCAGGCAGATTAGTGGCTCTGATAATAGGGCAGGCATAGAAGGATGACATCGCGAGGACATAAAGTGTATACAATCCATTATATCTAGAAAGCACCACACTCTAATACTCCATAATCCTATTCCTTAGCCCCATGAATAATTTGTGGTCTTTTATATCCAGAATCCTGGGTGCAGAATCCAGGCTCTAATGTTTCGAGGCACCAAGCTGAGATGTCAAGACCACGATGCTGAGAACAGCCAAGCGTCTGTTATCATAATATCACCTAACACATCGCTTTTGATGGAGCAGGATTACTGAACTCCTTTTAAAGCAGCTTTCCCAGTTAGAAAAAAAATTAGATATAGTGCCTGCACTTGTACTTGCTGAGAAAAACCACATAGCTGAAGAGTTCACAGAGTAATGATAGAAGCTGCCTGGACTTTGTCAATACAGCGAATTCGTACAATAGATAAGAAAATAAAATAAAGAAAAGATAAATCACATGTATTTGTACAAGTCACTTGTCTTTCTTTAGATATGTGTGCATTTGTTCATAGCTAATTCTCATTTATCACTTTTCATCACATCACAGCTTGCACAAACTATGCAGAGCTAAAAGTATAAAAGCATTAAAAAGTTGCAGTGAGAGGGAAATAATGTACAGTACAGCTCAACAATTTGTTTTATAGATAAAACAAAAAATAAAGCATTATTTAACTAGATTAAAAAAAAAATAATAATTAAACCTTAAGTTCAGAGTGTGAATCTGTAGTCTGTGATTGAAATGTTAAGAAATGTTTACATACAAGGGTCGTTCAAGTCAAACCAGGACTTGTGAAAAAATTTTCAATCAATCAAAAAACCGATCGACATTTACAGAAGACATTTACTTCAAGCACAGAATATCGTTTCTGTGAACATTCAGCGAGTGGAACACCTGATCCTTGAAAATTTATTGAAAACAGATAACTTGTTGCCAACTTCTAGAAGAGATGCTTCTGTCTTTGGGAACAGTACACATAATCAATACATAATCAATATCAAACACCATTTGCACATTGCAGGTACTCTCTCAGGAATTACGGCCACATGCCCCATACAGTCCTGACCTCGCTCCAAGCCATTTCCAATTGTTTTGGCCATTAAAGGAGTTCCTGGGAGGATTTTTTTTTTTTTTGTATAGGAAAATATGATGGTATGCTCATATCATACTGTATCAAATTACAGAGTGGGTGTTGTTTAGAGTTCTTCATGCTGAAGCTTGAAACTTGGATTTGTGTTTTAGACACTGAAGGCATAACACATATCGTCAAAGGCAATGAGAACATTTTTACAACTAACACTGAACATAAAATGATTGTTTAAAGATTAGATCCAGGAGTATAATAAAGACAGCAGTAGTTTAAACAGAATAATACGAGTGCACTGCAGAGTTTTCTCATACATAGTGCTTAACCTGGATCACATCCTGATTTGCACATGTTAAGGCGAGTTTGTTTAAAAGTACGGTTTCTGTTTCCTGGTGTGTCACATAAAGAAAGGCTAAAGCTGAAAGACTGAGACAATAAAGTTATTCATGCTTCCTGCCAGTAGAGGGCTCCTTGTCAACAGACAGAAAATAAGGAAGAAAACACAGACTCTGTGGCAGCAATTGCATCTTTGCATGAATATGGCAGAATCAATATGTGAGAGGTTTTGCTGAAACACTGTTGAATTTCAGCATCGGATATTTTATGGAGGGATAGGATATGAAGGCGTGATATTGATATTGCAATAAATCTAATTCAATGCCATTTTGGATGATGTCACTCTATACATCAAGTTCATGCTTCTGATCGTTTCATCAGCTCCAGCTTTGAGTGTGTCTAAAATCTAACACATGCATCATGTATGATGTAATGCTATTTAATATCATAATGGATGCACTACTATTGGCTCGACCTTTTATCACATTTTATTACAAAATCAAAACTGGCCCAAAACTTATGGGTATCTATGAAATTGTCAGATTACATACAGATGAGTTGTTTACAGGTGTCAAGGCTTGGGGTTTGGCATTCTGCTATGTATACGCTGACATTGAGGCTACTTTTATAAATGGTAAATAAAGATTTAAATCAATAATTACAACGATGTTTAATATCTGGTTACGTGGCTCATCTACCATACAAGTCCTTGTTGCTATAGACATGAGAAATTAACACTGTAGAATGTGAACGTTGATTTAAACCTTGCAGTTGGCACAACACAAATCTCAGAGGCATGCTGTTAGAGATAATTAATCAACACCTTCTGACTAATTAAATTGATACATCACATACTGAAACAGCAAGACAATATGATACTGATGTAGCACTTAATCCTAATATCAAAACATATTACATTATAGTATGTTGTACTGTAACAATAACAGGTATATAATAAATGCTGAATAACAGATGATACAGGTTTTCATAATGCGTCTTAAAATACCCCGAAAACAAAATAAACATCCTAATATGTTTTGCATGCCGGGAAAATGCCTTATCTTATATTTGTAATACAAGATATATACTATATCTGTATAATATACTTATTATTCGGTCAGAAAACAGAAGATGCGTACATCTATTCCTATTACATCTATTCCATCTATACACCTTCATGCATGAAAGAATAACAGGAGAGAATCAAAAGGAAGTTACAGATGATGAAAAGATTATAGTGGTTAAGCTGTAGGAAAACAGGAGCTAGACTAGGCCATGTTAGCATGCTCATGTTAGCATGCTCGTGTAACTTACACGGACAGAGCGTTGCTAGTGCACTTTTACCATAGTGCGGATCTACTCAGTACATTCGGTGTCTGTAGCCATTTTCTTCACCTTCACTCTCCCACGCTGTAGCTCCAACCTCCACCTCAGATCTTCCACACTCTTCATGAATCTTTAACGATACCCATCTGCACACACGCCCTGACTCGTACACATACACATACACGCATGCATGTGCGCTCGCTTCTGAATGTCCAACAAGCTCCATATGTTTCTCACTTCGACCTCTGAGAAAGAAGGAGCGCGCTCGAGATGCTGTGAGAGGTAAGGGCGGTGTCTCTCCGTGTGTGAGTGCATGTGTGTGTGCGTGTGTGTGTGTATGCAGGTCACAGGAGGGAGCTATAAAGAACATCCATGTACAGTTAGGACATCTCTTTCACTGAGGTCTTCCAGAGATTATGATTCCAGGGCGGCAAGCTGCATTTGTCTTCATTTTGTCTGACTGTCTTCATGCGTTATTATTAGCGGCTGTCAGAGCACAGGGAAGGGGGTGGGAGCTAGGGGCTGTACTCGGCTACACGCTCGGTCTCACAAAAACACACGCGCACAAACACGCAGACAAATAAACACTGAACAAGAGAGAAGGATGGAATCTTTGCACCTTTCCATCGCAGATGCCCCCCTTCAGATATACATCCAAGTCGCACTGATGAAGGTCAATGAGCTCTTGTGCTGTGATGGCGATGCGTGATCAAAAGTGCTCACTCCCTAAAGCCATCAATTTTTTATGGCCTGAATGAAATACATCCTGTTCCTGACTCGCTGGGGCGATTGAGACTAACACCCTCATGCACCACAGACATGGAATATTAACTTGCATCATTCTCTCGGTGTGTAACGGATGCTGCTGAGTGCAGGGTTACTTATGTAGGCAGGAGCAGGATAAATAATAACTACGAGGCTGAGGCACATAACCCTGATTCCAGAGAGCCGCACAGCGCTAGTACAGGTGTTACATAAGGAAAGCTAGTGACTCTGTGCCTTCAGTGAATGTGCTAGAGCAATCACGGCAGCTGAATGGGAACAGAGCTGCATGCTGTGTGTGAGTGAAGACGAGCAGCGAGAAGATCGCTCACTGGTATAAATATTAAAAGCTTTTTAAAAAAAAAGCTATTTATTTTTTTTGTTTTGTGAAAAATTAACACGATACATAAGATATTCATATATAGAGAGATGACTTATGAAAGGAAAGGCCTACAGATCTTCCATGGAAGAGGGAGTTTTCCTGCCATGGTCATTCTTCTAAATGATCTCAATCCTTCTATCCAGAAGCCACGGTGTTCACTGAACAGTAGCCACAATCACCAGTTCTCTTATCTAAACTGAACTATTAGAGACTTGGGGCTCTTGTGTTAAGACCAAGATCTCCACCGCCATCAGCAAAACACCAACAGTGAGAATATCTTTGAGGGGATTAGGGCTCATCACTGAAGTACAGTTCATTGATGCCGAGGTGCATTGAAGCTGTTCTGGTGACTCGTCATGGCCCAACACTTTCCTATATAAGGTGGTGAGAGGATCATGAGGACCGAAGGCTCACCCATGATTGCGGGGACCGAAAACCAGCCCATCCAGTATCAAGCCAATGCAGCCAGCACCCAAGGAACCCAAGGCTGCCGTCTAAACTCCCCGGATCCCAGACCCATCCAGCAGCCAAGGGATGCGCCAGACAAGCAAGTTCAACCCACCAAGGTGCCACCCTACAACACACAGCACTCAAAGGATCCAACATCCTGGTGCCAGACAACACAGAACACCTCCAAAAGCCCTCATGACGCAAGAGGAACCCAAACTCTTTGTGATTTTAATCATAATGTTTGTAATGGTATGGCTAAGCTGTGTACATCTAAAGAGGAACGTTTGACAATTCCACCAAATTATGTCATATTAAGAGAAAAAAACCTAAACCAACACAAACCACTAACATCCAACATTGTGACAAGGACATATTTCTTATTTATGTCAATCTAAAAGCACTTCTTTTGACAGCAGAATTTTAATAAAACCCTGGGGTTTCAATTCAAAGCTGCTAGATTTACAATCTTAAATCTTGAAAAAGTAACAATGACATATAATACTAGTTAATTATAGTATATTTTAGCATTAAATCTGTCATCTTGCAAAACTGTCATGAGATGTCTTGAGCGTCATTTAAGGCTTAGGACTTACAGTACACAAATTCATTAATGACAAGCTGTGTTACATTGCTGCTTTGTGAAGAGCCTCAATATGACATGTGTGGAATGAGGGTTAAATAGCCATTTAGTTTCAAAATATCAAACCTGTCCTCCAGTTTAACAGCCTTAACTGCTATTACAAATACCAACTCATTCCCAATGTTAGGATGATCAGCCCCGATGTTAAAAAACGGAGGTTGAGTGCCAGTGAAAAAGCATTGAGAGTCCATTTCACTGCTTTCTGATGGTGTGGAAAGTCTTTAACATACTGTAGTTACAACCGAGTGCTGCTTCTTCCCAAACCAACAGGACCTTCGGTCTCATCTCTAACACTACAAAGCTACTTATTCTTTACAACTCCTGGCTGACAAATTCAGCCTGCAATAAAACAGCACGCAAGGGGGGGGAGAAGGAAAAAAAAAAAGCAAGTCTCAACGACGCCATGACAAACAGTCTGGAAGCCAGATGCTATCTGCCTGATGCTTGACAGTGCACAGATGCAGCTTGCTTTTCCCTGCCCTTGTTTTCATTTGCTTTATTTCTTGCTCATTTCCTTCGTTGATGGATCAGAGGAGTGACCCGAGAGCTGGTAGCACACGCGGATTCGCAGTGTATTTGCATTTTACACCTCATATACTGTACCGCGTGCTTTTTATTGTAGAATAAACACAAGCAGGTTAACAAGAACTCCTCCTGTATGTATGAGATAATACAGCTAGGCTGTATATTAACGAGGCTGTATTAACTATCCCAAAAATACGAATACATGAAACAGTGCAATAAAACTTACAGCTATATAAAAAAAACAACAACACCGGTTTGAATTAATTTGAGGAAATTATTGTTTATGAAAGGTTTTTTGTTTATTTGGCAATAGTCATCATTAAGAGAAAAGTCAGTAAGCGAGCCTTCACTTTAGATCTTGGGTTTATAGCACGGTCTATACACCATACAGCGTTTCTGTAATAAGCCTGCAGAGCTCACAGTCAGACATAATGACATTTAACCAGAGATAGACACTGCCTGATAATCGATACGCATTTAACAGACAGGTCAAGGTGTCTCTCTTCACACATACAGTAGATATTCTCTCCGTCTTCCCCTTTCTCTTTTCCCACTTAACACCCAACGCTGTGCACTTACACTACTGAGCTGAAACGTCTCATTACGAAAACATTCCTTCGTAAATACCACCCGCCTTTATGTCATTATTATTGCTTATTATAACATTACATTACTACACATCTGTACAGTACATACTTAACATTTTCACTTGCATATATTTATTTGATTGTTCTTTTATCATTCTTTTGCACATTTTATTCTTATGCATATATTCTGCACATTTTATTCTTATTTTTCTATTTGCAGATTTCAATTTCATATATTCAACTTACACTTTTTTAAAAAAATGTAATTTTATTTTCATTTTCCTGGTCACTGGAAGTCCTGTAAGCATTTCGACTGCATGTCGTACTGTGTACGGCTGTGTGCGTGTCAAATAAAATCGGAATTTGAAATAAAATAAAATATTTAAAACAAAATATATTTGATCACAAAACTATTTGTGGACATTTCTAAGGTGATGGAATAAAAACGGACCTCATTCTGTGTTGCTGACTTATAATACTCTAAGAATGTTTTTTTCATAACAACTTATGTAAGCTCTGTATACGAGCTTTCAATACAGCACATTTAATATTAATCTCCTGCACGAACTGTGCACGTCAGTTGTGCTATGACGTTTGTTTGACATCAGGAGCTAGAAATAAAAAGAAAGAAAATAGAGAATGAGTGTGTGTGTGTGTGTGTGGGAGAGAGAAAGAAAGAGAGAGAGAGAAATAAAAAAGTGCTTTCTATCTTCTTTACAGTGAAGCCACTTATTAATCCACATGTTCACGAGTTATAATGAAATTATTCAATGGGATCAAATTCCTTTGGCGCGACACAATGAGGAGCAGAGAAATGAGAGGATTAATTTCCACACTCGGATTTGTGCTCACTATTTGGAGATGGAGGCTTTAC
>JAOVVB010000002.1:14985937-15001411 GCA_028570985.1 Heterobranchus longifilis | reverse complement strand
ACAGCATCACCCGGGAACCGAACCAGCGATCTCCGGATGATAGGGCGAGCACTTTACCACTGCGCCACTCGGAGGCCTCCAGCGCTTTTTAACCTTTTTCTTCACGAGGGCCATTGTTGCAGTACAGTTACTAAAGAACAGTCACTACACTTGGACACAAAAAAAAAAATGCTTTACATGCGCGCGCGCACAGTCACAATGTTATAGTAAACGGTACACGGATGTTGACTATACGTGTGATGTACGAGCACCGAGACCGAGCATGGGAGACGATTACACACAATCCTGCAGTGAGAGATGATCACGTGACACTCGGCAGACAAAGAATATACCTACTACAGTACTCGTATTTCAAGACCTCGCTCGTTTATCAAGTTAAAAGTTCTTTAAAATGTTTTGCTCGTCTTGCAAAACATTTGCAGACCAAGTTACTCGCAATCCATGGTTTCACTGTATAGCGCTTTTAACAAAGTTCATTGTCGCAAAGCAGACAATTACTTTTTAAACTGACAAGAAATCCTAACATAAAACACTCTCATCTAATAGGAAAATATACTTATGTCAACATACAATATGGTTATGATACATCACAACAAAGAAATTACATTACCGCATGTGAAAGCAGACGATCATAGAGCCAATGTCTGTTCTCTTCAGTTGGACCAGGAAAATCCCAAGACAAACAAAGTTCCAAAACTTTATTGCGCTGGTTCCCATCCAGTGTATCCGACCCCTTAAGCTAAATCAAACAAATAAATAAAATCAGTACAAAACAACCTAAAGACAGAAGAATATTTTTTGAAACATTAACAAGGTATCCACAGTATACTGTATACACATACCAGGTTGATTGTTTCTCTCAAATGAATATCAGGGCAGTCCTCCAAAAGTATAGTGGCTGTATCATGTGAGCCACCAAACAGAACATGAACAAAAGCTCTGCTGAGCCCTGCAAGGCATGGTCTACCATGAAGAAAGGAATGGCCAAGCATTCTTCCTGCTACCAGGAAGAGATCACTTTCGATCAGGAAATGTGAAAATGAAGGCACAAGGTGATCTGGCTGCCCCTCAAAAAGGCAGGTAACTCCTGTGTTCCTTGCTCAAGACAAAATATGAAAAAAAACATTAAACTTGTGTGACATACTTGTTAACAGGTAAGATTTAATTTAATAACACCACAGGTTAGAACAGTTACGTTGCATGCATACCCAAGTTCAAATTGAAGCCATACTTCATGTTGTGAAGAACAGGGGGAAAAAAGTGCAGTGTGACGCCAACACCAATTGCAGTATGCCCTGAAGAACACAAAAAGAGGACACGTTAAGCACAATGCTGCAGCAGTGCTTCAAATTTCACTGAATTAATTTTCATCTTCTCCTGCTTCTGTATTATACCTTCCAACTGGCATCTAAAGGGACATGCCCAATCTACATTTTGTTGCTTGTAAAAGCTGATAATATCTCTCTTTTGCATTTCAACACCTGATCTGAGCTGATGTGACTGTAAACTGCATTCCAGCGCAGGCTATTATAGACACAGGAGCAACAGTTATCTCTGAGACTTTGTACCAGCAGTTTCCCCTTAGTGAGCAGACAGCTACAATGCAGACATGTCTCCACAATGCAGAATCAGGGAAAGACATGAATGCAGAAGGTGGACTGAAAGTTAAATTCCAAATTGGCACCTGGAGTACAGAATGGGAGGTCTTTGTGGCTCCAATATGAGACCCTGTTCTTTTGGGGTTAGATTTGTTGCGGGCTGAAAACATAACCATCCATACTAGTGGCAAAGTGTTCATCGAAGGAGAACTAGTCCCAGCTAAGATTGTCGGGGGTGATGGAACGGATTATCATGTCACTCGAGTGGTTCTGGAGGCAGACACAATGTTACCACCGGAAAGTGAATGTCTAGTCTGGGGCAAGGTTGACAATCCAAAGCCTGGTGTCTGTGCTGTTTTGGAACCTTATCTAATCACAGAAACTGTGGCCTCAGGGAGTGTTGTTACAACCATGAAGCAGAGAATGATTGTAAGACTCTGCAATCTTTCTAGCAATAAAGCCACCTTACCAAAGGGGGCCTGCCTGGGTCTCTTAGTAGAAACTTATCCGGGCGAAGACGTATCAGATTATAAACAGCAGAAAAAGGACTGTAAAAGCATTCAAGGACAAAGTGATGTCACACAGCATCCAGAACTGAGAAGACTGACAACTGTTACAGACCTCCCTGAGCATCTCTAAGACCTTTATTCTACTTCAAGTGGAGCCTTAAGTGAAGCACAGCAACAGAGACTTATTGAGCTCCTGCTTTCATACGGATTTCTTTTTGCTGTTTCGGATTTAGACCTTAGACTATTAAAAGCTGTCACACACAGGATAAACACTGGAGCTGCTGGACCAGTGCGCTAGACAGTAAGATGGACTCCCCTTGGTTTCCAAGGGGAAGAAGAGAAGCATCTCAAAGCTATGTTGGAAGCAGGAGTCATCACACCCTCTGCCTCAGAGTGGGCATCGCCCGGCGTGTTAGTGCGTAAAAAGGATGGTGGGGTTCGTTGGTATGTTGACTATCTGCGCCTCAACAGCTTAACGGCCAAGGATGCATATCCTCGTAGACCCCTTTACCCAGGATGATGAGGTCATCCAAGTAAATCAGAAGAGTTTCCCACTGAAGAGTTTCTCCTTTTTACGGACTAACACGCCGGGCGATGCCCACTCTGAGGCAGAGGGTGTGATGACGCCTGCTTGGCAAGAAGTTCCTTCTACGCACAGACCACAACAGCCTTACCTGCATATCCTCTCCCTAAAATTGAGGAATGCCTTGATGTCCTTGGTGGAGCTTGTGTATTCTCCACCCTAGATCTCCAGTCTGGCTACTAGAAAATCTCAGTAGATGAAATGGACAGAGCAAAAGCATCCTTCATCACTCTCTTTGGCCCTTACAAATACTCTAGGATGCCTTTCGGACTGTGCAATGCCCCAAGCACTTTCCAAAGAGCAATAGAGCTTGTTCTTCGAGGACTTCAGTGGGAAACTCTTCTGATTTACTTGGATGACATCATCATCGTTGTGTTTCAATACCTTTTCAGTTATGCATTAAAGCTGAAACCAGCCAAGTGTCACCTGCTTAAAAAAGAAGTCCTTTTTCTGGGCCATGTGGTCAGTGGTGAAGGTATACGGCCCAACCCATTGTTGATTAGGGATGTAGCAGCTTGGAACCCCCCTAAAAATGTACGTGAACTCAAAGCTTTCTTCGGATTGTGTAACTATTAGAGGAAGTTTGTTCCAGCATTTTCTGAGTTGGCCAGTCCTCTTAATGGGCTTCTAAGAAAATAGGCAACATTTCTTTGGACTGGAGAGCAACAGAAGGCATTTGCACAGCTCAAAGAAAAGCTAACTTCTGCCCCTGTGCTTGGGTATCCTTTGGCAGAGGGAAAATACATCTTAGACACTGATGCATCAAATCACAGTATAGGTGCAGTCTTGTCACAGCTTCAGTGGGGAGAGGAGAAAGTAATCACTTATGCAAGCACCCACCTCACCCCAGCTCAGACGAGATACTGCGTAACAAGACGAGAGTTGCAAGCTATTGTCTTTTGTTTTTTTACGCACACCCCACTTTTCAGTTATTTATTTGTAAAAAATGTTTGGAATCATGTTAGATTTTCGCTCCACTTCTCACGTGTACACCACTTTGTATTGGTCTTTTACGTGGAATTCCAATAAAATTGATTCATGTTTGTGGCTGTAATGTGACAAAATGTGGAAAAGTTCCGAATACTTTTGCAAGCCACTGTAAGGAGAAACTTGCAAGATTTACAGGACTGTCCACCACCTCCATGCTTCATTCTCTTCACCAGTAAGAATTTAAAACTACTGTCACTCTTGTTAATTACAATAACTGTTGGTTGCTCTGCCAGGTACAATTAGTTAGTTAAATCAGTTGTGAAAGGATATGTGTTGGCAGAGCAACATAACTGGCTAAATATACAAATAATTCATAATCCATTGATAATGTAAATATGTTTGCAGGACTGTATCACATTTGAGGTCGCACTGTATTGCTGCATATAGCAGAGCAGTGATGCCTTCGGCACTCAGGCTGCTCCCCCGTGCCTACAACCGCATAATGTCCCTGCTTTATCCAGCAGTACAGAACTCTCAAGTGGTATTGCTTAATTCTAAAAGCACACACACTTTTACTTATACCTCCTCTTACATCGGTTGCTTTAAACAGCCCATGAAGGACTCTGTATTACAGCAGAAATTTTATTTCCATAACCAAAACAATCTGAAAAAAAAAAAAAAGATAATTTCAGCTAAAAAGGTATATTTAAAACAGCTATCAAAATTATATCTGTACTCTAAGACTGCAACATCTTACTCTGTTTTTCTAAATATGCTAGGGTCACCACTGACCTGTGACCTTTCTAAAGGATATGTCAGAGCGCTAACAAGAAGTTACCATCTTTGACTGCTCCAAAACATGTATGGATCATTGAATCCTAGGAGTCCTCTATGCTAAATGCATCTATCGATATCTCCCTCCACTGAGGACGGGCGGAAGAGGACAAGATTATCGACATTGAGCAACATGAGTGAGGTCAAGTTCAAGGGGCATCGCAGCGAATCGATACAATGGGATGTGCAAAAGAAAATAATGGAAAAAAAAGAATCTCATTTAATTTGGAAATGCATTCATTATGGCTAACTGCATTAGGGTGAGAGACAGGCCACCCGCGCTGCCCTACAGCAGCTTCATGCAGATGGACTCAAAATCCATTACTGAAGTGCACTACTAGGCGTGTCCTAATAAAGTCATGCGGGAGCAGCCTATAGAACACACTCATGTTTATAGAACCTTGATACGACAACCAGATTCACTGTGATCCAAATTTATATAAAAGGAGCAAAACACTGATTCCACAGTCACTATAAAGGTCAAACTATAACGAACAGACAGCTCTTTAAAGCAATCAGAAAACACAATAATTATAATAAACGACGTATTCAGAACCTTTATAGAATTGAAAGCTGTTTACTGACATTGACCTCAGTGAGGAAGATTTGATTATGTCATCTAATAGAATGTTGGTGGAAATTCCTCATTATTACCTTCAGCACATTCCAGAGGATTGACAAGCTCGTTATATAGGATCCAAGATCTATTGAGGGAGATTTGCAAATCTTCACACTCACAGTTTATATTTGTCTGTTCGCTCAAACCGTATAGCAACTGTGAGGGGAGAGAAAAAAGTTCTCTGTAATTCTGTGCAAAATCTTACACTTTTCTACTTCTCCTGTCTATGGTTTTCAACCCATTCTTTCCGTCTTTTTTTTTTCAGAGTGAAACAAATAATGCTCAATGTCACGGTTGAGCGTGTGTCTGTGAGAGGCTAAAAAGCATCAAGGCCAGTCAATGCAGCATGAAGTCTGTGCCTTACGGTAGCTTTCCTCTCCTAGTTCTGAACTGCAGCATAACCTGTGTATAACAGACATGATACTACCATATAGCTACCTCACACACTATTCTTCTTTTTTACTATACACACATATATATTTTTACATTTACACAAACATTTCTATAACTCCTATAAATAAGCTTTGCTGCGATCAACTTAACAAGTATACAGTATTGGGCTTCATGTTTTAAGGTTTTAATGTTATGGCAGATAAGTGTAACCTTTAGATCAAATAACATAGAGACATATTAACAAGTGAAACATGTAACACTGAATATACAGTTCACTCTTTTAAGAAGTTTAATATACATCAGTCATCGCAGGAGGTTGGCCAGTTTGTTGCTAATGAAAGACAATAGCTGAGGCATTCGTGCTCGCTTCCCTTTTCCCCACATAGCTTCAAGGCATGGAGGACATAATTTAATTTAAATAATCTCAAAGACTTCCATGGTACATTAAATGCAGCATATTGCTATGGGATTACCGTACTCCAATCACACCTTTAACCAAACTTTCTCTCTCTCTCTCTCTCGCTCTCTTTTCCCCAAAAAAAAAGACCAAAAAAAGTTGGACATTTATGGTATGTTGTCTCAATTCTTGTAAATTGTGTTTTCATTAAAAGAGGGTGAACACATGATATACCATGGCAGTCATGAGCACACTGCTGCTAAGCAGTTGGGAAATGTTATCCAGACTGCTTTCACATTATTGACTTATGCACGGATCCGGATCCTGTACTTTAGTACAGCGAGTACAGCACTTTCTGTGACCACTCCCTAACAGGTGCTCAAGTCCACTTGAAAAGTACAGTGTACTTGGGTACGGTTCAAATCAGATGTAAAAGCAAAACATCTGATTTGGACCTGTGACATCATCATTATAACTGCCTGTCTCTTCCGAAACCTCTATATGAGCGCATTAGGTGCCGATCTCAACTATGGAACTTCTCGGCCACAGCTGATTGGGTGGGAATGCAGGTGAGTGGGTCGCTCTTGAAATTTTGTCCAAAAGTTCAGAAATAGTGGTAAGTACACCTCTTTCCCTTTGTGTTTATTGGTGGGGGGATGCAAATAAACAAAGTCAATACTGTCAGCACATGTACTGGAGTTTGTGGATACACGAATCTATTCAGATACATATACTGTATATACATATAAAAAACAACATTAATAAGGTTAACCCATGGGGACATAGCGAGGTGGGGTAGGCAATTACAGTCACGCATGGTATGAAGTAATTGTCCTTAGTGTGAAAACAGCCTAAGGCTAACAATTTAGCTGGCTAACACATAACTCATTTTTATGAAGAGTAAAGACAAACTCAATCTTAACAAGTTCAAGCTGTTTGGACTAGAAACATTTCCCTCAGATATGATGGTAAGTTACAAATCCCAATCAAGTATTACTGAAATGACACAGCTAGCTTTGCCGGATGACTGAACGGGCCTAGCCGCCACACAGCCTCTAGCGTTTGTACTAAATGTTAGTACGAAGACAGTGCTGTTATATTCAGTGCTGTTCTTTCATGCCAATGCCGCCCCCCCCAATTCCCACACACTAGCTTACTCTTCTCTATCATGCCACAGTGACCAACCAGTAAAAGTGGGTTAACCACATGTTTCCACCAAGAGACAAGAAGCCAAAGTCAACAGCTTGTCAAGCTTATGCTTTATTACAGGGCAGAGTAACACACAGAGGAAAGCAGTCTGCCCCAAAACTTACTTCTGCTGCAGAGAAGACGTATATTTAGAGTTACCAGCCTCAAAAATCACCAATTAACAGCACCTCATATTAAAGCCGTTATGATGTCTTTACAGAGCATACAGTACAGTAGGTAGCAGACAGATCTCAATATCATAATACCTGTTCAAAAAAATTATTGCATATTTTGGATGCCTTTAGGATCGTTTTACAGAGTGGAAAGAAATAAAAATAAGGAAACCATGGAACTAGTAGGTGTGTGTAAACATCTGTAGTACTTGCGCTCACAGATGCTGCAGTTGGGGAGGGAAAGAGAGTAAGCCATGCTTGTACGAGAATTCATCCACAACATTCATTCACACACACTTTCACGCTGTCATACTGACAACATATTCATATCTTATAACTTATTGCAGAGTTTACTTGTGCTTATGTACAGCTATTTTTGTATCATAAAAAAGATGGAATGAGAAGTATATGACATTAAAATGTCTTGTGAATATATAGTGAAGGGTTAAGAGCTTAACAGGAACAGAGAAGAACTGAGGATATCCTCTATAGCCGGATTAATCAGTGGATAAGAAAAGAGAGAAGGTGACTAAAAAAGGTTGTGCCTAAGATAGTCATGGAAACAGCTGAGTAGTACAGAAAAACAGAGAGAAAGAGAGAGAGAGAGAGAAATGAATGAGGAGAGGAGTGTAGAGGCTGGAACATAAGACATTTCAGACATCGAAAGGCTGATGTTTCAGTCTGCCAAACGACATAATGAGGCATTGAAGCAGAAAATATTAGCGCCAGGGGAAAATCTGCAGAGAGTAATTAGGAGCTAACATATAGTGGCATGCTAAACCCAGAGACACATACAGACCTGGAGACTACAGGGATTCAACAGGAGGAAGCTACACACTCTAGCCACGGTGACTCACACGTAGGACTCTTATTAAGATGTAGTGTGGGAGATCAAGGAATAAGGTAATGCCAGCTAAATGCGAAAAGAAGGCCAGTGGTGAGAGAGAGGCTAAGCATAATGACATTTGTGAATGTGAGTGTAAAAGAATGACAGTTAGATAAGAATGAGTGAAATTAAAAGGGGAAAAAAAAAAAAAACCCAGACTGCGTTGTATTTTCTAATTACACTCCCAGTAGTGACTCAGGAGACGTGTAAGCTTGGTTCCCTGACTTCATCCATGTTAATGAAACACCGCTGGCGCTGATCATGCTGGCAAACCGTGCAGAGTGAAAGAGAGATTAAACTCTTGGATGACTCAAGCCCTTTTGCAGCGAAGGTCAGGAATTATGTCCTGCATCAAAAATATTTTAGTGAGAATCACTGCATCTCAGGACTAGGACTTACATTTTTTATTCAGCTCATGTATCATACAGCTAATAAAATATGCAAAATTTAGATTATATCTCTTTCCCTATATATATATATATATATATATATAAAACTTATTCAGAGTCAGTCAACACACTTCAAGAAAAGGAAAAACTGTATAAATATTTTAATGCTAAATTTATTGCTATCCGTTATATAATAATATATATGATAATATTGTGATAATAATATGATAATATTAGTAATATTAGACTAATATAATATACATCATACAATTTTCCTGTTCCTGAAGTTTATATACATTTTTTTGGCTGACTCTGGGTATATATGCTCAAATGGAGCACTAGGTGGTGCTTTACTGAAAAAGCACTACCGATCCGATCACTGCGTTTAATCACCAGAGAGAGACAAGAATCCTTTTCTGTCTCTGTGCCTATGTTTGTGTGTACAGTATGTGTGTGTGTGAAAGAGAGAGATCGGGTTTCAGATCTGTGTGCCGGGCCAGTGTTTGTGCTCATGTCCTGATGGAGCGAGAGCAGGCAGGAAGCACCGCTGGGAGAGAATGCGCACACTAAAAATTAATGAACTCTGAACTCCTCGCTGCGCTGCTCCTACAAATTGCATTGCCTCACAACTCGGGGGCATGCTGGGTGGTTTGATGCCTTCCCCGCTGTCCATCTTTCTGCTGAGCCAATTTTCATTTAAACCTAATTAAGAGCCAGAAATGAACATTATGCATTAGTTGAAGTGTCGGGATCCGTCGACTTCCCTTAGAAGGGGTCTTAGGGAGAAAAAAAAATAAAATCTCAGAAGGGAGAAGAGAGTGGAGGGTGTAAGAATTAATTATAAGATATTAGCATACAAGTCATCTCTTTGCAAGTTGAGTTAATGGAAGAATTAGTTCCATCATGTGTTAAATAGTCAGAGCTGATCTAGTAGCGTTTCTTCAATTTATTACACAAAGGTCAGTTTATAGGCTTGCAGGGCCGAGCTGTACAAGGCCACAGAGTGACAAAGGTCCTACCAGTGTTTAAACCTACATTAAGTTAGCAACAAAAAAAAAAAAAAAAACTGATTATGGTCTGTGTTAGCATTACAAAAGCATGTAGTTTTGGCATACTGTATCCTATATCAGAGTGATTTAATTAAGATTGTTATCAGAGCTTATTGGAGAGCCGCATTATCTACAAGCAATATCAACCCCAGCAGCTGAAACATAATGAACACGCTTCAGATTACACGTTAGCAACTCCACCTAATTGGGCTGCTCGCATGAAGTGCTTTTTGTCTCTCGTTTCACTATAGCCTTAAACAGCACTGCGGATGATGCAGCATTATCTGTGAGCAGCAGCAGACTGCAGGTGAACCGGCCCAAGCTCTTATCACTCCTGCCCACTTATCACGGCTCCTCTCCGCCGCCTTCTGAAGGTCTTGCCCAATGCCGCTGCCTGTAATAGAGCTCATATGCAGAAAAAAAGGTCTCCGCATGAGCCTAGACCTGCATCTTCATCCCCGCCCCCTGACACTGAACTGACCTGAGTCAAAAACACACCAGATTTCAAAAGGGGCGAGGTGGGGAGGAATTTCAGCAGCAATGTTGTAATTCACCCCTCCCATCCTTATGTACACCCGCTACTAAAAAAAATAAAATAAAAAAATAAAAAAAATTCCTGTTTGAAATATTTTGTCCTGGATTGCATGAGGCAGGCTAAAATTAATCTACCATTACTGAGAAAATTTAAGACTCTAAAGCTTTGAGGGTGGCGGTAATAAAACAGTTTAACTGCTCTACTGAAAACATGATTGGTTGAAGGCAGCCACTGAGCATTTTATCATGTGCTAAAGAGGAGACAGGGAGGAGAGAATGAGGAGATGGAGAGGTAGAGGAGACCTCAGAGCTTGTTTTAGTGCCATTCAACCTTCTCGTACTTAAACTACACATAAACACATGACACTGTGCTGGATAACATTGTACACTAGATTAGGGAACGTGTGTTCCATACAATTAATACACATCTCTAACTGTAGGCATCTGCATATATACTGAGATGAAAAAACACACACACACATACGCACGCATAATATACCATGGGTGGAAATAACACCTTTTACTACATCGAAACAAAGCACCAGAACAAAAACAAGAATTTTTCGACTTAATGGTTGTTGTCCTGGTGTTTTTTCTTCCTCGGTGCTGTGTGTCATCACTATTTGACACCTCTGGCACACAAAGCCAATGAGCCTCTAAATGTGCATTTGTGGGATGGGATTCTCCTGCCTACTGAAAGGCAAAATGTGCCCTATGGGGTTAAAGTTCACCCAAGGATGACAAGATCTTGGACGGCCATTTCTCCTGGCAGGTTGATGAAACCTCGCCTGAAGTCAGGACACTGCTCGCACATGACATGCGCCTCTGAAGCACAACGATAACCCCCCCCCCTCCCCCCACCCCCCCTAAGCCGAGGGTCCCACACATCCACTGATTTGAGGGCTTTTACATTTTTATGTTTACTACTTTACATTAAACTGTAGCTCACAGCTTCGCTTTTACAGGATGCAGTTGATTTGTTTTTATTATCTTGGTATGTGACACATATTCAAAGCATGATTTAATTAAAAATCATATTCATATTTAGATTGCTTTAAGAGCTGTGGACGTTCATGAGAATACTGTAGAGGTTTTTTTTTTATAAATTCTGTTTAGGAAAAACAAGCAATCTGTAATAATGCTTAAGAAACATAGTATATTACAGTTGTGTTAAATAATAAAGATCATTAAGTAATTTCCCCCTAATGTGACCACATTTCTGCGATGGATTGGCACCCTGTCCAGAGTGTACCCCGCCTTGTGCCCTAAGTCTCCTGGGATAGGCTCCAGGACCCCCGCGACCCTGAATACAGGATAAAGCGGTACAGACAATGAGTGAGTGAGTGAGTGAGTGAACACATATAAGAGGACCCCCTCCCCTTGGCTTGTTGCTCAGCTCTGCTGTCTTCTGTTAAGGTGTGGCTTAGCAGTAGCTCATTTTCAATAAACACGAAAATGGCACATTCAGAGGAGGCGTGAAATAAAGGGTGCTTTCAAATTATAGACATGGTTGCAGATCAGAGCACTGTTTACCCCAAAAGTTGGTACGTTTGGAGGGTGTGTAATAGGAACACTCTGTGTTATGCCCAGGCACGGATCAGAGGCTCGAATCAAATATGAATGCCAACCATACCCGAACATGAAAGTTGACTGCTATTTAGAAAGTGATATCATCAGTGCCATCTGTCTTTTATGAATTATCTGTGTGCACGCAGCACGCATCTCATCCTCTGACCTACAGTAGGAAAGCACACGGGAGGGTCGATTTTGAGTATAAATAATATTAGGCACAAAGTGGTTTTCTTCTTCTCTATGTGTTTTTTGGCAGCTCACACTCCAAATCGGTGCATACTGCCACCTGCTGTCTCGGAGTACTGTACAGAACTATAATAATAATAATAATAATAATAATAATAATAATAATGTTAACATTGGCAAGCAAGGGAGTGTGCAGGAGGAACCAATTACACCCGGGCATGGTATCAATCAATCATGCCTAGTGTAAAAGCAGCCAAGGGTATAAAAAAAAAAAAAAATCCATTATCTAAGGGGTATTTCAGCAGGAGCATTAAAAGACTCACTTTAGTGGAGCTCTCAGACCTGTGCTAACTTGTCTCGGAGAAAGTAAAAATATGGAATATTTAAAACAATACACACTTTCTGTAAGCATGTGCAGTTTGTAAGGATAGTATAAGGCCGGGGTGTTAAACTGATTTCTGAGTGGGCCACATCAGCATTTTAGAAGAGCCATAAACTATTATTTTTAAATGTATCTATTCTCTGATCTGATTATCGCTGTGAGTCAGTTTATCATATCTGTATTTCCAAAAAAGACAAAGACTTCTCTTTTTGCCGTTGCATGAAAAACGAAACCATACAAACTTGTTCTTTATGTACTCAGTGGTATTAATAAAAAAACAGGAATTCGCCAGATGGTTGCTGGTGTAGAGGATGAATTCTATGTATTTTAGGTTAAGTGTGGAAATGTTTCACATTGCTGTGTTACGAACATTTGTTTTTCCTTTGTTTGTTTTTGTGTGTGTTGAATGAAATGAGGCTGGGGGCCCGTATTTGGCCAACAGGGCCTGGGTTTCACAATTGCGTTTGACAATTCTAAACACCTTGGCCAGAGCTTGTTAACAGACTGACTTCTGAGGCTGCCAAAATATGTAATCAGAGGGGTTTTTTTCCCCCTAGATTTTGCAGACAATGGACATAATATTAGAACTGTTGCCATCTCGCAAAAACGAGGGATGATTTCTAATGAACTGGACGTTCAACAACTTGGTCAGGATTTCCTAATTGCAGAGAAATTACAAACAACACCATGCTCAGGAAACCTTTTCCAACTTCCAGACTTTGTTCTCTTAACTTTCAAAAGGGAGGACAGACGTCATTCTGAGCAAGTGAACTTTAAATATCGCTTTGTTTTTTGGGAACTGAACTGTTTGGGCCCCCAAAAGGTAATTTGAGGGCCAAATTTTTTTTTCAGCCCATGAACATAATAAAATTTTCAAGTCAGAAACATCAGGAAATTTTGAGCGTTAAACTACATATCCTTAATTTTGTATTTATTATTTACAACAGATACTCTATGTTCACCCTTAAGGACCTCCTCAGATGCTGTATTATTATTTTTTTGCTCAATGTTTTCAGATCAACATATTTTCCCTATTTATTCCTGAGTTTTCGGACACTGTGCATTACTTATCCATTCTACTACTATTCTCAGACGTATTACACGCCACTTTTCCACGTGTAGGCTTTTAGAGACACTAGTTGTCTACAGAGAGATAACCATAAGTGAAGAAGATGTAGCATTGTGTACCAGTATGGCACTCAGACTCTGGGTAAGAGACATCTCATAAGGCCATTATTTAGCATGGCAGATTTTTTGAAGACATGCTGTAAAGCCTTGTGGCGGTGTCAGAGGGCTAACACACAGAGTTGTAGAGCGTGCTGAAGGCTAACAAGGCTGAAGTGAGCGCTTTGCTATTAGCTCAAACTGGTGACTCAGTCGGCATTTCAGCTTCCTCGAGAAACAGGGTCATCCCAGCCACGCGAGCACACACACACACACACACACACACAGTTTTGTGGCTTCTCATTAGAGCTGAGCTGGTTGTATGCATGTCAGCAGACAGTGGCTGGGAGCAGGATAGAGTGTGAGAGCGGGGCAGCCCGTCGCATTTCGCAGCTGACTTTGCAGAGTAATGAGGCGAATACCAACAGGCTGAGGCTCCGCCAAAGGTGTTTTCCATGCAGCGTTTGATTAATCGCACTTTAGAAAAGCATCTCTGATCTCAGGCTGTTCAGGAAAAAAAGAGCAGCGAGAGCTTTAAAGATGCTTTAACTGGAACTGTTTCTCTAATCTATAGGTCAGAGTCAGAGGAACATCCCCTGCCCCTATTATCTATAAGAAGAAATTTGAATATGAAATTATCACGTATGTCTAAATATGGGCTCGTGTTGGTCGGAGATGTTACGCACCATCCGATGATCAGGAAAATCCGTTCATTTTCATAGAAAGTGTTACACGCATGAAAACAGTGAGCCGTACAAGCACCGTGGTAACTAAACTCATTTCTCTGGGTTTAGATCAGTTCCATTGTTACTGAAACATCAAGCAGTTTCAAACAAAGAGCAGGAAAAAAAAAAAAGAGCTTTGACATAAGATGCAGGCCTGTATTTGAAAACGCTCTTTAGATTATTTCAAAGCGGCTCTGTTTTAAAAGCAGCGTTTCGCCTGTCTGCAGTTGAACAAGGGCAGCAGACTGGGGCTGATCTCACTATTAAAAGTGACAGAGCTCTGTAAAATGGTTTGTAATTGTGGCGATCTTGTGTTCTGGAAGCAGATGAAAAGTGTCCCTGTTTTTGAGCAGCTTGACTTAATGGAAAGGCGGCGGCGCTGCTGGATATGGGCCTAAATTGACGCAATTATTCGGTGCTGAAAAAGAAACGCTTCCATCTGATTCGCTGGCGCATCCAGTGGGAGTAGAAGCTGATTCCAAAGAGCAGTGACAGCAAATACAAACAGTATCTCTGTGTTTCATCAGCTTCAGAGCCTTGGTTGGCTACATTAGCAGTTAGCTCCGAGGCCTTTGATAGTCCAGATGGACTATAAATGGCAGCATTTGGAACACTAGCCTAGGTTAACTCTTTTACAGATCTGTGTTTGTTTACACAATGCTACGAGCGACTAAAGCTGTTGCTGTTTGAAGTGCATGTCGTTGGTGGAACAGTTGGGGGAAAGCAGACTGCGGTGTTTTTTTTTTTCGGGATTTCAGCTCTCACTGAAATAAGCAATCGGCGCTGCTTTTTGAAGTAAATAAATTCGGCTTATTTCTTCGTTTCCAGACACCCTCCTGCCTTGTTTGTGCGGAGTCCAACAAGTGCATTTTTACCGGATTTACATTTAAAAGGGACCCCCATGTGCAGTGGAAAATAAGTGTTGATTCGCAGAAGTATCAGCTGTGAAATCGATTGAGGCTGTGCGGCGCTCCCGAGCAGGCGGGCTGTGGCCAGGCTCGGCCGTTACGGCCTACTTCAAAAGGCAATTAGTCCGATTTCACATTCCCCGGCAGCTGAATAATTTCGTATAATTTTTCAGGAGTGCTGGGTGAAGGCCAACTTTGCTGGAAAGCACAGAATCCCCATGTCCCCTCCTCTCCCCGTCTCCCCATCTCCTTCCTTCATATGTTCCCCTCAGCCCTGGTTTCTCCCCCGACTGGCAGCCCTCTCTTCCCTCATGCGCTCACCTCATAATTTGAAAATCCTGTTGAAACACGGCTGTCCTAATTACATGCGCATCGGCGTGCTGTTGCCTTTACCCAACCTTGTTCCCGCTGGGCCTAAGTCACCTGTGGCCTCTACACGCGCACACGCACATACC
>JAOVVB010000002.1:14972734-14985917 GCA_028570985.1 Heterobranchus longifilis | reverse complement strand
CACCAAACACACACACACACACACACAAACACGCACACACTAATTTCATCTTAGTCCAGCGTTGTCAGACATCTCCCTTGACTGGGCGCTTTTAATCGATTAGCTGAATGTCTATATAATACATCAGCAGCTGCCAGGCAGAAGAGATTCGGCAGTGAGACAGTTTAATTACTGTACATGTGTACCAGCATAAAAAAAAAAAAAAAAACATCCACGGCATCCCCGCTGCCCACTGGTTCCTGCCCTGAAGCCTGGAGTTTGTGCGCTGATCTCCTCTCTCTGATTCAAAATATGAACGAGGCATAAAGAATAAAAACAACCGGGAGAGGAAAGAAAAAAAAAAGAAAAAAAAAAACACTATGCAAATGCACAATGTACTTATTTTGTAGGGGTTTGTTTACAGAAATTTGACCGTGAGATCTGTGCTCAATTGCAATAATGAAATCCCTTTCTCAGGCACATATTTAGCATTCTCATTTAATCACTGCTATTAAGCCGCACTGCCAGAGTTAGATGCAAATCTCATGCCAAACAATTCGGCATTAAATCCACAACCGCCTTTCTACTCATGATGCCTTTTTGAGTGAGTTAAATGGGCATTCATTAGCAACAGGCAAAAAAAAAAGGTTCTAAAGCAGTAAAATACTAAAATCTATAGAAGTCTGCTTCAGATTCGATCCACCCAGACCAGCCCTCAGTGTGTGTGTGTGTGTGCGCGCGCGCGCGCGCGCGCATAGCCGAGTGTTCTACCTCCTATAAATATGCTATCGTGTCAGATATTTCTCTTTGGCTGTGTTCGCCTAGCATAAATAATTACAAACTAAAAGGCTTGAATCATTATGGGCGGCTGCCGGTGATTGATACGCGTACAGCCTATGAGAGGGTTGGAGGAGAAAGAGAACAGACAGTCCACTTTAGAAAGTGTCTACCGAATTGATTTAACAAGTTTAATGTGTGCATCAATGTGGGACTATTACTGATCGTAAGCCTCAGTGATGCTATTTGTTCGACTGGCAAAATACTGCTCTTTAGAATGAGTGCATTAAGTCTAAGATTGCAGAGAAAACCCTATTACAACTTTATTGCTGGTAAATTGGAACCAAACGTTGTCTGTATTTCAATTATTCTGAGTTACCCGAGAAATAAATCGATTTTGTATAGGCTCAATCACAGAGACAGTGATGAGAAACGGCTTATTACACCCTGACAACCCGAGGCTGGTCTTTTGTTTTTCCCCTCAGCAATTTTCGAGAAATTGTCAATTAAGGACTTTTCTTTCTCCTCCCTGATTGGGCGGCGAGAGCACATCGGCCCATGGCGGCACGATCGTCATGCATCTCGTATGGCTGGGTGCCATTCTCAATGCTTGTTTGGGTTTTAAATTTTAATCTAGCCCTCCTACGCTGGCGTGTCAACAAAAACTCACCCAGTGTGACACGGAGGATAATCATTACATAGCTCATCTCCTGCCAGCAGAGTGAGCTCTCTCTGCTCCTCCTGAGCTGGCTGAGGCGTCTTTAATTCACACATCGCTTTTCCCGGAATCCTAAAGTGGTACAGGAAGGATGCTTGAGGAAGTAGAGAAGCCTTAGTTCCTGCCTGTTTAATAGTCCTGAAGGAACAGAATTTCAGCACATGTGAATATCAAGAGAGGAAACGTTCATGAGCGCGGACCCGATTGAAGATTAAATGTTTTGTGTAATGTGTGTAAGCACGGCGCATGTGTTACACAGTAGGGATGCAGATTTGACTGGATCAAACAGAACACTTGTCAAATTTTACTTAGCCGGATAACGGATTTTAGACAAGTTACTCCAGACATCCGACTAAATATTCAATATAACAACGCGTGAGATTAGATTTGAAACTATAAATATTAATATGATTCTACAGTAACTTCAGAGCTCAACGTTAAGTTTTAATTCCATGCATCTAAAGGAGCATGCTGTCACTTTCTGAGTGTTTCCTCAGTTCTTGTGGGATTTGTGAAAGAAGCAGTCACATTAAGCAAATGAAACAGAGAGCCACATTACACACAGCCTGGAGATACAGCTGCCTCACATCCAAGCAATGCAAATTCCAAACCATGCAACACACACACACACACACACACACACACACACACACACACACAAAGAAAAAAAGCCCAACAACAACAACAAATTCACTGCAGAGTTTAATTAAAGGATCTGCATAGCTTGAGTGCGGAGAAAAAAAAAAAGAAAGTTCACAATCAAAACAATGCCTTGAAGTCGATATCATTTAACAGCATCAGCTCTTTTTATGCCTCGACCACGAACCAGGAAACGCTGATCTCCTCTTCGTTAAGCCAAACGACGCTCTCGACCCCCCTCGCCCCCGTCTCCGTTCCTCTCTCTTCTCCTCCTCTCGTCCGTACAATATAAGCTCTCGGCTGAGATGCATCTTTTTCATACAGAGATGAAGCGACAACAAATCAGAGAGGAAGAAGGGAGAGGCGTTATTAATCAGGAGAACATGCTCTCGCTGACCCTCTGGAAACAATAGCCGTGTATGCCAGAGGATTTACCCAGCCTCGCTTTGGCACACACAGCTTCCTTTAGCTGTAATTGGCTTGGCTGCTTAGGAGCTGATAGTGAAAGGCAGGATGTGTATTACTGCTGACATTTTTGACAGTGCTGTCCTCGGAGAGTACAAGGTGCACGTGGTGTACAGGGTCTCTGTTCCAGTTCCTCAGCTTAACTATGAAACTAAAAGATATAGACGCCGTCTCTGAAATTACACTCGTAATGCTCTGTTTTAAGAAGGTTATAATAGTATAATGCCGCCATATATATTCAGTACTGTGCAAAGTCCAATTCATATTCTGCTTCCAAAAAGCGAGACTTTCTAGGATTTTAGTGCAGTCTTGAGGAAAAGTTCTCCAGGCTTCCTGATGGACATTTATGTGTCTCGTTTTCAGTCCAGTCCCTGTACCTGACCAGTTTTAGAGGTGACCTATGAATCATTCAAGCATAAAAACCACCTATCTATCAAAGGCATGAACCAGTGAGAAACAGGTGCAGGTGATGACAGATGATCAGGCCGGTGATTAGTATACTGGTGATGCTAAATGCTGATGCTGGTTGGAACAGACGAGAGGGGAAATGAGGTCGCTGCTGAGGTTGGTACATAAACAACCAACTTTTAAATTGCACTTTGCAGCCTGTCGCAGTAAAACATTTGTTCCCATTTCTTTCATTTAATCTACATCAGTTCATTTAACAGGAAGAAATGAGGGGTGACCACATTTAATCTGTCTATACTGTAGCATATGCACCAATCTCTGACCTGTTTCCATAAAAAAGTATTTTTAGTTATTCTAATATTCAACCAAAGAGGCTTAAAACAAAACAGTCTCTTGAATGAAAACACAGTGTAGCCAGATTGTAGCCGAGTGTCTCAGCATATCTACTGTACTGTATATTTCATTCATTTCTTCGAGAACGGTTCCTGCTAACCATGTCGATTTTCGCTCGCTTCTGTGTTATCTTCCATAAGAAATGTAAAAAAATTAACAGGAAAAAAAAGTGTTGGACTGGAAACTATAAATGACTCTTGCGTCTTAGGGGATTGATAAAGCATAAAGGAAGTAATTTTCTCGCAGGTGGTGTCCAACTGGGATTTGCAGGCTGACAGGGTGACGGACGAGAGACTGAAAATGAAACTTGTGTTATTTCTAATTACTTAAAACAAGCAGCAAGTTCCATCAAAAGCAGACTTTCTTCGAGATGCTACTTGTGGCAAGAGCTTCAACTAATATGAACTATAAATTTCATGCATTATTTATGTGTTTATATTCCTTCTTATTAGCGGTGGTGACTGTGTTTGAGAGGAGCGGAGAGGAGGGAAGCTGAGGCGCTCTCATGGGCCCTGGGCTATCTGCTGATTGACTGGGCACTGATCCCAGTGCTACTGACCGCCAGCCTGAGAGAGGGACACGCAGCCATTTTTGCTAGCCTGCAGCAGGACAACATGTCCACCCTTCATAGTGGGGCTACAGCCAATTCTAAACCTAGGGTCAGTGGAGAAACCGAGAGAGATACCATATGGGGTTTTTTTCCCTTCCTTTTCTTTTCTTTTTTTTTTAAGAGTGGAGGAATTCTTTCTGGGATGATGTCTTCGTAAGATCCTGAGCGCTCGAGCATGACTCCGGGTCAAGAAGCAAAATTTCACCTTCCTCCTCTGGCCTGGATGCTGCCTGCCAAAATCATCAGCACCTCCTCAACAGGCGAGTAATGCTGAGAGAGAGAGAGAGAGAGAGAGAGAGAGAGAGAAAAAATCCCCTGTTCTCTCAGCCATCATCACACCCGCTTATTATAGATATTAGAGAATAAAACGGGTGACTGAAAAACTGTTAGTCATGCGTTGAGATGGCAATAGCTAAATGCTTCACGCATGAATCGCTCCCTTTTTCGAGCGGGTGCAGGCGCCTCTCGACCCCGCCTCTCGACCCCGGCTCTATCGCCCTACTTCCAGCCCATCGCTAAATGCTAAAAATCCATTGGTTTCGATATGAAGCCCTTTGTGACAGCATCAAAATGGCTGATTAGGTTGAGTGGGGGCTTGCAAGGGGAATGAAATGGTGTGATTAAATTGGATGATTAGGGGAGTCATTTGTGTCCTGCAAGGGGGGGAAGAGCAGCGGCAAACAAGGATAAGGGCAGAGGCCTTGGTGACCTTCCTCTGAAATCTTAACAGCTCTCGCACTTTGGTGAGACATCACGTCGCCCGATGCAGAGTGCAAGACCGCGATGCACGCTTGATTTTCACAGACAGGAATCAGTGTGCAGCGTACAGAGACTAAAGCAGAGAGGGTTCGGGAATTCAAGACGCAGAGACTTCTGCCCATGTCCCATCATCCAGTAAATTTGAGGGGGTGGATATTTATCGTAAAATAATATATGTGCTGTGACGTTTTAAAAGCCTGATATCAAAATATAAAAAGAAATATTTCTGACATTTTGATTCATGCGATGTTATAAACCTCTAAGACAACTCGGTTTAATTATAAAACATATTACGGCTGCTTAAAGTCAAGCCAATTAAATTTGATTGGATACTGTTTTTATTCAAGGAGCTCTTTTCATGTCATCGTAATTTACTGTCAAAGCAGCCGGAATATTGGAAACTAAATTATTTACTACAGCCCATAAGCCAATAATGCTTCATTTGTCTCCTACTGAGAGGGACTAGACTAACAAGATTATTAAGGACATTACTTGTAATAGTGGATGCCCTTCACTTTATTTGAGGCTCACGCTGCGCTTTCAGACGCTCAGCTTCAAAAAGTGCCACTCTATTCTGGGAGCAGTTTGTCAGCTGGACAAGTCCACTGAACACACACACACACACACACACACACACACACACACACACACACACACACACACACATACACAGAGGAACAAATCATGTGCTGCTCACACACACTGTTTACAGGAGACCTTCGTTTAAGACTACACAGAGAGTCTAAAATAATGCAAATATCATAATATAATAAACACAATTTTCAGTTTCCATTCTGCTTCATATGATTATTCTTATTATTATTGTTATTATTAATAATAATAATAATAATAATAATAATAAGAAGAAGAAGAAGAATATTTTTTATTATTATAAAAGAGTCCAGTAGGCTTCTCTGTAGTACAGTGTGCAGTAAAGACATGGTGATTTGTAATACTTTGTAAAGATATTATCTACAGCCGAATACAAGTTCAGGCAAAGAGCTGAAAAGAGCTTCGATATTCATTTCAGCTGTCTTTCTGATTTATTTCTCTATTATTGGGCCATTTGCAAAAGGACTAATTACCGGGCCAGAGCTGACATCCATATAGCACAAGTCTAGCAGGTCAATGAGAATAAAAGCAGTTAGCCATACATCATCACCGAGCACGTCGATTTCCCGGGAAACAGCGATCATATTTGTGTGCTGTCGGGTTTTGCGTGCAGAAAGTAGAGGTAAACGCACACGAAGACCTGCGCACGTGCGAAACACAGCGCGTCACGCACAAACACGCTGCAGGACCCACAAACACACTCGCAAACAAGGCTATTGGGAACATGAAGGCACCCCGGAGGGCCGTCACGCTGCCAACCCTGGCTCTGTTGTCTCCATTCGAAAGAGAAATAGACCATTAAAAGCATAGTTGCACACAAGTGCTCTGTACGGGCGGCTCACAATTAAGACTCGCGCAAGCTAGCTGGGTTTGTATGGCCTGTATGAAATCTCGCACAATAAAAAGTCTAATTTAATAAAGGGACTACAGGCCTTTAAAACCGTGCCACAGTGGCATGTCCGTGTTTTTCCCATACGAGGGTAATCTATTCATGAGCAAAGTATGTACACTATTCACTGTTATTAAAACACATTGTTCAACAACAATGCTTCCTCAGGCTGTTTCTGCCAGGCCAAGAAACCAGAGAAGGTGTACGAGTAATTGTTTCCATGGCAATTACTACTTTCTTTGGTGTGCATTCGAAAATAAAGAAAATAAGACAAACATGCCCAGAGCCTCCTCGTAGCCAAAAGCAATTTCCTCTCCTAAATTTAGTTATGCAGAGCCTATGGGCATCATCAGCATTTAGTAATTAGTTTTATAATTACTGCTGTTTTGCTCACTGTCATTCAATTTTTCTTACAGGACGACTGGGGAATGAAACATCTCACACTCACAGCTGGGCAATTTACCATCCATTTATACAGTTAGACATACCAGGGAGGCTTTTTTCATTTTACCCAAGATGCTATGCTTCTCTGTTTCCAAGTCCAGGTTGCAAATAAATAAATAAATAAATAAAAGCTCTTTCAGCGTTCTTTGAGTCTATTGTGATGCAAACGCCATTAATTCCCTCATTACCATTAACAATAAAAGTGGCACACTGGGCACCTGGAGAGATCAGTTTAATCATTGGCGTGCACGGCACCAACCTGCTCCACCAAAGCCAGCCGTCCTTCAGAAGAGGCGTCCAGGACTAAAGAGCAACTGGTCTGTCAGTCTGTGCGATGTTCAAAAGCTTTAATGAGCTCGCCCTGTTGACTGCATTTGATGTGTTGATACGTTGTTAAATTAGAGGCGTGAAGGTTGCGCGTCAGGTGCACAGGAGGCCGGCGGTAAACACATACAGTACGTAGTGGCGCCATACGCATGCGTGGTTGTAAATGCCGAGAGTGAATGAAGTCCAAGGGACATTAGAAGACCTAATGAGTGGAAGAAGGGAGGGGATGTGAAAGCAGGTCTGATGCTTCTTCAAGGTCCCTTTGGAGTTTATTGATGAAATTATGCTAATTGGGACATGAACATTTGGCTGCAGTTTCAATCCTTAAGCCCTGCTAATGCATGAAAGGAAAAAAAAAAAAAAACAGGCTAAAATTTTTATGAGTGACAAAACCATAAAGAAAATTCATTGCACTGGATGGAATGTAAAAATTTTGGGGATGCTTAATGATATTGTTGCTGATAAAAGCATTCTTCAGCAGAACACCTTTACCTTTACCTCTCAGGAAATCTTAAAGTGTTCATTCTAATACACTGTTTTGTTCACATTATTACCATATGATCCAAATTAATGAATGCATTGATATGTAGAAATGCTCTGTGTGGAATGTTTATTTAGCATTTCTGCAAGGGGTCTCCAGTGTCAGTGCGACTTCAGAGAAGATTTGTACACTTTGTCATTTCTCAGTAACAAGACAAGATCTGTAAGTTTTTGGTCATTTACTTCAAGACGAAGAAATAATTTCGCACAGCTGCTTTTAACTTGTCTTACAGAGGGTATACGGCAAACTTATGCATAATAATAAATAAAAAATTGTTACTGCTTAATACACTCATGGGTCACTTCACTAGGTACACCTTGCTGGTACTGGGTTGGACCACCTTTTTCCCTTCCCATGAATTCAACAAGGTACTAGAAACATTCCTTAGATATTTTGGTTCATATTGACAATTCTGACGGATGCATGTCCCTGATGCGTATCTCCCGTTCCACCACGTCCCAAAGGTGTTTTATTGGATTCGGATCTGGTGACTGTAAAGGCCATTTGAGTACAGTGAACTCATTGTCAAGTTCAGGAAACCAGACTGAGATGATTTTAGCTTTGTGGCATGGTGTGTTACAAAAGGATGGACATGGGCAGTAACAATACTCAGGTAGGCTGGAGCATTTAAACAATGCTCAAAGGGGCCTAAAGTGTGCCAAGAAAACATCCCCCTGACACCTCGCCAAATTCTGACCTTACAATCCAAATTGTGCAATTTTGGTCAGCCAAAACGAATTATAGCGTCAGTTACCTGTTCTTAGCTGACAGGGCTGGTACCTGGTGTGGTCTTCCACTACCGTAACTTCAGCAGATGATATTGACCATGTCTACATGCCCAAATGCATTGAGTTGCTGTCATGTGATTGGCTGATTAGATATTAAAATGCAATTTAATTTATGCATTAAACCGTTTGGTATGTAATGGTATACCATTACATCATATGACAGAATGCCCTGTTGTTGTTTTTTATTCTTTCATACTTACATCTGTGGAAAAGCAGATCTCCAGCAGATCGGTGCATCCATGCAGTTATAATTAGCGGAGATCTTAGAAAGGGGCTTACAAAGCCTCCCCCTGCTCAGCTAATACAAACTGAACCCTAAATCTCAGGCATTAATGTCAGCTAATTAGTGCTTTCAGTCACTCCAGCTTGGCATTTTTAAATCATTCTGAAATCACATTTAGAGGAGAACAGATCTGGTGTGTTTGGAGCTCAATTTACCATTGTGTCGAATCATAAATCATTCATTTTCTGCTCTGAACCGCTAAATCTGATTGCAAAACAGCATGCTAAGTGATATTCTGCATTCAGATGGATCCATTCCAGGACTTCTTTCTTGTAAATGAAAAGGACGCCATGAGAACGCTTGTCCTTTGCTCTTCGGCTGTCTATAGGCATGAGACGCGTGAGTGGCAGAGGCAGGAGCGTATAGTTTTTTGGAGTGTGTGCATGTGGGCGTGAGCGCGTGCCTGGTGAAGTGTGGCATTTTGGTGACTGCTCTCTGCTCTGCATGCATGAATAATGAATGCACAGGTGGTGGAGGGGGTCAGGAGGCCCGCGCCAGCCTCCAAACAACAGAAAGGTCATGCTTGTTTGTGCAGTGTCCTTCAACAGATGTGAAACGCTCCTGACAGAGACTAGCAAATTTTGGTTAAAACACTCCAGGAAAAAAAAAATTAGTTGATGGGTCAATTACCGTAAAGGTCAAGAGGCGCGCAGAGGAGAGGCAGCACGCTCGCAGGAGTTATGATAATAAATCAACACTTGAGAAGTGGAGGTCAAATTCTTTTAGTTCAGATGCCAGTAATATGAGGAGCTTTTATTACCGATAAGGGCCAGCAATCTCTGCTTTGTCACCTTTGTTTTGTATTCAAGGGAAGAGAGCTTCATTTTAATGATGTTTGGCGACTGAGAAAACCATCAGCACAGTACAAATGCCAGCTCCAACCTATTCTTTATTCCTATAGAAGCGAGAATAAAAGAGGATGTTGATTTTTCTTTAAGCAAAGAGCCGCTCCTTGAGAGCAGGGAGATCTGCCAAACACAGCTGCGGCGAGATTTCCCTAAAGGTTACAATCATCAGTTATTAGGTAGAAATGCCTTACAAGGAGTCAGCTTGGGTTTTTTCCTCAGTGAATCTGGTGTAATAACAGTCGTGTGGCCTGCTGCTGCAGCTCCGCATGTACAGTCACGGGCAAATTGATTGAGGGACTGGGCTGCCAAATGAACTGGGGACTTCCATGCATCAGAAACGATATCATTTTCCTCGGGATCACCTTGAGTCAGGTGCACCAGTGTTGCAGAGCAGAAACGGGCCTTGCCCTTTACGCCACTCCACCTGATGCAATAATGCACCATATGCTTGTGTTAGTATGCTCCATGCTGATCAAAATGTGTCATGCTCTTTTATCCTAAAACAATCCAGAGCGAGCCAGAGCGAGCCAGAGCGGGAATGCTCCCTGCTTCCTTAGGTCAAAGCCGTATAGTCACTCCAATCAAAGAATAAACACAGATTCATGGGCTTGGAAGCACTGTCAGTGCACTGAGTATCCATTAACTTGAGTGACGCGGGGCAACACAACAGGAATCGATAGCAGGCTCTGTTCGAAATGTAGTGCAAATAAAACGGACCCAGCTCCTGATTCAATTCAAAGTGCTGCTGTCAATAAAGGACACAAAGCTAGCCTCATTGTCCCACTCTTTTAGATACTTACCTTTAAATTACAATTAATATATTTCCTTTACTGTATAATGGTTTGTTTGTTTGTTTGTTTGTTTGTTTGTTTTTGATTTCCGTGATGCAGAACGGAACAGCTCCACGAACTCGCTGGTCGACTGTACACCAAATAATTCTGTATATACATTTTCTCATTAAAATTCATGCAGCTCTTCAAAGAGAGACGACAATGATGCCATCTGTTGTGTGCTGGCCAGAATACACAGAATGCAGCCTCCTTAAAATGCGTGCAATTTCTCCGCTCCCTATGGCCATTTTCAGTTCTGCAGTTATTCCACTTTCTCCGAACTGATTTTCATTTGTACAGCAAGGCAGAAGCAAATATAAAACATTAAAAAATATTCAATTAAGTCTACTACTAGTACTTAAAAAAAATTTTAAATGTGTGACTACCTTCAGCTGTTTTTTTTCTATGTAATATGTTTTTTAATAAATAATAATAATAAAAATCTGCCGTGAAAAAAACTAACAAAAAAAAAAAAAAGGAAAGAAATCTCTTTCCATTAAGCCTGACTATTTTGTATCACCTGAGGTTTAGCATTAGTTCATTAAAGAGGTCCATTACTCATATGGTCGTTACTGCCCAACAACGAATCCATAGTTACTGTTAAATCTATACACTATTTCAGTATAGTACCATTTACAACTAATTAGGCTTCCATGAAGCATGACAAACACTCATTCTCTCACCTCATACACCCTACACAACAAAAATATGACCTGATCCAGACTTTAGTGCTAAGGGTCTAAATTAATTGCCTTTATTGAGTACTTTTCTTGCCATTCGTCTTTTCCTTTTTATTTTATGCTTATTGTGAAGGATATGTGACTATAGGATAATATCTTCAGTACAACCGAGAAGAGACAACATGTGACATCTGACCTTTGACTGAGGTGTTGGGTGGTGGTCCTTCGATGCGCAGGTTCCATGGCGGGTCGCCCTGGTTGGCGAAGTCCCTCATCTTCAGGTAGCTGATGGTGAGGCGTATGATGGAGGCTTTGTCCAGCTGGCTGGTGATGGCACCTGGCAGTGGCAGCATCTTGGCCAACTCGTAAAACTCAAAGTTCTCCTTCCCTCTGCGCGAGCGTGCTGCATCACGTGACTTCTCCTTCCTCAGCGCCTGCAGCCTGACAGACCATAGCGAAGGTTAGGAAGGCAAGTAGAATAAAGACTAAAGTCTAACATTTTTTGAAAGCTAAGTGTAAAATCCATATAAAATGTAATATGCTTTAATTAGACAAGTTCCTTAATGTTATTACAGCCTGTTTGTAACTCAAAAGAAAATGTATTTATAAAAATGCAAATAAAAAAACATCATTAGAATGTTTTATATATTTTGTTAATATGAAATCTCCGTTAATGGTAACAATTTTTGTAGCCCCTAACATGAATTTAAGAAAGAAAAGTATTTATGATAGCACATTCACCCCAAGGTCAGACCTCAGAGAAATACAAAAAAAAAAAAGCTCAGACGCTACAGGCCTCTCTGAACAATGTTAAATGCTAAAGTCCATAACAGCACAATTAGAATAAGACTGAACAAGTATAGTTTGTTTGGAAGAGCTGCCAGGAGAACGTCTCTTTTGTCTACAATGAACATGGAATCATGACTGAGGTTCGCAAAACTGCATCTGAACAAAGCCGAGGCTTCTGGAACAATGACCTATAGACAGATGAGACCAAAGTGGAGTAGTTTGGTCTTAATGCCCAGTGCCATGTTTGGGGAAAACCAAACAGCATTTCAGCAGAAAAACCTCATATCCTTTGCTAAGAACAACAGTGGAGGGGTAATGAAGAATGGCTTTTTTTTTTAGCCACGGGACCAGGACAATGACCATGGACCAGGACAGTAAATCTACATCAGAATGGATGAAAAATAAAAGAATCATGGCGTTGGAATGGCCTAGTCAAAGTCCAGACCTCAACCCAATTGAAATGCTGTGGTCGGATTTCAAAAGAACTGTGCATCAGCAAATGTCCAAAAACCTCAATGAACTGTGAAGAAGAATGGAAAAAAAAAATTCCACATTGATGTAAGACAATGATAAAGTCATAGAGGAAAGGATTCCTTCAAGTTATTGCTGTAAAAGGTGGATTAACAAGCTATTGCATCACAGAAGTACTTGGTTTTTCTTTTTTTTTTATACTTTTGGCATCATTTTTGTTAAATAAATAATGACAAGGTGGAAAAATATGTTATTTGTCCGAGATGGTATTTGACTAGACCTGCTACAATCAGATGACTTTATGTTTTTACCCCCTCAAAAAAACCATTAGAATTAAAATAGGGGTACTAACTTTTAAACATAATCATATTTACATGATTTGTTTTGTGCTGTTTCCACCTTGCAAATGCAAATAACAAAATATAACATGGACAATAGCCTAATGCCAGTTTAATAACAGCAGCTACACAAAATATCTGATATACCATGTGATTGCGCTTTTCTTGGAATGATGTACAGCTTTCTGTTATCAAAACGGAACAATTCTTTCTTTCATTTACAGCTCATTCATCGCGTCCAGGGAATAATTCATCACCAGGTGGCTACCACCATATTCATAAATTCACCTACTGTATCAGCTACAAAGTTTTAACTGAGCACAGCTTTTCTCACAGAACAATGTATCTGTTCTATAATAAAAAGAGATTTTTTTATTAATGCGTTTTAATTTTTTTTTAGTTGGACCACTCAGTAGAGATTATGGCGAGACCTTTAAATGATCATTGACGCACAATCAGTGAACATACAGTGGTGTGAAAAACTATTTGCCCCCTTCCTGATTTCTTATTCTTTTGCGTGTTTGTCACACAAAATGTTTCTGATCATCAAACACATTTAACTATTAGTCAAAGATAACACAAGTAAACACAAAAT
>JAOVVB010000002.1:14918087-14933413 GCA_028570985.1 Heterobranchus longifilis | reverse complement strand
TAATAAATCTGAATTAGCACCATGTGAACCTGAAAATAAACTTCCTATGGGAAAATACAAACTCAAACACATGGCTCACATCTTTAAATGCTTTCTGAATACACTGTTGGCATACAATTAAAAAAATTAATTGAGCGTCTCCATTACCAAACCAATTCAAAGTACATTCTATACACTAGTCTCCTGAATCTTATAAATTAGATGCCTTTATAGTTAATATAGTAAATGTTTAAGGTCTTATTGGGAAAAGCTTATGATGAACACTTTTCTGTATTTGGCTGACGTCTTGTTGCTCAACAAATACGCATCAAACACATATGTATACTTTATATTCCTGCACCTTACTGGTGGATTAATACTAAATGGATGAGCAGGAAGAAATAGGTTTTATTGGTCCACTCTAATAACTGCTGGACTGGGTGGAGGAAACTGGCCAGGCTGATTTATGTTGGCTTTTATCGGCGTTATCTACGGGGAGCAGGGTGACTGACATTTACAGGCAAATCCCTCCATGTCTACTGCAATAATGTGACCTGTAGCCATAGACCTCATTCCACCAGGGCCACAGTGCCCACTGCCCTTTGCCCAGCATAAATCACCCACCTGTATGCCTGGCAGCCAGACTACACTCACTCCTGTGTTGAACATTGAACAGTTTATCTAGAGAACAGCCCTGCTAATACTAATGCCACAAACATACGGGAGAAATTCTGGACTGCATCTTTAGATGGCATTAGAACATATCCACCAATATGAATTGTGAATTTCATTTGATCCTGCATTAAAAACTTTGAGTGTACATATTACTCAAGAAAACTACCTTTATTCCTCTATATAATCCCATGGTACACTAATGCACTAGTGCTTGAATACTATTAACATAGAAAAGTTTCTCAGTATGCTTGTGCCAATAATGGACTGGCTGCTTCATGTTTGAAACGCTGGCCTCCCAGGAACTATTTTAATGGCCCAAATCTTTGGAAATGGCTTAGAGCGAGGTCAGGACTGTACGGAGGATGTGGCAACAACTCCCTGCTTAGTTCCCGTAATGTACAAGTAGTGTTCGTGAATGACCGTGTGTACTGTTCCCACAGACAGATGTCTCTCTTCCAGTAGTTGGTGATAAGTTATCCACCGATTTTCAAGGATCTCTCTGAAGGTTCCACTCTCTGAATGTTCAAGGGAACGACTGCAGTGGGCTCCGAGCCACCTCGGCCGGGATCATCATTCGCAGACATACAGTATGGCCTTCCTTAAAAACCTTTGCACCATTCAGCTGTTTTACTGTGGCTGAGTCTCATCACCATACTGTGTTTGAAATCTTCTGTAAATGTCATTCGGATTTACTCCTTCGGATCACGAGTACCGATTTGCATTGAACATCCCTCATATTATCCAGGAGTATAAGACACCCCTTACTAGGTAAACTTCATTTTTAATAAGTGCTCTTTGTTTTTGTTTCATATAATGTTTGTACTGCATCTGAAACAACACTTCCATTCTTAATGCAGGATTATTTTTGTCTCATTAGTGCTGCCATGGTTCAGGGTGTTTTCTTCGCTGAGTAAGTTCTTTGCTTATCTTATAGTGCATTCATTTTACGGCAAAATTACACTAATTACAAGACAACAGATCAAAGATTCCACTAAGAGGTATTAATTCTTCTAGCTTAAATAAGTATTTTCTAATGGTACAGAACGTATTTCAGACTGAAATCTGCATCCTATTTATTATGCAGTCAATACTTATAAATTGTTGAGAATGTTACAGCTAAATCCTGATATTAGACTCCTAATTAATTTAAACATGGAAGCCACTGACATTTTCCGAATCACGTCTGCTTATTGTCAATCTGTCCGTTTAAGGAAATTCCAAGGTACCGAATGATAATTATCAGTTAATCAAAGGCAAACAAGATGCAAGCTAGGAATTATCATAATTCCAAACATTATGCACACTCATTAGTAACCCCTCTGCCAGGTAACAATGATTATTTATGAAACCTTGTCATTTGCTTTATAAGTAGTTGGTGCTTGTCTAATCTCACCTGATATCTTATTGCTACTGTAGTATATCATTAGGCATATCTCACAGGCACGGGCGGGTAAGATTAAGATGCTCTGTCATTGTTACTATACATACATATTATTTTCTCATACAGTATGTTGTCGCTTTTTTGAAATGTAATATTACTGAAATGGAACACTTTACTTTATTTTACCTTTTTCCATCACGAAGGTCTCTTCTCCTCTCATCCACAAACAGACTATATACTCTACAGTACATCATTGGAATGGCCTCAGTTTACCATCCAAGCAAGTTCATCAATGTAGAGTGTCAATTTATCAACTGCAGTGACCTTCCCATGCTACATAATGTAATTAGCACTACAGCTATTTGTGTGTGTCTGGTGATAAGCTACTGGACTACAGTGTTAAACTTGAAGATGAGCCCATGGCACTGTCTCAGTAAAATGTCTCAATATCCTGGAAAAGCCAAACAATTAAAATGTCTTATATCTCCGTTAAGCAAAAAACTTTTAAATTTCATTGCATTATTTTTTTTCTTCGTTTGGTTAGACTAGCATCAACTCCATAATTAATATTTGGCTGGACAGCAAGTCGAATTCTAGCTAACATTATATCTATTGCAATATTGCAGAGACTGGACATCGAGTAGCTGTTTTAAAACAAGTAATTAAATTTGCTTTCCACATGAAAAAAAATTAACTTACTTCCATCAGTTAAAATATTTTTTGCCTTTTTTTGTATTATTTGAGTTGAATGCACAACATTTTAAGTGAGTAAGACATAAGGTGAGTTTAGTACGATTTCTCAGTACCCTTGATTACATGTGTTCATTTCTTATCTAGGACAGAGGTTTTGGTTTTCACAACAGATGGTTTTATTTCAGGATTTCTCTTTGCCCTGAAATTTGTTTTGAAGTGTAATAATTATAGAAGCACAATTTATATGCATATACAATTTTTTAATGTATCAGAAGCAAACTATCATTTTATTATATTTTTTGTCCCTTTTATCACAGGATCATTAGATCCACAAGACCTGGCAACCTGGCAGTGGGGGGGTTTGAACCAACATCCCTCTGATAAACAACACCTGAGCCATCACTGACCCTCTAACTATAACTATTGCAATAACACACCTACTGTAGCTAAAACATATATATATATATATATATAAAAGGTGCATATCGCACACAAACATTCATTTAAGGCCTTCTCTACGTTCAAATCACCGACTGTCACTGACAATGAAAGGAAGCAGTCACACACACTCTGCTTCTCACTGTTTGCAGCACATTAACCAATATAAAACCCTGATACGCTTTGAAGGTGCGTAATAAGAGTGAAGAGTTTATGGCTGTGATCGGCTTTCATCGAGTTCCACAGTTTTACTAATGTCACAGTAAACACACACACACACACACACACACACACACACGAAGACAAACCACAGATTTGGGAATCAAGAGCTATTTAAATGCATAAAAGTTGCACATCATTCACATTTAGCTGTGTTTGCGTGTGTGTTTGTGTTCGGTTGTGAGAAAGGCCATTGGTTAGAGAGGCTCCCCTGCTCATTTCTGCTTAGGAATGAATTATTAAGCACATTCTGCTGCACCACATCAAACCTGCACGCTGAGAGATTCACTGCACCACAGTGACAGAGTGTCATGAGATCTGTCCAGCATGTCCACACACACACACACACACACACACTTGTGTGTGTGAGATGGGGATAGCCAAATATCTTCACAAATTCAAAGCTACCCGATATTCCTTAGCTTGGATAAAAAAAAGAGGAGAATGGATACAAGGCAGGAAGCTTTTGTTTGTCCTAGAAAGTAAGCAACAACTTTACTCACACTTTTCTATCCTTCTCTTAATCAAGGTTCGACATGCTGTGCATTCTGACATGCTTTTCTGCTCCCCGCAGTTGTAAAAGGGTGGTTAATAGCCTTACTGCAGCGTCACTCGGCTCAAATCAGACTGTAGCCACCTATCATCCTAATACCCCTACTGTATCTCACCTACGTGGTTTCGCGCGGTGGCCGTAAGTACGATTCATCATGATTCACCGCGGGTTTTGTTGCTGTGATTATTTTTCCGCACAAAAAATTGAAACGTTTAATTTTTGTTGGCGGCCCTCGCGGAAGCTCGTGGACCAAAGTGAGATTGTGGTATAAAGCCACCTCTCACTGGATGTTCATTACATCATTATAAAGACCATTGTGTTGCCAATAACAGATTATGAGTCATGTCTGAAATATACAGTATAAACCAGTCTGTCTCATCATAGTCACTGAGATCACAGTTCTTCCCCATTCTGATGTAAGACTGCACAATTTCATGCATTGTGCTGCTGCCACATATCTGGCTGATTAGGTAACTGCATGAATAAGCAGGCGTAAAGTGGCCAATAAAGTGTGTTTAATGCTTTAGTGAAAACTATGATTGTCATTAGTTTCAAAGGTCAGAGATAAATGACAAGCAATCCGAGGCAAAACGCTGGCGCAGGGAGATCATTCACTGAGCTACCGGGGTTGTGTGTCACCTCTCACTTATTGCATAGTGTGACTCCGGCATCCTGTCAGCACTGAGAGGCACAAATCTGGAGCGCTGTCTCGCCTTTTAGCAGCAAGCAGTCAAACCCCGGCCTGTGTTTCAGTTCCCATTAGGTGAATGACACTCACGCATATGTTTTGCTGATAGTGCCAGAGGAGAAATGCGAACGATTCATGCTTGGTGTGTGTGTGCGAAAGCCTGAGTGTGAGAGAGAGAGAGAGAGAGAGAGAGAGGGAGGGAGATCTCTCAGCTCTCTGCATATGTGGGCGTACAGTGATAAAGCACGAGCCTCAGTTGGCCTCTAGATTGACTTTCTGCTGTAGGCTATACAGAAGAATATCTCTGATGTTACAGAACTGAATGAAGTTCTCCTGACCCCGATTCACTTCTTGCTTGTTCAGAGACACCTCTTGAGCACTGAGTCATCAGACATGTTACGAATACTAAAATACACAAATATTCTGCACTTCCTTCATTCAAGAGCTACAATAGTACAGAAATAACTCTAGTAGGAATAGTTACAAGATTGACGCAAAAAAACATTACTTGCCTAAATGGGAGAAAATATTGGATTCAACATTTACTGTAGATTTGTTGTCATGTTAAGATTAGAAACGCTTAACCCTATGTTTATACTACAAAGCGAGACTGCCCATGGTCAGCGTTGCAAGGTAATCGTACAGAATAACCGTATTTTGGGGCAAATTATCACACATTGAAAATTTGATTGCAGCGCCCCCAGAACCCGTAGTTAGCAACTACGTCTATCCAAACAAACTGCAATGGACTCCAGCTATTTAAATGATTGTTTTTAAGCATGGATAATCATGCCTACACAGGCTACGCTGTGCACCACTACCTAGCTAGGAAGTGACAGCAGCTGACTGACTAGATCTCAGTAGAGATGTGGATTGGCTCATTTACTACAGATCCAGGGTCAGTTTTCTGTGACATGTGATGACAGAGTATATATATAAAATAAATAACTATACAGGATATAAATCAGACCCACTCTGTTAAAATAAGACACCGAAAAACTATGACATTTTTTTCAATTATTTATCGGCGATTGTACAAAGATTAGGGCATTGGTGGCTCAGTGGCAGGTTTCTTATCTGCCATGCGTAAGGCCCAGGTTTGATTCCCAGCCAGTGCCCAAACCCCAGCCACTGGATGCGGTGCCGGTCCCAAGTCCGGATAAAATGGGAGGGTTGCATCAGGAAGGGCATCCGGCGTAAAACCTGTGCCAAGCTTGTGTGCGGATCAGATGGTCCGCTGTGGCGACTCCTTGCCAGAAGCAGCCGAAAGACAGACAACAACAAGACCCAAAGTACTGTATAAATAAACTGTATAAATACAATAGTTATTGTGCAACTGGCAACACTGCTACTGCTATTTCAGATCCAGGATGGCTTCAAAACCACCAACAAAAGATAGAAATGACCCAAACGTAATACCGGTCACTTTTTTCTTTTCCTTGGGGTCACCTGAAGTCAGCAGTCTTGTCAAAATCGTCCCAGAACCGATCGCTGCACACGAGGAAAGAATCATCTCTAACATCTTTAACAACATCAGCTCTGAGAGATATAGAGCATATACACAAGTGCAGCAAAGCCATGCGGGTCCGTGAGCTCACGCCCACAAAAGAGGTGCATAGTGCTTTTCTCCAAGCGTGTTGCGTGAGCAGCAGTTAGAAAAGACAACTTGGACAACTTCCTCACTCTCCCTGGTTGCTAGTTGTCACCTTGATGAGAGAGTGCCCTAACAGAGTGACGGGTGGGAATTCGCTACGGCTAAATTAGAGATAAATTATGTGCTTGTTGAACATCATAATTTAAAACGGTAGCAATTAATACAGACCTGCTTTACTGTAGTTTTCTACAGTTTAAGTTGTCTGTGCGATGATGATGTTAGGTAATAGAGAACTAGCGGCACAACTCATTTGGGTTCTTTACAGACAGAGAGGGGATTAGTATCCGACTGTACTCTAAAAAATAGTGATGGATAGAGCAGATTAGGTGAATGGGAAGCAGTGTTGTATCACCTGCAGCCCGCTGGACCTTCATTTCGTTTTAATCAGCTTGTTTGCTCAACATGAAAACATCTCTTTTACTGAAGTGGGGTAAATTATCATCACCATAATTTAGTAGAGAACGCAGGCTGATGCTAAATATCCATCAGTAAAGGTAATACACTACAGTTACTGAGACATCCTATATCTAAATAAGTCGACAAACACCTTTCTTTCATTCATAGTTTGCATTTATTTGCATTTCTTTTTTGAGGTCGAGGTTTTCGATTAGTTCAAAAAAATACAAAAAAAAAAAAAACCATCCTAGATCCCGGAGGCAGAACGAAGAGAATAGAGAACCGGCTGGTGCAGGAGCAGAACAGTACATGACTGATGGAGATTGTTATAATCCACACCAAACACAACTGAGCGCGTTTGTTGGTTGGTGAGCCACAATGTCAATTATTTAAAGACTTGATGTCTCACTAGACAGTGTCTATACCAGATGAGAACAGCAACATTGCAGTCTTGGACAATATTTTAGTTTTTCTCAAAATGAATTACCATAAGAGTGAAGACGGCCAGAAGGACGACATGACCGGAGGTCAATTTACTAATTGAAGTCAACTAATAATAGCTTGTGTCTGCTATCTGATTTTTTAATTCTGCTTGTGTATAGCAAACATTACAGTACAGTATGTGCACAGCATTGAAAACCCAAAAGCAAAGCATAGTTCTAGTGTGCATAATTACATACAGATTTTTACATCTCCTTCGATGGATATTATAAGATTAACTTTAATATGCTTTAAGGAGCTGAACACTGAGGCTCGGAAGGTAAAAACGATTTTCATTTACGCCTGCAAATTTGATTGTTAGCAATATCGTGCAAGCTTGTATTTGAATTTCAGTTCAAATTGAAATTTTATTCGTCACACACAACCACACAACCGTGCAGTGAAATTCTTTTTCTTTCTAAATTGACCTTAAAAAAAACAAACAATACAAATGAAAAAATAAATCCACATTAAATTAAACTAAGCTAAAAATCAAGATTACATTAAGCCAAATTTGCATATGTGATAAAGTTTACATAAAGAAAATATAAAAAAAGAAATACACCATAAATATAGTGAAAAGACTACATTAGAACTGCAAAGGAAAATATGAAGTCTAGAAGTATGATACAGGTAAGTGTACCTTTACACTTTTAGTGAAATTTCTTCTAACTGAAGAACTAAAACAGATGAACATTTACAGAAGACTTCAAGCACATTACAGTGAGGAGACTTTTAGCTGCAGTAAAACATTACTGCAGCTAAAAGTCTGGTGCAAACAATTCAAAGAAGGTCATACGTCAATGAGTGACGATCCCGACTGAGGTGGGTCAAAACTCATACCCGAGGACAATCAGCGAGTGGAATGCCAGATCCTTTAAAATTGATAGATAACTCGTCAAAAATTTGCATAACACACATCTATCTTTTTAACCTGTTTTCATTGTTCATTCATTACCTTTATCTTACCAGGAATTTCCACTGAGATGAAGAATCTCTTTTACAAGGGAGACCTTATATGAAATAATAAACAAACAAAAAACAGTTAAGACAATGTATTAAGTAAAAACTGTACACACAATAGTCCACGAACACCACTTGCACGTTACAGGAACTCAACTGGGAGTTATTGCCACATTACAATCCTGACCTCGCTACAAGCCATTTTCATATTTGGGACTTTAAAGGAGTTCCTGGGAGGCCAGCATTTCAGATCATGGCTCTGACATAATAAAAAAAAAACCTTCTACCTCGATAATATCCACGCACTATTGAAATACTGGAAAAAGTGCATTAGTGTAGCAGGGATTACATAGAGAAATAAAGTGAGTTCTTACTCCCATAACTGTTCTGTTATTCCACACAATCTAAAGTCCTGATTTGACTTGAACACCCATCGTATAAAGACAGGCAGCAGCAACATTATTCCTGTGATGGCATATAGTATAGATATGTCCATCTTTTGTTATGTCTTCAGATAGACATTCAGACTCATTCATTGTGTGCTAGAAGTTTGTTAAAGGTGCAATAGTTGATTTTTACAATTTCTTGCATGTATGAACAGTCTGCAAAATATCTAGAACATGATCCAAAATAATGGTTTAAGCCTGACCCAAGGACCTGTGGAGTTTTGTGAAAATTGGCTGAAATGGAATGTATTGATATTATTCATCTAACCCTTTATTTAATAGTTGGAGAGCTAGTCTTGGGGGAAAATGAACTAATCTTACCTAATGCACATTTAAACACTGGCAAATTATTTAATTTGATATCCTTTAAAAAAAAAATCAGTAAGGTGGTAGTCCCCCACAATCGCTCAAGCGAGATCGACCAATGAAATATAGCCGCTGTAACCATGGAAACAGTAATCACAGTGCATACTGGTGTCCTTCACTACCTTACTCCTATATATGACGAGCTTGTTTAGGGCTGAGGTGACTCCATCATATGACTTCTGTGCAGTGTATCTAGCGGCAGTCTACTGGTTGAGTTTTACTTCTCCCAGTGTTTCACTAGTGCTTAGATACAATTAAGGTGGAAAGTTTTCCCAGGTCGCCGGAGCCATGATGGTGTCTGCTGTGGCTCGGAGAGGGGTCAGGACTGTCTCAGGGATGTGGCAGTAACTCCCAGCAGAGTTCCCGTAATATGCAAGTGGTGTTCATAAATGATTGTGTGTACGTTCCACTCTCTGAATGTTCACTGCTCTGAACCACCTCCGCCGGGAGCATCGTGTGTACGGCCTTCTTTAAAACATCTGCACCACTGAAATGTTTTACTGCAGCTAAGAGTCTCACCATCGTACCGTGCTTGATGTCTTCTGGAAATGTCGATCGGTTTTACACCTACATTCATGAGAAATTTCATCAGTCTCCAGTTCGCAATTCAGGTTTTACTTAAACTCCCCTCATTTAATACATAATATAACAACCAACATCACCAGCCCTACACACACAAAATAGATGGAAAATATTAAATGATGCCAGAGTTGTAAACAACAATATGCATACTGTCTTAATCAAAAAAATTTTTTAATGCCTCAAACTCTTTACTTAATGCTTTTCTAGAAAAAGCATAACTAGAATAAAAAGCATGGTCGCCTGGGAGCTTATGTGTGCAAAAGTAAGTAGGCAGCAATTTACTTCAAGTGTGTTTTGCTGCCCTATCATATCTCTTGTATGATAGGAGAGAACTTGCTGGTGGTTGGAAATTGTCAAAAAAAAAAAAAAAAAAAACTTGGAAAGAAAACGTGAAGGGAATATGGATATGTTGAAAATGTATGGTGAAGAAATTTCAGAACTAATGCCACTAAAAAGTAGTTGCTCATTCTTTAACTCTATTTATTAAAGCCCATGCACCAACCCTGGTCCTGGAGTTCCCCCTCCAGGAGCACATTGGAAAGTTTTCCCTTTTACCAACACATGATTCAACTAAGCTTACCGACACTCCTTCCTGAGTATAAATGGATGTGTTAGAGAGAAAAAACAAACAAACAAACAAAAAAACATTACAATGTGCAAGACATGGTCTCCAGGCCCAGATCTGGAAACCTGTGTACTAAACTGACAATCTGTGTGCTGTAGATATTGTGGTTCCTGTTACAACTTGGAAATTTCTCCCATGTGAACATTTTCCTTTCCATGACATTCTACATGTTTACTAATTCCCCTATGCTTTCTGCGGAGATGTTCACACCACAGGCAGTGCTGTTCAATTAAGCCCCAGGCTATTTGTGTGCGTGTGTGTGTGTGTTTCTGTACAGTAGCTCTGTCTCCTCGCGTTCGCCATGATGTCGACAGCCCTTGCTGTCGTATTTGATTTGCTGCACGATGCACCACAGGCATGTGACACTGCCACTCATAGCAGGAGAGAAAGAGATAGAGCGAGAGAAAATGAAAAACTGCTGCAGACTTTTATCTTTGAAATAACTTCCAAGAGCTGCGTCGCTACAGTTATTGGCATTGTGCTGGTGTTCGGCATCCTATTAATGAGAGCAAAAGAATAGTAATTATGTTCTATTAGTTTAGAAAAGCACCGAAAGTAATTGATATGCTGGAGCCAAGCCAGATGGTTCCTGCACCAATTAGAGCATAATCTTCTAAAGCTTTGTGCGAATATTTGAGGGCAAACATCTCGCACCATTTGCATGAGAGGTCATTTCACTGGCATTGATTAGAACGGCAGGTGAGCCTCAATCCACATGAAACATAACACCTGGCCATGCATTCACAATATTATCGATGCATTTATTCATTACTGTATTTATGCACGTCAGTCAGGGAGAGTAAGGCGGGTTTTTTTCCTTTATCCAGAGCACATCAGTCAAAATTGTTTAGATTTATGCCTATATGTTTATGTCTCAAATAACTGTCATTGCATTTAAAAGGAAATGTGAAGGGTACACATCAGGGATCGGGGTTTAAATGGCAAAAAAAAAAAAAAAAATTTCAACAAGCCAGCTGGATGCAATTATACACTCAGTGGCCATTTTATCACCTACCATATAGGTCACTTTGTAGATGTTCAATTAGTGATGTAGCCCATCTGTTGCAGTGCTTAATTTGTCAGCACCATAATTGGAAAGGGATGACTATAAGACCATGGCTGACCAGATATTATTTGCTTGGTGGAGCGTTCTCAGTCCTACACTAGCTATGTTTACATGGACGATATTTCTTCATTCTGACTGAAATCATCCCGATTAGAGATTCAAACTCACTGTAACTGTTTACATGGATGCTATGTTTACTGTACGTTTTCCTGCTCAAAGCATCTAATCAGATTTTACTTCAACTTTGAAGTTGGATTTGGCTTCTACTGTATGTTGTCCGATAAATCCTGCCTTCTGAGTTAGGATGGGTTACAAAAATTTAGTCTCATCTGTGATTGGTTAAATGCTTCACGTATGAAATGGAAAGCCAATCAGTGCCCGTTCCTCAGCGAGAGACATTTACATTTAGGCATTTGGCAGACGCTCATCCAAGTGCTTAATTTTCTGTCATTGGTTAGATCGGTACACAGGGATACTAGGTTACTATGAACCATCAGTCAAGTACCATCAGTCAAACACTAGTGGAAAGGGTTTTTTTTTTTGTTGAGGGGGAAGATTAACCCAAGTACTGAAGAAAGAGATTTGTCTTAAGTCGTGTTTTAAAGCCTGCCAGAGACTCAGCTGTACGGTCATCTAGAGGAAGTTCATTCCACCACCAAGGTGCCAAAACAGAAGAAACTAGATGCATGCCGAGAGTGAGACCAGCCGAGCAGTGCTGGAGGGTCGGAGGGAACGTGGTGTGGTGTGGGGTGCGATTAGAGCTGAGAGGTGAGACAGAGTTGTTCTATTGGAACAGGAAGGGAATCAAAATTTCTCTCCCAGAAACTCATCACACCACTCTTGTTGGGAAACATGCACAGAAACTATGTGTTCCTAGACAGAAACGAGCCAATTGGATCAAGTGTTTACATGACTAACATTTACCTATTGAACGGATTATCAGCGTTTTACACCACCCCTCTCATTCTGACTAAAAAGTCATTCCGATCAGGCCAGGTGTAGATGTTTAAATGATGCATTTTTATTCTGATGTGCTTTATGCTCAATGTGCAAACACTATCCTCCACAGAGTGCATTTGTCTATCACTGATCTTTCTGAGCAGAGCGCTAAAGCCCTATTCAGACGGGGTTATATTTACATCGAGACCAGGAGTAATTCCGTCATTTGCATGTTTTTATTTCAGCCATGTTTTTCTCCTTCCTCCCGTGAGAAACATACAGACCAAATTACCTCCTGTTTTTGACCAACTGCCATCGTTTTATCATTTTGGTCCCATCCAGATACATTTGTTGATAATTCTGCAAACAGATGCTGCCTCAGGTATTGGGGGAAAAAAATGAGATATATGTTCCCCTTACGTGTATCCAACTCGCAAATCATGAAACGAAGAATGCTTTAGAGGAGCCTCAAACGACTTACTCGATAGACGTTGCATGTCCACACTGCCTACATTTGGAGGCCATTAGCAGAAGAGAGAAAATAAAATCAATCAGAAGAGCTCCATCACGAAGCGTGATTAAAGCGGTTATTATAATGTCAGCTTCAAGTATAAAGCCGCTTTATGGTCACATCGACCTAAATGCCATCCATTTTCCATTTTCTGGCAATAAATGAATACACAGGTGTATCGCTACATGTTTCTGATGCCACTTTAGATGCTGCCAAATAAATAACCGTAATAATATGACCAGGTGTGATACATCTGGGTTCACAGGCAAAGCAACCTCGAGTCCGAGGTTTATCACAGTAGAAAAGTTATTACAGACATCATCCAGTGAAACTAATCCCATTCAAATAGGGCTTAAGAGAAACCTTCTTGTCACAGTGAAGCAAAAGCAAGGATTTCATATCCACAGGTGCAGCCGTAATCCTGCCTTTACCATGAATTACTCTGACGACAGAGCAGGCAAATTAAAAATCTTCACAATTAACCACAAACTAAAAGATTTAATATAAAAAGTCTAGATATAATAAATACATCTTCATGTCATTTTACTATACTGTATCCCAGGTTGCTTAATTCCTATCTAAAATAATTTATGATACTATTTCAAGTATATATCTCCCTATCTATCTATCTTCAAGTAAAAGATAAGTACTAAATATATGACAGAGTTTTAGCTTTGCTGTTTAAGTATTAAGATCTCATCATTGAAGTTTTAAATGCAGTACTATACAAAGGTCTCGAGTCATTTCCATTCAATTAAATAATGTAGATTAAATTAAAGGAATGGGATCAAATACTGTCGCCTTACACCACCAGGGTCCGGGTTCGATTCCCGGCCAGGCTCGATTCCCGTCTCTGTGTGCATGTTCTCCCCGTGCTTGGTGGGTTTCCTCCGGGTACTCCCGTTTCCTCCCACAGTCCAAAGACATGCAGATTAGGCTAATTGGCGGTCCCAAATTGCCTGTAGTGTGTGAGTGAGTGCATGTGTGTGTGTGTCCTGCGATGGATGGGCACCCTGTGCAGGGTGTACCCCGCCTCGTGCCCCAAGTCTCCTGGAATAGGCTTCAGATTCCCGCGACCTTAAATACAGGATAAAGCGGTATAGAAGATGAGTGATGAGTGAGTGAGTGAGTGAGTGAGTGTAACAAACTCAGCAGCAACCTCATTTCCCTCTCGTCTATTTAGCACTACCAGTATACAGTACTAATCACCGGCCTGATCATCTGCACCTGGTTTTCACTGGTTCATGCCATAAGTTGGTTTGTTTGTTATGAATGATTGGTAGGTCACTGTGTGGCTTACCAAACAAAGAAATCCCTCTGAAACTGGTCAGGTACAGGTAGTGGACTGAAAACAAGAGACAAAAAGTCTGCTCAGACAAAAAGTCTTTTTGGCGACCTATTCCTCAAAAAGCCATTATAAATACAAGAAATGTGGCACTATGAAAGCAAAATATAAAGAAATGAAGGATGGCTCAAGACTTTTGCACAGTACTGTAGAAGTCTCTACAGAGGTGTTATATTCAGATCTCACTGATATATTATTCTATATTCATTTTCATATACAGTATGACTAAATATGATTGTTCTTGTTTAAGTCTCAGAAAGATCCAGGAGAAGGGTTCTACATGTCACTGCTCTTTAATGACCAAACCCCTGAAACTTCCCGTATCCCCAGAGTTACAGCAAAGTGGATCTTAAGCGAGATTTTTATCTTCACGGGAGGAGAACCTCTGCCGGATAGGTCACCACAGCATCAAGATATTAAACACCTTTTATAAAGTGGTTAAACCATTTGCATATGCAAATGTATCACAGGAGAGCGGTGTGAAACAGCAGCGCTGACAACAAATAATTTCAATTTTACATGTAATTGCAGGTTTCTGATAATACTCGATCTGGCTCAGCAGAATACAAGGAGCCTCGAGGTCTCGAACAAGTCTCCCTGCTCATTTGTTGACAACCTTTTAATAAAACATGCCACCTCGAATTCTTCTGAGACCTACAATTTCTGTGCCACGATTTGCATGGCTGGTAGCTATAATTCTAAAAATATGACAGGCGAGAGCAGCGGTATCCACAAGGTCTGCCTTTCACCTTAATTGTGGATTATGGCGAAGAGGAAGAGGAGAGGATTTGGAAAAGGGAAAGAGAGGAAGTCAGTGGCCCTGGGCATAAAAACCGAGCAAACATGGCAGATCCGAGAAGCTGAAAGTCGCTTTGAAGATCCGTGTAACCTTTCGCGGGGCTCGTGTCAAAACAAACACCCTGGACCAGGAGATTTTTCTTAGCGCTCTTCATACAATGTCTATGCAAGTAGAGTTTCAAATCTCTCTCTCACTAAAATTCATCACCTAGCAATTATGTGACACACACATGCATACGTACGCTATCCTCAGGGCTGTTAACAAACCTCTGCATGTTTGATCTTTGACACCTCAAATCACATTTTAAGAGCTAAACGGCGCAGCTGTGATTAATTAGCGAGCGCGCGCTAGATGAAGCCGCTGGTGAAGAAAACTCGGATGCTTGGCAAGAGCTACCTGCCCTCTGGTGTAGGGTGGAGTGACGCTCTGATGAGACCCAGCCATCACACCTGTCTGTGTGTGTGTGTTTGTGTGTGTGTGTGTGTGTGTGTGTGTGTGTGTGTGTGTGTGTGTGTGTGTATATGTGTG
>JAOVVB010000002.1:14882609-14897942 GCA_028570985.1 Heterobranchus longifilis | reverse complement strand
TAGAAAGGAGCGAGTGTGACAAAGTTACCAGAAGAACTCATTCTCCAGCAAGCTCAGTAAAACCTAACAACTATTTTACTTATAGTACGGTGTACATAAAATTGAACTTTGTACATAATTATGCAGATATAAACATATATAACAAAGTTGGTACAGCATATAATATGGTGCCTTAGACTTTTGCACAGTACTTTATATATAGATGCATGTGGGGGTGTGTTATTTGTTTTTGAGACCATAGGCAAAACACGTTTGCTTTATGTGTTCCTCTTTACGTCCTATAAACAATAAATGAAAAGCAAAATTAGATTTGTCATCCCCTTTTTTTGCTGATCCAAAAAAATGATCTGATCCTACCATGAGTTCATGGTGAGGAATCTGCTGCACCCCTTGTGTTTATATACTTCATATACTTAACTTCAGTTAACACCAATAAAGTTTACATATCATCTGTAATATGTAAACATATAAATAAAAAACGTATAAAGGTAATATAACATACAGTATGCATAACATAAAGTAACATGCATGCATGTGTAGCTTTTTTAGGCTCTTATACATGATGCCAGAAATCGCTTTTCTGTTCATGAAAGCCTGACCAAACTCTCCCGGCCAAATGCACAAAGCTTATATCCTTCTAAAGCTCTCTAGGAGAGAATCAGAGAAATGCATCATGCTGCCAACCAATGAGCTGCCGGCATTGCACAAGGGCGTTCCCCTGTTGCTACCATTTTTTTTTTTTCAAGCACCACTTACAGTAAAGCTCGAAACACCAAACTGGATGGAGAAAATGTGCATGTGAGAGAGATCTACAGTTAGCCCGTGATCTGGACCGTTTCTAAGCAGTGACTTGCAGCTGCAAGTGGTCTCTAACTGCACTGAATTCCTAGCTCCACCGCACAGATTCACTTTACTCGACGGCAATCGCTGAGGTCTGCTTCTACAAATGAACACACTGCTCATAGGTAATTTATAGTCAGCCACGGGAGCTCCAATATTGAGCCTCGGGCCCCAAGCGAGAGCAGAAGCCTGAGATATGCAGTGCAGCATGAGCTCCAAGCGCAGAGGAGGTCAGGGAAGGGAGGAAGGGACACGCAGGAGAGGAGCAGAGGGAGAGGAAGGTCACGCTTCATCAGGCTGCCTCTCACAGAGGCCACACGTCTGCTAGCCAATCTGGACGTCAGGGGGAAATATACTGTCAGTCTCTTACCATCACTCTAATCATTACTGATTACTATTGGTTGAAAAAAGAAAAAAAAAAAAAGTAAATTACCATAGCTGGAGCACGACTAGCATAATGCATGCTGGTTGCATCTTGTAACAACCAACCTGTTAAATCAGCACTAACTTGCATAAACCGGCATATTTTTGTAGCATCCATCAACACGTCATCTTTAATCCCTTCACTATTTTAAAAAGTAGTGCTAAATCTTTCGAACAGCCTTTTCTTTACTATGTGAACTGCGAAATCAATAAATACAAATCCCAATCCTTCTACTTCCTTCAAGCCAAAATATAAACACCAAACAGTTTTATTTTCAAGCTGAGGATGAAGATCAATTCTAGGCTAGAAAAATCTACACAGAAGCTAGAAATGAATCAAATATCCTATCGTCGCATGCCCATATCGAAATCGCAGCTTTTTCTAACGTAACTTTGATATTAGAGGATTATTTCTACTATTTAAAGCTTTAATCATGTTTCGGATCTTGCCTGTATCTTCTTGTATGCATGCTGTCTTTTCGAACACGCTTTCTTTTCTTTTTTTGTATACTTGATTTCTCAAAATTCACACTTTCCTACAAATCATCGAGTTCCATAAAGCTTCTGTGCATAAACGCGTTTGCTCTGCAGACTGCCGGGGCTGCTCTGCGGCTGCTCTCCCTCCGGCCCTGCACCGTTCTGCGAGTGTAGGAGGGAGGCTCACACTGTTGTTAACCTCTTATCAAACAGTTGCTAACACTCTAAATTGTTTCCCCGTCAGCTGAGACTTGGCAAGAACGCCTTTCATTCTTCCTTTCGCTCCCTCCATCTGCCTTCACGCAGCCTTCCCTCAGAGCCGGAGAAAACAGGTTGCGGCCAGAAACGCACGCCTGCGCTCTGCCTTATATAATTAATCAAGCTCGCCGTGAGGATATCGATAGACTGAACATCTAAAATTCTCCAGGCGAGCTTTCGCCTTAAAGCGAGAACAGAACAGAGAGATAGAGAGAGAGAGAGCGAGAGAGCGGCGTGCGCTAGGATTGTCTCAGAGACCTGCGCACCCTGCTGAGAGTAAGAAACAAACTGAAAGTGCAGGGTGTTCGTTTGTTCTGCAGACTCGCGCTGCTATGCCTATACCTTCTCCCTGGTTTTCTTTATGCAAAAAAGGCGAGAAAAAGATCCCAGCATAGGTGCATGAGAATGCATATATTATGCACTTTAATATCTACATGTGAGGTCTGGTTCTCTTTCCATCTGTCTCTCCCTTCCTCTCTTCCTTCTTTCTCTCTCTCTCTCTCTCTCTCTCTCTTCCTCTGCCAGTTGGTGCTGTTTTGACAAAACACTGCTAATGAAACAGTAAGCGTCCCACTGGTCCCACTTCTTCTTTCTGGGATAGCAAATTAATTTTTCCTCTGTACTGATTAAAAATTTACCTACCACATGCAGTGGAGCAACACAGAAATATGCAAATCTCTTCCTCTCTCTCTCTCCCCCCACCGCCCCCCTCTTATCTCCATATCAAATGTTGTGAGGATGTATACTTCAGAAGTAAAGCCTATGTGCTAAGATGGAGAGAAAATCCAACGGTGCAAATATCAGCACCTTTCAGAGTTGTATGTTTATCAAAGTGCAACATTTATATCAGAGAGGGCAGAGGACACAGTTGTGTGGAGTCAAATCAGGCGGAAAAGATCATGTAAAGCGAAGGAATGCCATATCTGCACCCATACACACACACACACACACACACACGCACACACATATATACACACATTTTAAATTAGTCTCCAAGAAGTGGAGAGCAAAAAAGTGGATGAGTCATCACAGTGAATCTGAAGTTTGCCTGTTTTTAAAAAAAAATAAAATTCTCACGTAAGCATTTTAAATATAGCGACAATTGTAACTGTAATTAGAAACGCTCATACTTTTTTTTTTACAGCTCTATCAAACTGGCATATAAAACCCAGCATTCATGATGAGCAATTATGCGAATAATGCGAAAAAGATTTAAACTGGTTTTCCAAAATCCTGACGGTTTTCCTCACCACAGCTCAAACATTCAAGATCCCATTAAAGTATTTGTGAAATTAAATTATGAAACAATGCTTTTTAAAGGGGCACACGAAAAAAATCATGATTTCAATCACCTCCTTATTTGAATGTGGCACTCGGCTAATTAATTCTATTGAAACGAGTCTAATTAAATTGGCCTAATATGAAGCAGCTGACTGCCATCTCGGCACGCAGAAGCGACGCTTGTAATAGTCAGGTTATCTGTGCAGTCCACAGCCACAGTGACAAGCTTAAGCCGTGTAAATACATCCCCCCTCACACTCCTGCTCCGGCATCGACACGGCCGTCCCGAGAGCATGCAATTCCCACAGCTTCGCTCCTCGTTTCTTTTTTTTAAAAAGGTGTTTGAGAAGAAGTGGCCGTTTTCTTGCTCCGGGACCATATTGTCCATTTTGTTTAATTAATGGGGAAAAATAAATTTCAAGTCCCTCTTTTAGCACCTTCCTTTAGAATAGAGGACCCAATTAAGGGCTTTCAGACAAAGGGAGATTTGGAGTGGCAAAGCTCTCCTCTCTCTCTGCGAACACTTTCCCATGACAGAGAGGGAATTCCATGACTCCGAAGTCATGCAGACACAGAGAGCTCAGAGAGTCCGGCCTTTAAAACACAGCGAGAGAGAGAGAGAGAGAGAGAGAGAGAGAGAGAGCCCCGAGATAGAAACAGGAGAAACAAAATAAAATTATTTCTTATTAGGAAAAAGTAATATACAAGACTATTTCATAAACATTTATTAGGTGTCTTTGAGATGCATTTTTCTGCTTATGGTGCATTTTTTTTTTTTTTTGCAATCACACAAACACTTTTTCAGGTCAGAATCATAACATCTGATAAACGCAGCCTTTCCTGAGTCAAATACACTCCTCAGTTATCAGCCTCAAACTCTAGACAGCACTAAAAATTTATTCAGTAAATCTTGGATCAACTGGAGGCAAATATTGGAACGGGATGGGTGGTTTAGATGAATAAAAGATTTTAAACATGCCTAATTATAATAAATGAAGTTTTGGCTTAAACCTCGTGAGCTCAAGCATAGAGTAAACACCTATCAAATCCAGACAGGCCCATTTCGTTCCATCTATATACTGAGAGGTTTAACGGTACACAAATGTCACGGTTCAGTACATTTATTGGGTTTTGTAGTTATAGTTTGGTTTGCTTTCGATCCTGTGAAATAAAAAAAATAAATATTTTTTTAGTATTAATTCGACTTGGGAACATCAACTTGAACAACTTGTAAAGGGGCAACAATTTCCTGCTATCAAAAGAAATGGACAAAAAGGACTTTAATTCGTAAAAAAAAAAAAAAAAAAAAAAACACATTCTGATTGTTTAATAACAATACATTTTTAAACCTTATCACTTTTGGCTACTGGTGATGGCGTTGTTTAGATTTTACCCCTTCTTTCTCAACAGAGTAAACAGGGAGCATGTCGTTCACGACATAAAATACCATTGTAGTTGTTGGTCTTCCGGCTGCTCCTGTCGAGGGGTCGCCATAGCGGACCATCCGATCCGCACACGACTAGGCACAGGTTTTATGCCGGATGCCCTTTTCTGACACAACCCTCCCTTTTTACCCGGGCTTGGGACAGGCACTGCGTCCAGTGGCTTGGGTTTGGGAATTTAACCCGAACCTTACGCATGGCAGGCGAGAAACCTACAGCTGAACCACCAGTGGCCACAGAACTCAACTCCCAAATTATTCTCAAATCCGAGTGTGTGACGTCAAATCTGCATCGTCAAGAATGAACTTGATCATCTAAACTGTACAAATACCGAATATATCTCTGAAGTGATATCTGAACATTTTGCTACATGTCCTCAGCAACACGCTCCCCATTCCTTTCATTTTATTTAACTGAATTAAAGGGGAAAATCGTCCAGCACTACTTAAAGCTAGACTGTTTCAAAAAAAAAAACTGTAGGAATTTAAACACACATAGTGTTACACCGGTGCTAAACACACATATACTATCACAAGACTTAATATAGTAACCTAATTATAGCTTATTGTGCTAAGCAGTCATAATAAAAAAGGTTTATTACTACTGTTCTTATTGTACTCTTTTTCTCCTGAACAAAATGTCTATGAAACCAACAATCAGTGTCACATGAACCTAAGCATCAAGGTCAAACAGTAGGCCTTACTAAACACAAGCTTTCAGTCAAACCTGCTGAACAGACCACAGTGATGAATATTATTAACCTCCAGCAACACTGGTAAAGTGTATATGTGCTTTACTGGATAAAACCTAAGCACTATTTATCCCTCCTTTCTTAAATCACTAGGATAGGGAAGGAAAGGAAACGTACACCAATTCTACAACTGAACTAAAGGTTCTCTCAAATCAGTGGATACACACAGCATCTATTCACCTTTGAAATAAACTCTATAATAAAGCCCAAAAGGAAATAAAGTAAATTAAAGTAACTACTCTACTGTAAAATAAAATTATATCAGTGCATGACGGGGATTTTCTGGCAGCAGGGACATGGTCAGACATCGGCAGTGGAAGGAAGGAGCAAAGAGGGATTATTTAAACCTATGTGTTTGTAAAAGTAGTATGTGGGGGTTTTTTTTACTAGGATTTAGACAAGTGGAAAGAAAGGGTAGCCTCAGAGTCGAGCAGGGACAAGTTTTGTCACGCACACTGAAAATTTATGGATATTTTGTCTTACAGAGATTTAAGTTTATGCAAACGGGTTGTTCTGCTTATTTTGGCGTTATGTACTTCATGGTCATGTGCTTCATGTCAGATTTCTCAGACAGCGAAATTTACTAATGTGATTTATCATCATTCCAGCACTTTTAAATTGCACATACTGTATTTGGGTCAAAGTTACAGTATAATGTATTTGTTTTGGGTCATTTTTTGGGTCATTTTTCAAAAATGAATAATATGCACAAATTCTCATATTTCTGTCATAAAGCTTGTTTTACTAAGTCGCTCAGAGCAAAATCTACATATAAAAGCAAAGTTCCAAATTAGCATTTTAAATAATGGTCCACATGACACATTTAACATTCCAAAATGTGACAAATATACACTGTAAGCCAAAACCTTCTCTGACGAATGAATCATTCAGTTAATCAATCAATCATGCATAAACAAGGGCCGATTGTAATAGCAGTTTAAAAACAGAATTCCTCTTGGTGTAAAATAAGCAGAGGCAGTGCAGGTTCATTCCTCTGTCTCATGGGAAAGAGGTGTGTGAAGCGCTGTTTGTGTAGGCAAATAAATAAAGAAATAAAACTGCATGCTGGCTGGATGTGTGTGAAAGCGGGCTGAAATCAGTTCCCTTTGTCTCTGAATTATCCGAAAAGAGCGCAGCTAACTGAGGGCTGCGCCTCAGCCGAAACCCTGTTTGCACTGCCAGCCCGCCTCCGAATCAGCTCTTTCTGCTCCAGCTACTGACCCATTAAGTATATTGTGTACATATGCAAAAAGGGACACAGGCAGGTGTCCGGGCCTGGTGCGGCGCGATCACTGCTGCTATGTGTTACTCATGTTCTGTTACTGAAGGACACCAGAGGAGGAGAGACAGAGAAGGGTGGGGGATGGGGGGGATGACTAGAGAAAGGGGTATCAGACAGAGAGACAGTGAGTGACATAAACAGACAAGGAGAAGCAGGGAGACAGACAGCATGCAGCACGGAAAATCAGAGAGAGAAAGCGAGTAAGGAAGTGAAAAAAAGGAGGAGAGAGAGAAAGTGAAGAGAAAGAGAGTCGGAGAGGTGGGCGGGGACGGACGAGGTAGGGTGGTCGGTAGGGAACATGTCCTCTAGCTGGCACTGCTAATGCAGTTGCTTGTGAACCAGCAGTCTGATGGACGAGCGTCCTTCCTCGCTCGCTCTAATCAATTTATTTAGCTACTAAGATAAATATCCTGCACTGACATGGAGGGATTAGAGAGGGCTCGCCTGTCCTGCCTCGAAACGTGCTGCTCAAGCAAGAGAGGCATTAACGCAAGACGCCGTCTATTTCTCCTTCTGACTGGCTGAGGCCAAGGACTTGCCATTATACTTTGGTATACTGTACATGTAAATATTACAGAATGCGGTAAAGTAACGTAATCTAGTAGGGTGTGATACTGATAGGGCTTTATATTTTTTACGAGGGACGTTATAGCCAAACCTGGACTTCTAGTGAATAAAGGCATAAAACTGATTGACATTTATAGGAGATTTCAAGCACAGTGTGTTGATGAGATTCCTGTGATGAGCTGCAGCAAAACATTTCAAGGGTGTAAACATTTTAAAGAAGGCCGAACGTCTGTGATGGGTGATCCACTGCAGGCGTTCTCGTAAAATATTCAGTGAGTGGAACACCTGATCCTTGAAAAGCCACAGATAAAATGCGAACTGTACCAACAGTCATTCATGAGCACCACTTGCACATTACAGAAACTCAGCTGGGAGTTATTATTCCATATCGTATTGGAAGTGATTTCAACGTGTTTGGGCTATTAAAGGAGTTCATGGGAGGCCAGCGTTTCAGATGTTTAGCAGGTCTGACCATGGCTCTGGCTTACTGAGAAAACTTTTCTACCTTGATATCCAAGCACTATTGGAGCGCTGGGATAAGCACATTAGTGTAGCAGGGGTTATATGGAAAAATAAAGGTAGTTTTTAAAGCTCATAACTGTGTTCTGCTGTTCTGTACAATCAAAACTCCTTGACTTTGAACACCATATTATACTTCGTATTTTACTCTGTTGCTACAGATGATAGCTGTGTCTCAATTACAGCATTCTGTATACTGTTAGTATACATATTAGTACTAATATATATTCGTAATACATGAAACACTGTTCACACTCAGTGGTTCGCACACAGACTATTCTGCGGAGTGGAAAGGGTGGCGCCAGGAGATGCCTGGTGTTTAAATTGTGGTGAAAGGCCAACATGCAAATTAAAAATAAAAATCCTTGTGCAACAGAAATCCGTTTGCCCTGTAATAGGGAACTTGCAAGTTTGAATCCCATCCCATTCATGGCCAAGGGGGCAAAATTGCTCCCTTGGGTTTTAATGGCCCAAACATTCAGTGCAACCCAATCATGAGCCTCTGTGAGCCTATGTGAAGGAGGGCAGAAAGCGCTTTCCTTTGAGCGGGGTTCACCGAAAAAAAAGTTAAATCATGTATACATTTCATCTGTCCAAACAGGTTTATCCTGGTTGATTGACATGATGAGGTAGCATATGATAACGTGTTGTTTTTTTTTCATCTTAGACATAGCTACATTTAAAAAATGCTACTTCATACACAGGTATATAAAGTATTGTTTAAGGTGAAACGTTAAATACACAGCTACCAAGAAAAAGATACATTCAGTGGGGTCCATACACACAGCAGAAGAAAGTGACACTGACACTGCGTCAGCCTCCTGGTGTGCATCATAACGCAAGGTGGTGTTTGCATCCTGCCTGACATGACCCATGACACTAAATGAGTTGTGACAACAGGCCAGGACTTTAGATAACTGCTTTAATCATTTCAAGTAGCTTCTAATGCATATAAACACAGCAATCAGAAATCCAGGACCTGTGACCTTAGTTTAATTTTAACTGCAATATGTCTGAATCCTGTCACCAACACAGTACTTCATCGCATGATAAAAAAAAAAAAAAAGAAAAGAAAAAAACATCAGTGCACAGCGCAACCTCCCCTTCCTCCCACTCTGAGGTGAGTCATTTGCCGTGCAACGAGATTCTCCCCAGCTGGGAGCTGGAGAGTCTTCAGCTGTCGGTTTGATTGCTCTTGCCTGAGGCATTAGGTTCAATCCACCATGTCGCACCCCAGTAGTTCTGCATAGATGCTGAAATCTGACTCAATTTACCGTGGGGATTTGTTAACTTTCACATACATTTAGCTGTGCACTTGGCCTGCTTAAATTGATAAACCTGTTGCCCAAACAATAGCGTGTGCTTTCATAAAGCGGAATTTCAGGACAAGTCAAGTCTCTCCCTCATTGTGTGTCTGCCGTCTCTGTTCCCATCTTTCTCTCTGTATATCTTTCAACCCTTTTAAATTGTTCTGTCATTTTGCTTTGCTCTCTCTCCCCCTCTCTCTCCCTTGCTCTCTCTCTCTCTCCTCTAGCAAGGAATTAGGACGAAAAGTTTCATTAGTGAGACGAGAGGAAGAAATCTGAACATTATTAACCCACTGGAGAGTGTGGTCATGCAGTGGCCCCTCCAGCCACGAAAAGCCAATATCAATCTTCCACCAGTGATGAATTCCTATTCCAACTCTTAAATGATAGATTTTGTTTTTATAAAAATAATAAATATGATGGGAAAAGGGCAGAAAGAGGAAAACATGCTGAAACCCAAGAGAGCGGCAGAAAAACAGTTATTTAAATGTAAATAAATAGGAAGTTTATCTTCTCTGTCCCTCTTAAAGTTTTGGCTGCTTTATCTTGGAACTCCTGTGGTTTTTCTCTCTGCAGCAGCTCAGTCTATTACGCAGTGTGTGCTGCAGGTCATGGTGGATGGTGCTGGGGCGGCCGTCCACAGCCCAGTCCTGCTTGCTTGGAATTAATGTGGTTGAAGACCAGGCTGGCAGCAGCATTGCTATCAGCTTCAGACCATTACCACATGTCATTTGTCATTACGTAGGATACCACAATAAAGCCAACATTTAATTTTCTGCTGCACTTTATCAGTGGTGAGACTTTCCCTCTGTCTCTGTCTTTCTCTTTTTCTTTCTCTCTGGTCCATTGTCTTTGACCTATCTACATAAAACCCAGGAAGACGGATGGGAGTAGAAGCTCTGTTCCTGACAGGCCTGAGTCCGCTGACAGCCTCAGCGCCCAAAGGAGCAGTGAAGCACTGCCAAACATGCCAAGAGTCACACCCAGGGAATGACTCAGAGGAAGCACTGATCTGGGACCAGTCTAAGTCTTTCCTGTGCCAATAATGGATTTATAGACAGACAGAGACTCTATTCCAACATCAGCTCTCCTGATGGGATATGTTTTGCTCTTGTCTAACTACTGAAAGATCTGAGATGAGTTTTGGCCTTGCTGTGCTTTGCTGATCCCAGGCCAGTTTTGGCTCTCCTCCTACAAATAATGCTGCGGAAAAGGCCAATTCTACATCAGCACTGCTTCACTGACCTGCTCAGCTGCCCCGAACACAGGCACAGCAAACCAGCTGGGACGTTACCCAGAATGTGATGTAACATTACAGTGATAGATAGACTACATTTTAATGTCCATTGAGGCCACACTTAGAGAATGGCTGGGAGGAAGAAGTGTTACATGTTTCTGTGATGTGTGGTATTGCTCTGTCTAATGCAGCATGAAAGACAGATGAGAAAATACAAAACAGACCTCAGCTATACAAAGCTCGAGCCTGGGCAATATTAAACAGCATCAGTGGAGAGCTATATTACTAGACTAGAATGCAAGGATGTGTGAAGGAGGTAGTGAGCTGAAAAGGGCGGAGAATGGAAATATCCAGGGCGGCAGAGAGAGAAATCAGAGACTGCTCTAGAACACATCAAAGACTGATCTAGAACCCATCAGAGACTGATCTAGAACCCAAGCCTCAGAACCAGAGCTGTGTTAATAAAATTAGGAAATACAGCCTGGACAAATATTCAATATAAAAACATCATAATATATGATCACATGGTCTTGCAATATGTATATGTATTTTACAATTAAGATTTGAAAATGAATAATGTAAATTTCGTCGAATTGAAACATTATGTAAAACAAAAACTTCTTGCATATTTATGCATCCTTAACAAAGAAGGCCTGTTCCATGACACAACATCAGCCAATCAGAGAATGGAGGTGGTTTTTTATTGTTGGTTATTTCAAATAATACGTAACAGACCCATGCAACTTACACACTTGTGTAAGGAACTCCATGCTGCATTCAGGGACCATTTCCTGATTCAGTCCAGGCTAACAAAATCATCAAAGATTAGGAAATTCACCACACCATTAGAAATAATAATAATAATAATAATAATAATAATAATAATAATAATAATAAATTATTATTGTATGTATGTTTAACATAATGTAATGTTTTAGAGAAATATTATTTGCACTTTGCTGAATATATGGCTGTTCTTTACATGTTCAATCAGCCCAGTGTGGAAAAAAGCTGAAAATGATGAATAAAGCACAGGTATTCTGCAGTCAGACATCATTATGCCAAAACTTTACTACTGTAACTAGATTTAGTCAAATCATGAACATTTTATCGTGTTTAGAATCATATCGAGAATAAAACATATCATCCCACCTCAAGTAAAAGCAGGCAGGTTGTTGGCCTCAAGAGGAAACAGGTTTTCCCTCTAATAAAATATTTTGTTCCCTACTTTTCAGGCAAAAAAGTAAAAATGCCAAAAATACTGACTGAAAGTTTTCCGTTTTGCCTGAGGATGTTTCCACTACGGATCTGAAACATAACCTGACAGCCACGTAATAATGATAAAGGAAATCTAGCACTTGGCTTTGGGTTTGAAGTTTAGTTCAGATTGACCTCAATTTCAGTTTCAGGTTCGGCCACTTGCTGTACAAAAACGGTGAGGTCAACCTGAGTCATGTTTGGTTTTAGGAAATCCGTCCAAGATACCCATTAAAAATGTTACTATGGTATGTATTATAGTTTACTACGGTAAGCTACAGTGCATACCACAATATACTGTATCAAAGTACTATTGTGGTACTTCATACATTACCATGGTAAGCACCATAGGACTTTAGAGAGTACCAGGCTAAATATTATGGCGCTTCAGTGGGTCGCATGGCAAGACTATAGTATGTACCACCATATGAGGGTATGTTGTGTAGCACTCCAGTAGGTACTGTGGTTGGAACAAAGGTACGTACCACAATACTGCAGTGAATACCATGGTGCTTATTGGGTACCACAATGGCTACCAAAGTTCAGCAGGTATCTAATGTGGCATGTTTGTTCCATAATCGATAATATTAGTATATACAACTGGTATGGTATACTAAAGACCATACCATATTATTGTACACATAACATTATATTGCATGTAATTTTCTCTACTCTAAATCGACAGGAAAACATTAAAGAATCAGTTTACCCCACTATTTCTACGCCATTTGAGTTAGACAGACGTCACATTACAAATAGTCTACTTTAGTGTTAGATTGATCTGTTTCAATATTTAGACTATATGAAGCATTCATATGTTTCTGCCGCTGTGCTCATTTCCTCTGCACAAATTTTTCAGTGGTCTGCTCCACATTGAATCCTCGTCTATGATCACACTAGTACCCTACTGCACTGGTCACATACTGTATATCTAAACAGCGCATGAGCAAATACGACTCCATAAACCACAGACGTCACTTCTGTTTTGCGCTTAAATCAACTTTGCCATGACGATCACAGACGCTGTAGTGTGAAAAATGTGCTCTAGCTCCAACAATAGTAATCGGTTTCCCAGAGCCATAGACGAGGCACTAATGTCCATTCACACAGATATCTTCAACCCACCCAAGGTCTTTCCCATCAGTGCTGAGACTCAGTCAGCACAACTGCCATTAATAAGGCAATGAGAGGACGGTCTAGAGCACTCCTCTGATATAAATCTGAAGGCCACTGTTCTCAACTCTCTCCAAGAGCAATAAAGACAAGCGCCGGATGCCTTTTAAAGCATGCTTCACTTTAACACCACTCAAATTTACTGCTTTAATTAAGCATACTACTGTTTCAAGCATTATTTGGGACACTTGACCAGTGTATATAGTGTCTGGAGTATACAGGTGCAATGCAATAGATGAAAAGTTTAAATAATAGCTATTTTTTTCAAAATCTACAGATTAAAAGAGAATATAGCCACATGATATACAGATACATGGATACTGTATTTAGGGATGCATGGATGCGTTAAGGTCATGATATGACATCATGCATGAACAAGCTGGTACTGTAAACTGACTCAATAAATATTAGAGACATGAATACAGGACGCAACTTGCCCTAAAACACACCATCACCGCTCATTACTTGGCAGCAGAAACTTGCAGAGAGACACTTACCAAGAGAACGTCACGACATGAACCCCTGTATATACTGATAATATACTGCAAGATTAAATGGATTGTTCATCCCTAGCTTGTATTCCCGGCTCATACCCAGTGTTCCTGGGATCCACCGTGACCGGGATAAAGAAGTTACCGAAGATGAATGAATAAATAATGAGCATGTGATGTTTCGAGTCAAAAGACAAGTATTCAAATTCAGACCTAGCACCAGCAAAGTACTCCATGTACTCATGGACGAAAGGACTGTCACAGCAAGCAAGAACAAAAGACTGAGATCAGTTTGGGCTCTGTTAGCTGTGAAGCTTCTCTTAGCTCCAGGTGGATGTGAGACGCTCTGTAAAAGCAGCATTTCGCTCTGCTAAGATGCTGCCATTCATCAGCTCACAGCTTCCAGCTCCGAGCCAGGGTTTCAGCTCTATTCCTCTCTTCTCCTCTTTCAGTTATCCCTCTTTACGACACTTCCCCACCCTTCACATTCAAGTTATCCCCTATTTTTCCACTCAAAGACCTCACGCTGTGGCTGTATCCAAGCCCTCAGCTCCCATCCCACTCACTCTTTCATGTCTTGTGTTGATCCAGACCCATTTCACGTCACGTCTCTGTAATTACCAATTTGTTTTCAAAGTGCCGGGATGGACGGATTCCGTTTCAAAGGACAGTCGGACATAAGGATTAAAATAAGATGTAAACATTAAAATTCCAAGGAAGAAAAAGCATCCTGTTTTGTTTTTTTTTGTTTTTTGTGTGTGTGTGCTGCAATCAATATCACTGCTTTGAGTGCTGTGGTTGAGCCCAGTGAGATTGGGGTGAATTCAGTGTGCCTGAACACATCACTAAGCTTTGAGTGTGAGCCTGCCAGCTAGTCAGGAACAGGGGCTCTGACTGAACAACACTTAAAGCATTCAGCTACAGCCAAGCAAGGAAGGGAGGGAAGGACAGACGGAGAAGGGGAGAAGGACAGAGACAGTGAGGGATGGGCTGCAGGAGCATAGCCTTGGTGAAGAAACAGTGTGTTTATGGGGGGGTGGATTTGGGGTGGGGGATGTAGACATACAGACAGAGAGTCAGAATGAGACAGAGAAAGGAAAAGGAAGATGGACTTCCAACAGGAATAAAAGCCTGATGAAATGGGACTTCCAGTGACCGACACTGGTGTACAATGGCGCATTAAGTGAATGAGAGGATTAGGAAATGTGTGCTGCCGGTGCCGGAGAACAGACTACTGAGAGCTGTTCTCCTGTATGACAAGCCACACCCAAGGGCCTAGGATTCTCAGAAAGGTGGAGGAGCCATTTCATTCCATATCTCCGCTCCCATCGCCCACATTCATCTTGCTCAGACAACTTGCTCCAATCCATAAAACAGGCATTAATATGAAGCTATCACCCGGCTAAGAATTTTCATTTTAACTGACAAGGTGCCCCATTCATCATAGGCAGCATGTCTGTGTGCTCCCGGACTGCCAGTGAGCAGAGGCAATGCTGGTGCTGTTAAGTCAAACTATATAGACTCTGGGGGGGAAAAAAGCAACAGACTTTGAACTGAAGTCTTCAAAGGAAAAGCACATTTTTGTCTGGGACTTCTCATCCCACCCAAGAAGGTTCAGGATGGTGTCTGTCTCTGGAAGGTTCAGGATGGTGTGTGTCTCTGGAAGGTTCAGGATGGTGTGTGTCTCTGGAAGGTTCAGGATGGTGTGTGTCTCTGGACAAAGCAAGAAGAGATCTGGCCTTCACACATGCACGTAACCAAACCACACATAAGTGCTTATTTTCTATAGACCTATGGTGTGACACTGACAAAACTTACAGCAATAACACTATGAGGCATGAAGACAGAGCAATAAGCAACGTCCTGAGTTTATCTAAATAATCCAATGGAAGATCTTCACTGTCAATCCCTCACTCCAATCCTATAGAACAGGTTGCCTTTTGTCCTCCAAAACCTTTAGTCTCACAATTTTAGTACCTAACTGTGTTTAGTGTTCATTTATCATTTATCTGCATACAGACGCATATA
>JAOVVB010000002.1:14860608-14871852 GCA_028570985.1 Heterobranchus longifilis | reverse complement strand
GGAAGAGAATGTTTTCCTCGACACAAAGCCAACTTTGAGTTTGCTGCTGCATAGGAACTGCCAGCCTGTTTCTCTCCCTGTTTATTATTTTTGTTGCTGAAGCCCACGAATAAAACTCTCAGTTGTTACCCCAATGCCAGTCCATACAAGTAAATATGCACATGCCATTAAGAGTCATTAAACACCTTCGGCAGAAATTCTCAGGCATTCTTACTTTAGCTCTCAAGAAGAACCACAGGCTATGATTTAACCCCTTCTGAATGCCAACAGGAGACAGGTGATAAAGAGTGCGCCCATGCACAGGCTATGAAGTTTCTCCTCTCGAAATTAATTCCATCTTCAAGATTTCTATCTTGCCGATATGCTCAGAATGGCACAAAAATATGCCCCTGCCACTAAGATTACAGCTGACTGATTTAGCATAAACATCTGCTGCTGTGCAAGCGGGAGTGTGCTGGATGTAATGCCAAAGTCCAGGCCTCTTCTACATGACTAAAACTCTTATGGGTTTTACTTTTCTTTTTTTTTTGTTATATTTCAGCGTTTAAGTGTGACAGCTTTAGGAATAGTAGGCTTTCAGGCACTCGAGTTCCTCTTCTTTGTTTATGATTGTCTGATAGTCTAGTCAGAGGCCCAATTTCCCAAACTGTACATATACACCTACTGACGATCGTATCTGAGTATAGCATTAAGTAGGCCTGTTTATACAATGCCTTCAAGATCAGTGTGTGTTTGTGTGTGCATGCGTGTACAGACGGTACACCACATCCAGCTCACCTTTTTGCCTCATTCATCTAAAATCCGATCTATTAGCTCACGCGATGAAAACAGGTAAAAAACGAAGTGAGCGTGTGAACAAACATCTTGCTGACTCAGCTTTCATCAATTTCATTTTCAATGAAACGGGCCTTGGGTTGCAGATTAAACAGCTAATTTAGTCAAAGTGAGATAAACTGAGACCCTCATTAAATGTGACAGTCAAGTATGCAAAAATGTTCAGAAATTCATGCAGTAATGTTTCTTTATAAATAGAAAGACAGTACCAGGCACCCACACACCACTGAGCGTCCAGACTCAAATCGGATTAGGTTAGGGTTACTAACCAATGCACACTCTTAAAGGTCTGTTTATTATTATTATTATTATTACTATTATTATTATTAAACAATGCACTTGTGATTAAAACCCAAAACAGACACTTGCAGGTTGCCACAGCCTCTCTGATGATTTGTGCTGGGATTTCCTGCATTACCTGGAGGAAGCGCTCGGCTCCGTCACTGCGCTTGAGGAATCCATGCGCTACTGTACATTCAAAGTTCCTGAACAGCTCCCTGCTGCTGCCTGCCTTATGCTAATGTCTCCGCGCGTTTCCCGTCCCGCCGCAAACACCAGCCTTTACTCAAGTCACACACAGCCTGGCCTAGCGCTTCGAGGCAGCTCAGCTGAGACAAACGGGAACAATGTCAGCGACACATGTCACAAATCCCCGCACCGCGAACCGCAAACACCGCCAGCGCGCAGTGGCCATCATGCCTGGAACCGAGCGCGCCAGTGAACGCGTCTTCGGGTCCGCCAAAACACGCGCCTCCTCCCTCTCCTCTCCTCTCCTCCTCCTCCACCTCGGTGTGTGTAAACCTGTTACCCGAGCATCAACCTCCCCTGATTGCCAAACACACTCCCGTGGGAAAGGGCACGCCCGAAACTTCTGACATCTCAATCCCGAAAAACAAAAACAAAAACAGGCACAGCAGCTAATGAGCGAGCGAGCGAGCGGCGACGCGTTACACACAACAACCCGAGCTGTTTTTACCGTTCTCTTCTTGAAGGGTCTTGCTGAACGCCAGGCTTGGTGGGCGCCATCTTCCCGCAATTATTTGATTTCTGACTTTTTTCTCTCTCTTTTCCCCCTCCTCTTTCGTCTTCACGTTGATTCAGACATGCAGCCGATGAGAGCAAAGGCGGTGCGATGTGGACACTGAGAGGTGTTTAAAGAGCGGCATGGCGCCGCGCCGGAGCGGAGTGGTCGCGTCCCCCTGAGCGAGCGTGCATAAGCGGTGAGGACGGGCATGCCGCGAGCTGGAGCCGCAAGCCCGGGACGCGTCTTAATTTCAACGGCTTGTGGTGAAACAGGGCTCGGATCTGTACTCACACGGGACCGTCACATGGTGAGCTTGCCCTGGAGGAGTGCGTCCTCTCCGGCGCTGAGCGAAGCCGCCTTTCCGTGCGCGTTTAGCTGCATTTTTCCCACCTCTGCTTCGCTCTGTGTGCACTAGCGCGCTCGCCTCCTCTGCTACCGGCGCAACAACGCCACTCAGTTGTAGTTAGAAACAGTTTTGCCTTTCGCGGAATTTACAGGTTGCTCCAACGCGTAATTCCGTTATCCGAAATTTTTCTATAAAGGACAGTTTATTTTGCATCTTTTAAATGCTTTGCTCAGTGTGTTAAGAAAATAAACTGCAATTAAACTGTCAGATTAATAGCACAAAACTCCTGTCTGCAAATTTGACATAAAATAAAAAACTATATATTTTTAAGTTTTTCTTTTTTTGATTGTGAATTGATTTAAAAATACAATACAATGCCCTATTTAGCATGTTTAACACTATGTAAATATGACAATCTTTAAGAACCACCATCATAAACACCTTTTAGTTATCATCAAATTATAAATCCCATTTAAGTTCACACGGCCTATTTTTTTAAAAACTGAATTTAAATCCATGGCAACATTTAACAGCACTTCTTCAGTTCCTTGCATAAAGGTGTTGTGCAGAGTTGGAACAACTTAGTCTGTTTTGAAGCTTTTATAGCTGTGTATTTTAGTTTTGCAGAAAAAAATCTAAAAAGCATATTTGTTTGTTTATTTAATTGAATGATTGATTGACTTAATTCTTTCCACACATACAGTAATTAGCCAGCCAATATGTTTAAGAGCCTGTGACCTTTCAAGGTCAACTCCTGACACACTGACTGGCCATACAGTGTCGAGTACATTCGTACTGCAGATCTAAAAGCAGAGAAGTGTCTGTATTTTACAATGAACTTTGCCTCTACGACTGGGCTCTGTATGATTTTAAATCACTCTGTTTTTATCCCAATCCTGGAGACTCAGTGTACTTGAGTTTTTGGGATGTTCCATGTATACAGTTCATTAACTCATTAACAAGTCCTTCATCTGAAGTGAGCTAGAGTGGGGAAAACACTAAATGTGCTGAGCATATGTTAAAATAACAGAAGATTGAAAGGTGCTGTTTTAAATGTTATGAAAGGTTAAACCACATGTAGTTCAGTTTTCATATAAAAAAAAAAAATAATCTATACATTCCTCAGGCTATTATGTACCATGAATTTATCATTGTTTCACTAATTTTGCCGTCCATAGACTGGTCTACTTAATATACTCTATATGGCAGCCTACTTCATGTGATTTATTTGGAACTAGAAACCAAGACTTTTTGGCCAGATGCTAAAATATGTTATATAGTATTAGATTTTATTTTCAAAAGGGTTTTCTTGAGTGGTCGAGGAAACATTTCCTAAGTGGCTGTATTGTAAACACTCATAAATTTAGTTTTGGCTGCAGTGGAACCAGCAATAAACTTACAAGCTCCTGTCGGCTTGCAACTAGATTTTATGACCTAAGTGGAGTTTTCACGTGGAAATGGTTCACATAAAAGCTATTCACTTAAAGATTTCACTTAAGTGAGGTTGTTTTATTAGTGTGCAACTGATAGGATACACACATTTGGGCAGGTTTTGAACCTTTTCTTAGGAAATGCATGTGTAAGTTTTTAGACTCACGATTGCAAAAGCTGATCAGGTGTGTGTGTGTGTGCGTGATATTTATTTAAGTGCGGTTAACCCTCAGGTGTAATTAATGTACTTAGAGCAATCATTTAATCTAGTTGCTGATCAAATGGACCACACGGTGATGTGTATAGATCTAAATGACCATGGGAACCAAAAGCACTGATGCGGCATGACAGCACAGAGCGTAAATGCGCGCGCGTCGGCAAAATGAGAGGTCAATAAATGGTGAAATTCAATGAAAGCAGCGTTTGCTGTGTTTACTGAACATACCTTTGTTGGTAAGTGGTCAGGCCCTGGACGTTTTGCGGGTTGCCGTTGGTGGCGCCCGGGACTCGTGCTGCCGGCATCCCTGCGGCTCCTGCGCCCGCCGCCGCCGTCACCTGCACGCTGAAGTCCGGGAAGATCCTGATCATCCCCGCGCCGAGCAGCGCGCCGCCGAGCGAGTGTGTGTGCGTGTGTGTGAGTGCAGCCTGTCCTCCGGCCGAGCAAGTCACAGCGCAATCCCATTAGTGACGAGCACGAGCTGCTGCTGAGCCATTCTCGCGCTGCTGAGTTCTGAGCGGAGACTGCTGCTGCTTCTGCTTCTGCTGTTGCTGCTTTCAGGCTCGCGCAGGCATGGAGGGGGATGCTCAGCCGAAACGCGCCGTTACGCGTCAAGCAATAAAGTTTCAGCTGGATGCTGAAGGTGCTGTTTTGGATTATTTAACCACAAAAAAATAACTGTTTTGTTAAAAGTTTAAGTAATTCGGTGCATATGACTATGATGTTGGAAGAAAATGCGTGCGGATTGTAAGGTTCAAGAAGTTAACTTTTACTACCGATTTAACTGCATGAATTAAAGTAACTATTTACCTATCCATTAAAACACTATTTAGGCTAGTGTGCGTCCTTTTCCGAACTGTGCATATACCCAAATGTTGCACATCCTAACAGCACAGAGTCTACAGACTGTTCTGAGCGCCTTCTCTGCACTGATTAGGTCGCCTCACAGACGGAAAAGTGCATGAAGAAGAATGTCCAAAATATTACCCAACTCCACAGAAAACTAAACGCGACCCCAAAGCTCGGCTGTCACCAGGACCAACTGCTGCTACGCGTCCAAAATGAATCGCGATGACGTATTCGCCTCGCGCTCCTGTGTTACTGTTTTCAAGTTTGTACGGGAATCATCTCGAGCTCACCTGCATGCGACACTGTTACGGCGTGTGAGATTCTGTCTAGAGGATGCTAAGCTGTGGCGTACAGAGCGGTGCGTTAACTGACGTTTGTGTGCGTGTGTGTGTGTGCTGCCGCTGTAGGTGTTGTTGTGTGAGATCCGGAGCGCATGGGAGCGGATGTATGAGCCGATTAACTGCGCCGCGCGAGCGAACTGGGAGCACGCGCTGGCCTTCATCAGCCAATCAGGCACAGGCACGTGAGCGCGCACTGGATGCTGCCGCAGTAACCCTTTCAAAACCTGAACAGTGTCACTATTACACATGTCGGATAGGAACAATGTAAAACTTTCTGCGTCTAAAGTATAAAAACACGCATCCTATTTTATACATTGATCGGCCACTTTAATAGGAACACCAGTACCCACTCTTCATTCACGCAATTACCCAATCAGCCAATCAAATGACACAAGCAGAGTGCATAAATTCTTGAGCTTCAGTTAATGTTCACATCAAACTTAGACTGTGGCAGTCTGGTGTGAGTATTTTAGAAACTACTGCCCTCCTGGGATTTTCTTTTAATGCAGAACAGTCTCTAAAGTTTACCCAGTGCGAGAAAGAAAAAAGAAGTGAACAGCTGTTCTACAGGCAGAAACACCTTGCTGAAGAGAGAGGTCAGATTAGCATGGCAAGAGTAGTTTGAGCTGGCAGGTAGGCTATGGTAAATCACATAAACACACTTTATAACTGCTGAGCAGAAAAGCATCACAGAATGCACAACTAGGCTGTTGAAGATTGGGGGGGGAGACCAGAAAACATTTCTTCAGATTTTCAGTTTTGGTTCTTCTTGTTCTTGGCTGCCAGGAGCAGTGTGCATAACATGTGTGCCATGTTATGCATTCTGAGATCTGTTTGTAAATATCCTGATTGCTAGCTTCGCATCAGCTTCTTCTCTGACCTGGATGTTTTTGTTTGTTTAAACTCTGGAAATTGATGTGCATGAAATCCCTGAAAGATCAGCAGGTCAGAAGAACTTAAACCCACCTCCGACACCATACCGAAAGTCACTGAGATCACATTTTTCTCATTTCGATGTTTGATGTAAAAATTTATTGTCCATCTTGATTTGTATCTGCAAAATGTATGCATTGCACTGTTGTTACATGATTGGATGAATCACATTAATGGGGTACAGATGCTCCAGTGTACAGTATGTATGATCATATAGCTAACATGCAGTAAGTACCATTATTTTATATTGTGCACATAAGAAACAATTGAAATGCAGTAATATTTTGTAAGTGTTCTGGTAAAGATTTTATTCTCATTAACGTAACAGAAATTGTTTTTGCTTTCTGTATTTGTCAGCAGTCTGTAAGGAATTGATAGCAAGGCTTGTTAGGTTCTTAGGTACACTGACTATATGGTGCATGGTGCACATGTGCAATTACTGGTCTTGGTGCTATAGATAATTTGAAAGCTATCTTCTAACCCTATTAAAATGATGGGTGCATCATTATCGGCACAGCAGTAACTGTCATGGTGGTGGATTGGTAAAAATCATGCTCAGGCATATTGCTCTTTTTTTTTTATTTATTTTTTTTACTTATTGTGAACAATGTAAGCCAATTCAACAGTTCATTTTAAGTATATTTTTGGAATACAGCTTTAGTGAAACCTTTGCTGTTGTCCCTGAGAGAGAACTGGATATACACTTCATTAAACCCTGGTACATTTTTACATATTTTCCACATGTGGTACAAGTGAAAAATGAAACCACATGCCATACATGTTTAAAAGGCAATGCAAAAGTAAATTAATCATGTGAATCATAAATATTGCACATGTAAAAATGTATCAAATTTAAGCATGGTTTTTAATACTTCACATGTTATGTTTTACAAATTTTACATAAAGTGCAAATGTTTTTATTTTCACACCATTTCTTTCTGCAGGACTCATTTCTTTTTAAGCTGTTATTTTTAAGGGCATGTGGGAATTTGTCAGTTTTCACACAATTAACTGTGATCGTCATAAGTGATTTCAAAGCATAACATGGAATGCACCATCACATCTTGTGCACATATTGCTTATCTGAAAAATGCATGCTCACAAGTGAAATTTTTTATTGTAATCCTTTCAAACATTAGTAATTAAGTAGTGTCAATCAAGATGAGATGCAAAACCAAGGCCAGGTACAGTTCATAGCAATAAAGTTTTTATATATAAACTTCATGGAAATTACTAATGATTCCCATTAATGATCAGGGCAGACAGTACTGTTTATTTTTAAAAAAATGAATGAAAATATTTTAGTGACTCTAAGGTCCTTGAACTGTCATCGCTTTGAAGGTGATTGAGCGTTTACCTATAAAATATTCTAAAATGCAAATATGGAGTTAATGGTCATGAATCTTCCACTCTAGCTTGGTTGTCCTTTGCCAGAGCAAAGGCTGATATCAACATACAATATATTTTAGGGCATTGTTATCATATATTTACAGGTTTTTAATAGTTTTTATATAAATCCAGTGGAAGGAACAAGGAGCCCTTGAAAATTATGGTAAATATCAGATATCTTTCATACGACAGGCAGATTTATGATTGTCAGGTGGCATGTTACCTTTGCACAACAGACGACTCCTTAAATGTGTTTAGGCTTTTAGAGAGAATGAGGGAGATAATAAGAGACGCAGTGATAAAGCGGCTTGTACTCTCTGCACTATGGTACAGTTTACAGGGAGAATAATTCACTTCCTATCTCTTAAATGAAAAATGCTGCGTTTGATAATGAGTTGACATGATTATATAGCAATAAAGATGTGCCAGGAGCCTCACCTGAGAGACAGTAAATGGAATACCTCTCTGTAACCATGTCTAATGAAACCACCTTAATAAACAGGCCAGAGAAGCACCTCCACTTTGCTGCTATTTTCCTCAGATGGCATCAAATAGATTGCACTGGAAGGTTTAAACTGACACTGCAGGCTCTGATACAATTAGATTAACACTTTCTTCTGTTTACTTCCCAGGGTATTTGCACTGGTCTGTATTGCATTTATTTGTCTGCAGCTCTTCGCTAAACTACACGAGACAGATCCATGCGAGTAGCTGGCTTCCCACGTGCTGTAGCCAGGCTGGTGGTGTACATCCACCCCATGGGCGCACTAGGAATCAATATTAGGCATTGCCGCTGGGAAGACATAGGCTATTTTTTGGAAACAATTGTGATAACTAACCTGCTTTTGAATGCAAACGCTGTAAAGTTACATTTCAGAGTTGCACTTTCTTTGCAAATAAACTTTGCCCTAATTTATCTGCAGAACATGACGAATAAAATGAAGATCTTAGACAATTGGAAAATAGATCCATACTCCTTTACAGTCATTGCAAGTGTAACTACGATTGTAGTCTAGATCCAGACAAAAATCTACACAATTTACACATTTATGATATTCCTTCTCAAGAAGTGCATGATTTTTTTCCCCCACCAAGGATTATACTTGAATCCTGCAGTAGGGCCTCCTCACGGAAACAACGACACAGTGCCTGCCATTCTCACCCAAACCACATGTTGACAAGTCAGCTTAATGTGAAGCAGTATAAACTGTGATTGGGGCTGTCAGTCCTGCTGTTTGTCCAAACTCTCTCCATCTCACACTCCTCGCTCATCCTCAAAGAGAAATCTCTCCCCTGCTGACTGAACAAACTGCAGACGAATCTCCAACCCACAGCGCTCCTATTTCTTTTCTTCTTTTTTTTTCTTTCTTTCGTTTTTTTTTTTTTCCTTTTCTGAGCCCCAGTTTCTCCAACTTGATGCCTATCAGCTCAAGGTCTATGCTGAATGAATTGAAGGGCATATTTAGGAATTCTGGGGTTTGACAACCAGTTGCAAGTCATTTTGCTTATCAGAACGTGGCAGTGTTTTACTCTCACCCTCTAAAATGAGTGTCTATTGTGTGATAATTCTGTCAATCATCAGGTCATCAGTATATTCACTATCTGAACTGGATAATTAAAGCTGCAACTCTGTATTACTTTTTCTTTTCTCGTTGCGTTAAAGGAAAGATTGCCTCATAATATGAATATGTTCGTTGCTTTGTTTCTGGAGAAATAAGTGCAGCTTTATAATATGACCCTGATTGCATATATTAATTCTAATTCTGTAACTGTAATTCAAAGAAATTATGAAATATGTATTAACTATATATTTATTTAATTTGATATATTTATTATAATTATTATATTTATGTGAATGCTGTCTAATGAAAGTGTTTTCATATGCAAACATTTTGAAATTAACTTTAGACAGGTTGATTTAATTAGGGGGCGAAAGCTGTTAAATCTCTTACAGAAAGATTTCACTTTTACTTTGGTCTTTGCTAAAAAGCTATTCTGAAGGCATAATCAGCATATAAATTATTGTTTTATTCATTACTGATTGCATCGCTTAAGAGAATAATTTCCCCCTTTTTGATGGTAGATGCAAACGTATGGGAGATTTAATCATTTTTACTCTTTGCATATTAGAGTTAGATTTTATATGACTTTTCTCCTCTTGCTGATTGATTGGGCAGGTCGCTTTTAAAAAGCAAAGGGCCAAAGGCTATTTTAAGTTCATCTTTTTCTTTTAAAACCGTAATGCCTTTTGAAAGATTGTTCCTCTGTGTTTGTAGGGGAACACCGAAGTTCAAGATAGATGATGAATTAACTGTTGGGAAAAATTACAGACAGTGTACTGGGGAAAAAAAATCCTTCACAATGTAAATGATTGATTGGAAGGTCCTCTACAGAACGACATCATGGTTTTTATTTATCCTAGATGATAAGCTCGCCATGCCCTTCCACACCACTCTGCTATTTCACATAGCGGATTGTTTCTCAGCAAGCTTTGATGACATGCCTGGAATCCAATCACCTAACCCTCAAATTACATGAACAGACTCAACACATTCTTTAGTGTTTTAATGGGGCCAGCACCTCTGTCATTTGCTCCTCTCCCTCAATCGCTCTCTCGCTTTGCACAATGCCTCATGCTGCCAGTGTCTGCAGAATGTAATGATCCACCACACAGATCTCACCTATATGCAAATATTGATATGTATTTTAGTATCTTTACCTGACTTTGAGATTAGGTAAATGTAGGATTTGTGCTCAGGATAAAAGTTGTATAGCGAGGGGATTGTTTGGAGTATCACATCATCATATTCTGAGGTTCATGCTCATAATGGACATGCATTTAATACAATGCATATTGAGCTTTCTCCATATTTTTGTTTGTGATGAAGGTAATACTAATACTAACAGTATTATTAGTATTACCACTAGTATTTAATCAAACCAGGAGTTTTGATTGTGCATAATAACAGAAAACAGTTAAACTCTCCTTACTTCTTTATAGTCAAGCATTATAGAACGTTATTTCTCTGTATCCAAGTGTTACACTAGTACTTACTGTATACACCATCAATGTAGAAAGTTTTCTCGGAGTCATGAGTGGACTGCATGCTTCACATCTGAAACGCCGGCCTCCCAGGAACTCCTTTAATCGAACCTACTGTAACATGTGGAAATCACTTTGAGCGAGGTCAGGACGGTACAGGGTATGTGGCAAGAACTCCTAGTTGAGTTCCTGTAATGTGCAAGTGGTGTTTGTGAATGATTGTGTGTACTGTACAGTTCCCACAGATGCGTATCTATCTGAGTTGGCAATACAGTAAGTTGTCTATTGACTTTCAAGGATCGGGCGTTCCACTTGCCGAATGTTCATGAGAATGACTGCAGTGGTCTTCAAGCCACTTTGACTCGGATTGTCATTCATGGACATACAGCATTCATTAAAAAGTAGTTTTACTGCGGCTTAGAGTCTTATCTTCGTATTGTGCTTAAAGTTTTAGCGGTTTTACACTGTAATTCATGGAAAAATGGCGTCACGAGTCCCAGTTTGACTTGAACGCCCCTCTTACTACTATTACTAATTCTACTAGTAATAATAATCGTAATAATAATAACAACACAACGTATTTAAAGTCAGGGCAGAATTAACACCCAAGCAAAGGTTTAACAAAAATAAATAATGTAATACTAATTAAATATAATTAATTACACTACAACTTAATTTGTTTTAGAAAAAATACTAGTTAATATTAATACACTACCGTTCAAAAGTTTGGGGTCACTTGCAAATTTTCTTTGTTTTAGTAATTTATTTTCTACATTCTACAACAATACTGGGGATTTCAAAACTATAAAATAACACATATGGAATTAGGTAATTACG
>JAOVVB010000002.1:14796648-14811525 GCA_028570985.1 Heterobranchus longifilis | reverse complement strand
GAATTACAGCCAGGACTACTAGTAGTGCTCTGCTATTATAGAGATTTGATTAACAATAGCACTGAACAATTTAACTTACGACGTCTTTCAATGAACACAGAAGCTTGTATGGATTCAGCGACATGCAGTAAGGAAAATAACCCGACCGAAGCAGCTTACAGACCTCCTTCGCGCATTCTCCATTCCTGTTTCAAACAGAATTGCTGAAAAGTCAGCATCTCTCATGCTGTCAAAAACAGCGGTGCTTTAAAAGATCTAGTAATACACAGGGGTCAATATAAATTTAGATCATTTGTAACTCCTGTCTCGAGAATGCGCGCGTTATGTAAATTTGATCAGAATCTGCTGAATCAAGTCATTTTAGGCTTTTTGTTTACATGCCAGTACCAATTTCATAGCCCCTTGAAACTTCCGCAGCTCTACGTCCCCTGAGACTCAAGCGAGCGATCTCGCTGTCAATCACACACTGGGAGAGCGCTACAGTGATCATCACTTCCTTTGCTTCTCCCCCCTCTGACTTCACACATGGATATAATTACAACGAGCTTTCAGATATCAGGCCGCAAGGAAATTAAATGTATGGTAAATATTAATAATTTATAAACCAGGCTCTAAACATTATGCGCTTCCAGCGGTTCTTACTCAAAAAAAAAAAGAAAAAAGAAAGGAAAAAGTCAATAAGAGTGCTTAAAAATTAGCAGGAGGGAATATTAGATGTTCTAAAAGCTGTTGAAGTCCAAAGCAAAGGGAAAAAGGTTCCTTTAAGTTAGGGCCGAGATTGATCCGTATGGGCCTCTGACATGAATAAGAAACTCATAATCTCTCTCACAAATACTGTTAGGACCTGGGGCAAATCCTCTATGCCGATGTCTTCCATTTACAGTCATGCTACCGTAATGCCTTCTGCAGCATGAGGAAATTAAAGACAAATAGAAATTAGAAGTTAAAACAAAGCTGCTCAGGTGAAAAAAAAAAGACAAGATAAGATAAATATTGATAAGGGTGAAGTATTAATGCTTTAACAACACCTGACATAAATGGCATTTTCACTAATGGACTACAACAACCTATGAGGAGGAGATTTATAAATTTATGAAAAACCTCCAGAAAAGCCTGCCAAAAAACAGCATGCCAAAAAACAAAGACAAAAAAAAAAAAAAGAATGGCAGGTAGAAAGACGGATTTGGAATAGGATTTAGAAAGGCGGCTATAATGCAAACAGTGATAAAGAAAGCAGCAAGGGAGCTATATAAATTAACAAGGAGAACTATGCGACTCTGGTGAGCAGTAGCAACAGCAAAAATGGTAGCACAGGGGTTTGTGGCTACCTCTTAAACTGGATGCTTAAGCGATATGACCAAACACATGGTTTGTTTATTTCTTTATCGTCTTCTCAGAATGCAAGGAGCATCGTAGGAAGATTGAAAACTGTGGGAAGGCTCCTCGCACCCCGCCCTCCCCCCTTTTCTTCCTTCGTCTGGTGTTCCAACCAGCCAGAACATACATCGGCCTGTTTGAAATGTCTCCCATCAGACTCGTCCTGATGTTCCCAGGCAGTATCGGAGCGCGGCGCGGCGCAGGCATGCTCAGAAAATAAATTCAGTCGGGAGTTGTGTGAGCTCGTGCCAGCAGTCATAAACGCCAAGAGTTCTATCAAAGCAGCTCATAAACTTGCAGGTACAATAGCAAAGCTTTAGCTTCACAGAATTCCGAGAGGACTTCCATTTTGAGGTGGAGGGAAATAAATAAATAAATTAATGAAAATCACGTTTTGATGGGGAGGGATATAATTCATTTCAGCATATACGGGTTCATGGGAAAGAGAACAATGTGGATTTTATTTCCTACCGTACCTAAATGCACAGGAATATTTGTGCAAACAGGAAGGGCTTGGAATTCATTTGTAAAACTACTACTTTCCTGACCGGCTGCTGTAAAAAGCCCCGGTTTAATATGTAACCCCGTCTCCTGAAGTGAATCACATGACTTTACGGACCAAAATAATGGGAGTTATTACAGCGTTGTAAGACAGGAGTTCCTCTCATTCCTTCATGCTTATCAGTCCTCCGCAGCTAAACAGCCTCTGATATAAGCACATTCATGGCCTGTTGTTGGCTGCTTCATCAAATTTGATGATGTGAGCAGTTAAAACTGAAGGCCATATTTCTGCAGCTATCTATACAGCCAGTGGAACGACCAACAATCAGACCAGAGCGAAAAAAATAAATAAATTGTTGGGGCTTACAATATATACATGTATAGAGAGAGAGAGAGAAAAAGAGAGAGAGAGCGAGAGAGAGAGAGAGAGAGAGAGGATGGCTTGTACATCTGCAACTTGTGTTAGCGTGAGATATTTTTGACTAATGTTCCACACAATTAACTAACAACTGACTATAAAATAAGACCGAATTCCTCAAGACATTGTATAGAGCTAGCATTACAGAGCATAGCCACATTTAGAATTCCTTTGACCTTGACATTAAAGCACATTTCCAAGCCTCAGCCCTGGTGGAATAACAGATCAGTGATCTTACCTGCCTCCCACTCCTTTCCCTTTAAGAAATATCTGAGGCAGTTGGAAAGCTTTAGCTGCTGCAACATTTATCAGGGCGTGAAATTAGCAATTGCTAGGAGCTAAATTGCTGCCTCTTATTTAACGTTGTTGCTGAAAGGTGACATTTAATCGCTGATCCCCGTTTTCAAGAAGTCTAAACACCTGGAGACCCACGAGGAGGAAGAGACAAGGAGGCCTCAGACCATGTTCACATTATAGATTGCTTGGGTGAGGCGGGGTTAGATCGATCGCGTGATCATCAACATTTTCAATCTAATACAGACTAGCCGCGCTTAAATATGTGTTGGCTTGCTGAGTTAGGTCATGCATGCCAAGCGACCAGATAAGCTGTGTGGCAAGAATGTCAAACTAGATAGACTTATTACCAGGGACAGCACTTTATGACTAGTACATGGGCTTTGAGCGGTAGGAAATGGACGCTTTCCACTTAAATACTTCGAACTTCTCTTTTCGAATGTTTTAATGCACCCCTCGTTTCTTCTCCTCTCTCTGTTTCTCAAAAGAACTTAAAAACAAAGGCAATGAGGAAAAAACTACTTCAGAGAAACACTTCCTTCAAAAATCCTCGGACTTCAATTCGACTCTGCTTCTTCAGCAAAGCTTGACAGACCGCGCCGAATGGCTTAGATGAAGATATTTTGAACGCCGAGCCAAACGCTTCAGGCAGGTGCTACATGAGAATCCATTAATATAGGTAATTAACATTAGGCACCATTTTAATTAACATGCAAACTAATTAAGAAATAATTAAGGAACATGAAAAAAAATCTGATCTTAATTCTAATCCGGAGGAAATGCACTACCTCGGTGCGCCTGCTTTTTTTTTGGTGGGGGCGGTTTGAGGCGCAGAAAAAGAGCTGACTTATTTAGGAGGGGGCTTGACTTGAAAGCAGGTTGCATTTCAAAGTGGATTGGGAACGGGGAAAAAAAAAGATTAAACAGGCACACATCTTAGATAGGGCTATGTCGGGCTCTCCTGGCTACTGTGTTGGCCAGATTGCAAAACACTGGGTCAGTGTATTAGCAACACACACATACACACTGACACATGGAGGACAGAGAGAACGAACAGAATGAGAGAGAGAATGAGAGACAAATAGATTTCAATTAAAGAGTTTTTCTTATGTGTATTATATTGATTACACAAGTCTAGATATGTTTCTAATCTCACTTTAATGACTATTATATACTCTTACTTGTAAATATTGTTCAAACTGACAGGTTCAGCAAAGTCCATTTCCCCAAAAAAAAAAAAAAAAAAAGCAAAAATACATTGTATGCACGTAGGACATTCGTTGCAGGAGTGACTCCGGGATGTCCGCAAAGCCGAGACAGAAGGAAGAATGCCTTGCATGAAGTAAGTGCTTTTAAATGCTCCTCGTAACAATCACAGAAAGAAATTGATTTTAGTAATAAGAGAGAGAGAGAAAGCCATTGTGGAGATCGATGCGTAAAGTCAGAACGCAGTGTACAGAGCCAAGCTTACTATTTCATTAACAGTAGGACAAAAACTCCAGAACCATTCGCAATGACAAATGCCCGGGACTATTATATGCACATTTCAGGTAAGTGCTTTGGGCCAAGTTAAATTCGATTTCTTTGCCCCATTGTATCTCTATTTATTATTTGTTGTATTTGTTCCAGATGGAGAGAGCTGGTGCTGCAGACAGAGTTCCATCGGCTCCAGAGAACCGAGTCTCAAATAAACTCGCTAAGAAAAATATTACTCCAACTTCCACGCTCCAAAACCTTCTATTCCAGAGCACACATATACAGTACACACACACACACTCACACACACACACACACACACACACACAGACACACACAGACACACACACACACATATGCACAATCCTAAACAACAGTTGTATTTCACTCTCCAAAATCAAACTTCAAGGTTATGATAAAAACGTAACAGCTTACAGGGTTCATTTGGACAATGAAATTTTCATCGTAGTCTCATTATTAGCTATATCACAAACGCAACAACAAGCCTGTGTGTGCACGTGCACACACACGCACACATACACACACAGTTATAAGGTACAGCACCATCTGATGACCTTGGTCTTCATTAGCTGTGGTTATGAGCTGTAAATGGCCTGTCGAAAAACACCCTGTTCTGTGTGTGTGTGTGTGTGTGTGTGTGTGTGTGTGTTGCTAAGGCAGGCAGCAGAAGGCAGAAGGCAGCCTGGCCAGGAGGAGGGGTTAACGTGCTGAGGGGAATCTTAAAGCTGAGCTCTGACAGCACCTAAATGGCTCTGACACCTTAGCGCCCGCTCTCAGTCATAGCAGTAAGCCACCTTCAAAGTTGCTGTCAGGTAAATGACCTTGTATTCCATTAACTGATAATTAAATGGATTTATTCCACTAACGGTTTTAATTAAATTGCTGGAAATATTGATTACCTCTATCATCTCTCTCCCCCCGTCTCGAAAAAAAAAAAAAAAAAGGTTTTAGGATTGTTTATTTAGAGAAGGGGAGTGAATTAAACGAGATTGGATCTCTAAGAGACCGAAATAACACTTCTTACCATTGCTGCCCAAAGAGAAAAAAGGCAGACGGGGAGGAGGTGGACATATTTTGATGTTTGATTAACTATTTTGAACTCTTTTTTTTTTTTGGTCACCGTAACCTTAAAACCTAATTAAAGCCTCGGCTTTAATCAGACGGACAGCGCCTCTATCAAACACAGTGGGCTGTCAGTCTTGGAAATCCTAAGCTCCTGCTCCAGGTGTGTAAACAGGAGACAATGAACATGGGGTTATGGGAAACGATCTCCCGGTGGTTGGTGAGGCGGAACCATGCCATTGCCATAATGCATATTGGGTTCCTGTGCTGAAGCTTGTGTCATAAGAGCTCTGAGGGAGAGACAGAGAAATAGCGCCTCGGTAAGACCCCCTACGTCCACTGATGGACGAACTAATTATGCATGAAATCAAATATGATTTGTAAAAAAAGGTTTGTATGAGAAACTCTAAAACAGGATGTTGCTGGAGCCAAGTGCTTGGCCGGGAACGAACAGAGCACCGACTAAAGGAAAGCAGCGAGCAGAGTGAATGGCTGCTCTTATTTGTATTTTTTTCATGAGGTTTGAAGTACCTCATTTTGTTGAAGCACCTATGCAAGTGGGTGTATAGAAAACGTAGCTGAAAACACCAAATCAAATGAGTCGCTTTTAATTGTAAGCTAACGTGGATCCATCGCCCCAGAGGTTTCACAAAAACAAGAAAATTAGATCAGTCATACTCATTTATTTCCCTCATGGGTGGTATGAAAACGTTATTGTGTTGTGGGAAAATTAGCAATAATCACAGGGCATTTTGTGTAATTCCGTGCAATTAGGTGCGATTCAAAGTCAGCTGTGGCAGGGACAGGAAGAGCGCTGGCTATTGTTCAAGGCGAAATGTTTTCGATAAACTGCGTTTAAGATTCTAGACTTTCGTCCCCAGCGCGTCAACAAATGTAGCATGTTGACAACAATAGTATAGATGAAGCCATAAAAGAAAAAGAGACAAAGTGAGAAAGATAGCGACAGAGAGACAGAGAGAGAGAGAGAGAATATCAAACACATAGTGCTTGAGTGCAGGAACAATCAGAGTAGACATCTTATACACACTTAGTTAGAGTTCTGCTGTAAAGTACGATGTGCAAATAAAACGAAATAGAAGAAACAGGAAGACCAGATAGAGTGCCTTTGATAATTGAAAATTCAATCAATACTGTGTGTGTGCATGGTACTGTAGGTTAGTGCAGTGTGCTGTGCTATATGTCTGTGTGTGTGGTCACTTCTCCTGTGTTTCATTCCACACCAGAATAATACTGTATGAGACCCGCGACAGCAGAGCCTTTCATCCTGTCATGCAGATTTATACTCTATAAAATCCTGGTGTATTCAACGAACTAGTGCTCTGATAAACCGTTGTTTATTTAATACGAGATAGAGTCGAGTGCATTACATCACACCCGGAGGTCAGCATGAACACTTACACATGGCATACATCATATGTCCAACCAGTGTAGAAAAGGATATTCATGTTCATTGACAGATGACGCTTTCTAGGCATAAATATCTATCTAACTAAAAGCGCTGGCCTGTCAACAGCACACACACACACACACACACATACACACATACACACAAATGCACAGAAAAAACCCAGCACGAGCACTTCACAAAGCCTGGACACACACTGGCACAGGCTCACCCATGGGACATCGTCTACACTTGAGCTGAACAGGAAGCTGTATTGCACAAAGAGCACTCACTTCATGTTCAAGGCCACTATCACTGACTCTGCTACTAAATATCACAGCTGGAGCACAAAACACGAGTAATCCAGCCGGCAAGGTGAGCTGTGTTCTCAAAAAAAAAAGAGAAAAAAAAAGCCCGACATTTATAACTGCCACAGCGCCATAATGGATTTCATCAGTTTAGAAAAAAAACAAAAACAAGAAGCATCACTGGGGTGGAATCTAATGGGGGAAAAGATACCTGTGCATTCACAATGAGTGAAAATGTTCAAGGTATTATCGCCAGGGCCGGCACTGTTTATTGGAAAAGCGATAAAAGGTGATATATTTTGACAGTAACGTTATAAATGGCCGTTCATTTGTCATTATTACTCAGTACAGTTTTTTCATTGTGTTGGGCTTCGTGTCAAAGCGCTTTATTCAAGGAGACGGCAGTAAAATTAGAAATATCACACATGCAGTAAGATATTCCATCGGTTTAGGGCTAGCACGTGTTAAACTCACTAGGTTGTTATTAGTTTTGCTCGATCTACAGAATCTGCGACAGACATCATTGTTCTCTGTCTAGCTATCAGCTAAGTCAATTCTCAGCTATCTGACAGTAAACAGTTTTCAGACGTAACGAAATGCGTGCGCATTTGTGTTTCCCACAACACGCACAATTCTCAATCATGTCGCCTATCCATCCGTCCTCCTCATAAACGGTTCCTATTCGGGGACATGTGCCGGACGGCGCGCGCCTTGAGATAGGGCGGTTCGTCTCAGCTGCTGTGCGACACTCAGTGACTATTTAAAAGATGCATCAGCCAGTTCTTTGCTTCAGCAACGCCAGCCTGCTTTTACACTGACATCATCCGGAACAGGCCAGAGAAACGAAGTCTGCTCTAAGCACCAGTCATGATTTTACCTAGTATAATCTTTTACCACTTGCAGCATCTGTCCCTGTTGGCCATCAAAGACAAAGAGAAATTATTACTCTATATTTATCAAAGAAGCCACTGCACAGGGCATGTTTTTTTTTTCCGTTTCACTGGAACACTGCACCTGTGAGTTTCACATACAGCCAAAGAAGAGAACTGTATCACTTCTCTATTCACCCTGAATGCTTTGGAATATATTTCATGAGTGGGTTTTATTTTTCTCCCCCCTTCAGCCTCTTTTCCATCCTCCTGTTTTGCTTCTCATGCATGGCAGCTAGCGCATGCAGCTTCAGCGCTTTGGCCAGATTTCAGGAGGAAGAGATCCAGAGGGCAGACATTATAATTTTATATCACTTCAAGACAGGAGAGAAGGAGAGAGCGAGAGAGAGGGAGAGAGAACGAACGAGAGTAAGGGGGGAACAGAAGGCTCCTCTGGCAGTGGGAGAGATCTCAGAGGAGGTGTGATGGGATGCGTTTCTCCGCGTCTCACCTGAAAGGCAATCTTAAATCAGCAGCCGTGATACGGTAATTCCACCGCTCATATTTCATAACATGGATGACACTTTTATGTTTAGCAGATTGGCCATAAGCATTACAGATACGGGTGAAAAAAAACAGGCTGAATATGAAGAACAAAGAACCAGGGACAACATGCTGAGCAAAAGCTTCAGCCTAGGAGAACTATGGAAAAACTTTCCCTAGCAATGGCTTTTACTAAAGTGCGAATGACTGCAATTGTAGCTAGCTTTTTTCCCTTCCTAAACAGGCAGATGGTGGCCTGGGTAGCGATCTAAGCTTATTCACAACTGCATCACAACGTGCTCAATTGCTAATCCACTGTGCACTCTGGTCCACTGACTACAGTGTATCTCTAACACCTCCGGTATTAATAATATACCACCAATTCCTTTCAGATGGCTCTCTTTCCTGCTGAAGGCTTGTTAAATATTCATTGACAATTATTCTACGCTGACTGAAGGCTAAGTGCTTAGAGAGAGAGAGAGAGAGAAAGCTATGCAGATATTGATGATCGCTCCTCGCAGTCACAGCCTGCAGATCCCAATCACACGCTCACTAGACGAACCAATAAGCAACGACAGCCATGCAAACGCAAAAGTGCTGCTGCTATTAGCAAACGAACAAACATGTCAATGACCTGTGTCACCGAATAAGTCAAAACATGATGGATTTAATAAAATAATCAAAATTGGCATCATTAGTATGAACACAGATATGGCCTAAGCTACAAACTTGACCTCTTATCACTATGTGGTATCGATATAGCACAATCAGTGCTGATTATAAAGAGATAAACATTTAGGCATGGAACGATAGCTGGCACTGAGCCCATAATAAACAGAAAATGTCAGTTCAGATTCTTTTCTTAAACACTCACTCACACACTCAAGGCACACATATACACAGTCACATACTTATTCACACACTACGAGCAATTTGGGAACGTCAATTAGCCTAATCTGCTTGTCTTTGGACTGTGGGAGAAAACCAGAGTACCCGGAGGAAACTGGCCAAGCACAGGGAGAACCTGCAAACTCTATGCACACAGCGACAGGACTCGAGTCTGGCCGGGAATCGAACCCGGACCCTGGAGATACAAGGTGACAGTGCTAACCACTATACCACCATGCCGCCTTTGCTAAACAATACACCAGAATAAGAAGTATAAAAACGGTTGAACCCAACAGCATTCAGTAGACGTTACCATGCATTTTTGAGCTGTTTTATTTTCGCTTTTATCCTCCTCAAGGTCAGGGTGAATCCAGACCTTATTCCAGACACACATCATGAAGCAAACACAGTCTGGATGATCATTGGAGGGCAACATACAGACAAACATTCACATACTTATTCACACCTCACAATTTTAATGTCATTAATTAACTTCACTCACTTACCACTTTTCTAGGAACGCCTGTACACATGCTTAAACTTGCAATTATCCATTACGTGATCATGTGGTAAGAAGGGTAAGGTAAATCAAATATTATATACGCCCAGGTTACATCATACATCAATCAGTCTAAATAACTGTTAAACTATTAACATTAAAACCACCTAAGATTTAGATTCCCCTTGTGCCATCAAATCAGTTCTGACCCCTCGAGGCATGACTCCACAAGACCTGTGCAATGTGGTGTCTGGCACATTAACGTTAGCAGCAGATCCTTTAAATGCTTCTTGTTGTAAGGTGTAGATCAGACTTGTTTGTCCAGCATATCTCATGGATGCTTGATCGGATTGAGATCTGTAGAATTTGAAGGCCGGGTCAACAACTCTTTGTCTGCTAAGCCTTATACACAGCAAGCTGTGATGCTTAAATGCTGTGACGCATAAATGAGCTTCTGTTGTCCATGTACCAGTTTGCTGATATATGATTGATAATCAATGTTGCTCAAATCACCAGGTAGGGGTGTTCGTGTTATGGCTGATCGGTGTAAGTCACACATGCAGATTAGTTAAATGCATGAATTTGCAAGTGTAGGGGTGTTCCTGTAAAATAGCAATTGCAGATATATTTGTACTTTTTTTATGAAGCAATGTAAATGTCTTTTGGGGGGGGGGCATTTGAATCCATTACTCTATCTACCAAAGTAATGCAAAAATGTTTTTTTTTCAAAACTTATTGATCAGAATCTGCTTAGAGAGTGGTGAAAATGTATTTAAAGTGTGGAAGTGTTGCATCATCCATAGTTCCTTCACTCTGGAAGGTAAATTTTTCTGTGACATAAACAGAATATATATACATGTAGAACAGGACAATTCTAGAAAGGCCTGTAGTTATGTTACTATTACTTATTAAGTAAATTTTATTTTATCTGAATTATTACACAAATCTGTTCAACAACAGCAGGTGCTGGAATAATAGTAAGCATAATAAGTGTGGAAACATTTGATTTGTCTGGCTTTTTAAAGATAGTCCTACTTCAGTGTTAGTGTAATCACTATGAACTCCTTTCTGCAGCAGTGAGAAAGTCAAGTATACCGATAGCACAACACCTCAGTATCACAGCAGGGTTATCAGATTAGTCTTTATCAAATTTGGACTGAAGTCATTAAACAGCGCAAGCATTGCATGTGGAAAACCTGATAACCACAAAGGAAATCAAAATCAAAATAGTTTCCTATTGCACTGTGACTTTTCAGAAAGGCACTCTGATTCTAATAATCACTAGCCTCAAGTGTGCATTGTTGCTTTGTTTGCAAGCGAGTTAGATCATCTTTGATCCGAATGCCAAGCTCAATAGGCGAAAAGGAACGAAAAATAACATCTGGTTTATATTCTTGACTTGTACAAGCATCATATCTAGCTAAAGGACAAAGAACCAGAAAAAAGTCACATGACAGCCGTTTTATTCATAATAAAGTATATATGCATGTATTTATAAACATATAAACAGAATGCATCAAAATTAGTAGAAGGTAAAGAATAATGGCCTAGAAATGGACATAATTTCTGAACCAAAAACAGGTGGATATTTACATTAGAAACTTGTTTTTTGTTCTGCAGTCCATTTTTTACCTGCTAACAATATTCATTTCTAATGTGACGGGGGGGGGGGGGCACAAGTTAAACCCTACCTGCATATTAATTCATATTGTTTGTGTGATTAAATATTTGAAACTGTCTGCAAAACTAGGCACTATTAACTTTTTCATAAAACATTCATTCCAATTGTCAAACTGCCATCGGCAAAAAACACTTAGAGAGGTATGTCAATATTAAATCACTTTATAAATTACAGCTGGAGTGCCTTTGCATGCTAATACATGCAAAAAGAACAGAAACAAATTACTACCTATTTGGATCGTTGATTGTATTTCATTTTTCACTTAGGGCCCAATAAACATTTTTCAGAGCATGTAGATGAATGTGATTTAGCCAAAACTATTGTTAAACAAGTTCTCCAATTTAAAAGCTGTACACAAATGTGTGTGTGTGTGTGTGAGTAAACCGATAACAATAACATTACCACGCAAAACATTAAGCCCAGTCTTGTGTAGGTTCCTTTGTGCTGCCGATGCAGCTCTGGCCCTTAGGGCAAGACTTCACAAGTGGCACCGGAACGTGGGTAGGGGATCCTTTGGGTGCTTTGTGTGTGTGTGTGTGGGGGGGGCGCTTGATTGTCCGGCCCATCACATAGGTGATTGGAATAGGATTTGGACAGTCTGGAGGCAGGGTGGATGGCCTTAAGCTCTTTGCCTGCTATGGCCCATGTGTGACGGCTGGATGTTCTGTATTGTGGGGATGCTTTTTCTTTTTTGGTTTTTAAGCAATTTTGCTGCATTTCTGTGGGATTGATAGATCAGATGAGCCTTGGGTGCCCATATATATATGTATGTATTTATGAATATATACATATACAGTGTATATATATATAGTACTAACTTGTATGTATTTCAGCTGCATTTAATTTTCTTTCCATAGTGCACATTTTAAACATGACTATTTTTATTTTACAAACTTAAAAAGAATGCTAAAATGTATAAGACTTGTCCAAACCCGACCCCTCCTGAATCATCCAAATCCCAGCATGTCGAAATTATAACTCTGCAAACCTGCACCTAAATATGCATCCAAGTCTAAAATGTTCAATTTGAATTCTCAAAGTTAGCACTAATGTTAGATTTAGAGCATCCCTGACCATGAAAGTGAAGAGCACCTATAAACTGGGGTGAGGTGCGGGCACGTTCCCCTGCCAGAGTTTAAGTGCCACCTCGTGTAATTTCATTTTCACAAGCAATAACCCCAGGTCACTTTTAAAGCTTGGTGACTTTGATATACCTAAGACTCTTTCCATATGCATGATGGGCCTGTGTGCTGTGACACGGCGGCTGTTAACATATGCCAGTGAGTAGCACGACGAAGGCTGGGGTGCCTGCAGCCCCTCTTTCCCTCACATCGTTAAAGACTCAGCTAGAGAGAGAGAGAGAAAGTGAGAGAGAGGGGTGAAATGGCAGCCCTGGGGCAGACAAGCTGTCTCCAAGCAGCCTCTGATAAGCGGCCTGCTTGCCTTTTACATATACGCATCCATAAGACGGTAGTGGAATATGCCACAGACACCTGGCAGGGACCAAGCTTGCAACGCTGATACGTAGAGTGCTTTAAGCAAAGGTCTCCGTTGAGCCGTGGAGGTCCCTAACACTCAGATAAACCAAGAGGGGCAGGACTTCATCGGGAAATGCCGGGCTGGAAATTATATATGTAAATATCACAGTAAATGCTGGCATGTCATGACGAGGTTGTTTACCCGGAGGCGTTTCTGAAAAGCTGGTTGCAGGATTAGCCGGGCCAGTGTAAAAAATTATAAAATAAATAAAAAACACGGTTTAATCAGAATTGGAAAAAGCTGAAAGTAGTTTCTATGTGGTATATTTATGATTTTATTCCACCACACACGATTTTACCATTTACAGATACCCCGACAAAAAGCAGGCAGATATAACCAGAGAAGGTTTGAAGTGCGTGTTTATGGGCAGCATCAAACTTCCGGGCATGTGCCAGAGGTCCAGCTGGTTAGTTAAAGTGCCTTACATAAAAACAAGGCATTAACCTGGGGCTGAATGTGACTCTGTGGCATATTCAGTCCATGTTAATAATCTGAGGGATTCCAACCTCACCAAAATCCCTGTACACATGTAGGTCATCTCATTGTGCTCAGATATGTCCTGACATTTAGCTAAAGCATGGGGCTCTCTACATGCTGCTGGGATGCATTACCATGGCAATAAGAAAGACTACGTAAGGATGAGACTGATGGGATTTGGGCAACTCTGTTTATCTCATAATCACAATTTTTTTCAAGAATAATGTTCCTGAGTAATACACAGTATAAGCACTGATGGTGCTCACATGGTGTTTGTTATTGATCTTGTCCCCATATTTTTTGATTATTGCTCTAATAATAACAAAGCAATAAACACTAATTACTAGTATTCAGTTGTGTTGCACTATTATAAGATAGCCTGATCTTGCTTGCTTGCTTGCTTACTTCCTTCTCTCTCTCTCTCTATCTATCTCAGGGTACAGTATCAGCAATTACCATTTGACCAACATCTAGGCCTTGCTGGGACTTTAAGGTCCCTCAGAAAATAATTCCATAACACCAAAATGTGGATCAGAGCATATGTCTGGAGCAATAATAACAAAGCGTAATTGCTGTCAGGAGAGATGCACCCTGCTTCGCACACACCTTAATGGCGTTCTGGGGAAAGGCTTCATGTCTGGGCAGCACGTATATTATATCTGTGACAGCGCGCATTGCTCATTGGTGTGCCGTTTTTTAACCAAAGCAAATTAATAACCTCTAGCAGCACCTGTTGTGGTACAGCATTAGAAATTAATGGCGAGGTGGGGGGAGACTCGTTGTCAAAAAGACCGCCTTGACAGCACTATCCGAATATTGTTTAGTCAAAGAAATGTGGACCCAAATGAGCACTAACAATTCCCTATACCTCCATCAACATGGCTCAATGAGCCATAAAATAGTTTGAGACACACAACCAAGGCATTTCCTATTGAGGATTCTCATCAAAAATAAACGTGACCTCTGGGTACATATGCAAACCTGCAGTACATTGCAAACACAGGACAAGTCATGGAGACTAAATACTTTTAACACAGCAAACACTGTTTACTCCGATCCTTCTTGAGTACGATGTTTTAGAAAGGTCAGGTTTCTACCAATGCATGATGATTGATCACATTTTTTGGATGGAGGAAAGGACAACCCTTCACACCACATTGAGCTCTAAATTAAAACACAACAAGTTTTCATGGCTTCGGCATGATAGACATGTTGAGACGCGCGTCAGACAGAACCCCTCCTGCACACATTTACCCCGACCCTGTCCTAAACACAGCCCTATTCATACGCGATGGGATTTGTGGCTCCTTGGGTGACCTTCCTCCCACTCTACCGGCCTGCCTCTAATTAGGCGATGCATCTGATCATCATTAACAGCTCTGAGATAATGAATCACTTGCTCCTCTCTCTCGGTTAATTCGCTATAACCAAGCGGCTAATGGCTGTCAACGCTGACTGATCACACTGATTGTGGTGACTTCTAATTGCAACAAAACAATTAAAAAAGCACCTCGCTTAC
>JAOVVB010000002.1:14755138-14778505 GCA_028570985.1 Heterobranchus longifilis | reverse complement strand
ACATTTAAGTGTGACAAACATGCAAAAGAATAAGAAATCAGGAAGGGGGCAAATAGTTTTTCACACCACTGTATGTAACATGTAGAATTTGAAGATTTATTTAAGTCCTGACAGTTTGTTGTTTAAGTCTGCTGAGCTTTCCTCAACAATAAAAAAAAAAACAATTGAAAAAATATCTTTGTGAGCAGTAACTGCAACAAAATGCACAAAACTCATAACTGAAAAACTGGTTAATATAACCTTACCTCCAACTTTCCCCAAATGTCCTGGTAGTTCTCCTGGTGCTGGATGTCTTCCAGCAGGTTCTTGATCAGTGGCGTACACTGGAGCACCATTCTGGAGGTGTCAGGTTCCACGGTAATCCTCTCAGCTTTTCCAGATTTAGGTGCATACCACCCACCCTCATCTTCTGACACCAAGTCACTAAGAGGTCCAGACTCAATACTTTCATCTACAGAGGCAGCCACATCACTAGACGAGGATGAAAACCTCCCTGTTGAGAATTGCTTCCCATTGGGCTGAGGAGAAAAGAGATGAGTATTGGTCTCCCATTCTGTGTTTGCCTCAGTCAGCTCCCAATTGTCCACGTCCTGAACAGACTGTTGCAGGGATCTTGGGGGTAAAGCCTGAGCCAAACTCTCCAACTTTGAGGCCAGCATCTCAGTCTTCTTTAGCTGTGCAGGAAGAGCAAGAAACTCCTCAGAGCCATACCAGCAATCTTCTTTTGGGCTACTGTTCTTGTCGATCATATGAGAAGGCTGTTTCGGCATGATCCACACAGAACCTGTGGCAGGAAGATGATCATCGAGACTGGAAGAGCTTTCTTGTGGATCGTGATTAGAAGTTTCTTCCCCTGAAGATGGTGGAGGAGTGGAGGAGTCACTGCTCACCTGCATGGTTTTGGAGTGCTTGTTCTTTAATCGTGAGTACAGGTTACTGTGTTCAGTGTTATTTTCCTGCTCAGCCGCAGATGAGCGTCTTTGGAGGGATATTTGAACTCTGCGCTTCTGGAAAGCTGTTTGGTGGCTCGCATGCCGGTTCTTCGCATTCATGTTGTAAAGATTCTCTTCTGACTGACTCCCACTGCTGGGATACACTGTGTCCAGGTCCAACCAGAATTTAGAACGATCAGGCAGATCCACAAGAGAGGGTGTGCTTCTACTAAGGTCACCCTGGTACTGGAGGCGCGTTGCTTCCACATACATGGGCTTCTTGGGCGTGGAGGGCTGAGTAGGTGACACGGCATTACTTTGAGAGCCTTGGAGTGGACGCTTGGAGAGTCCGACCTCATACTCTTCCTGCATAGTTGTGTCTATGTATGGTGTCAGGTCCATGGGCTTGCTCTGGGTGTCCTGAGTCAAATCAGCTGGTTCCTCCACAGGGCCCTGGGTGGATCTTATCAGTTCACCCTCAGAATCCTGGGTGGGTTTGGCTGATTCCTCCTCTATAGCTGAGGATTCTTGGTTCTGTCTAGAAGCAGCAATAGTTAGAATATCCACACTCTGAAGTAATTCAGGGAAGTCTCGCTCCAGCTCAGGATAGAGAGAGCGTGGTTCTTGACCCGAATCTCGATCTTCTGGGTCTTCACTGGGGCTGTAGTCGCTTAGTTCATATGCAGTGATGCCACAGTCCAGGGAGAAGTAGTCCTGACTACACTTAATAATTAGCTGACCAGAGTCATCCACTTCTGTCAGAGAGTCCAGTCGAGCCTGCAAAACAAATAATAAAAAAGGAAAGCATTATATGCATATGTAAGTTAATACATTTGATGGATGTGCTTTATAGATTATTTGTTAGGTACTGGTCTACAAAAGCTACTAGAACTGAACACACAGTAAAAACTAAGAGGCTACATTCAAGAAAAACTTCTTCTGTTAACAGTTGTTATAATACAACTGTAATGTACATTCCTCAATATCCAGACTTCAGCACATCATGTTTACACTCATCACATTTTATTCTTCATATATTACAATGTCTTATTTTGTACTTTTACTCACGTGGTCTTGCACATTGTCCTGGTACAGTCTTGCACAATTTACAGTTGTTTTTAGTTTAAAGCGTAGATATGTGTAGTTCTGTAGTGTTTTATGCAGCACCATGATTCTGGAGGAATGTGGTTGTGTTTTACTATATGCTGCTCTACTGTGTATGATTAAAATAACTTTAATATATAAAAGTAAAGGAACTAACTACATTATGGTATGATATGCCACATTTTAATAAATAAATTATTGTCATCACTGGAAAATTTATGTTATAAAAAAATAAATAAACCACCTCAAGATGTGGTTTTATGGGAAAACACTGTGCAATAGTCTTGAACCACCCCTCATTTCATCACAGTTTGCTTCCAAAGAGACAGACTTTCTTTGAATGTTTTAAATGTAGTCTTGAGGAATAGCTCTCCACGCATCATTAAGGACATTTTTGGCTCCCGTTACCTGACCATTTCCAAAAAAAATGTTTTTGTTTGTTAAGCTTCAGCGTGACCTGTGAATCATTCAAGCATTAAAACATCTAACTTTGGGCATGAACCAGTGAGAAACAGGTGCAGATGATGACAGATGATCAGGCTGGTGATTAGTGTATTGATGCTACTGAGTGAATAATGAGTGAATAATTGCTGCTGGGGTTGTTACATAAACAACCAATACAAAATTTTATTTTTAGCCACTTTGCATCCTGTCACAGTAAAAAACAATGTGCTTTTTTTAAATTTAATTTATTTTAACATGAAGAAATGAGGGATGGCAGAAGAAATTGACACAGTACTGTAATCAATGTGAAATTGTGTGGTGCAGCACAACATGTGAAGGTCCATTCTATTTTATTACTGGCTTCCTCTTTTTATGCAAACTATCAGATGGTTATACAATTCATATAGAATGTTCTGATGTTTCATCACCGACCCCATAAGCTTGTCACAGTAATGCAGCAGCTGAGAGCTAAAGGTTCAATCCTGAGCATTCCATGTATCTAGATTCCCATGATTTAGCTACTTAAATTAACTCATTATTAAAAGCAAAAATTTAACATTTCATCTTTATATTGTATGTCACTTATTTTACTGTAAGTACTATATTTTAGTTTACAAAGATATAATATGCACATCTACTACATTAAACCCACTTAATGAAATGTAAAATTTCCTAAATTATAAAAAAAAAAAAAAATTAAATAGATATGAGATATGTATGGCTACAAAATCAATAAGTTGTCTGTATATTGTGTTATGTAGAACATTTCCTCCTTATTATGTTTTACCTAACATCTGTTACTGTGTTTATGTATGCTTTGCCCTGTTATTCTAACCTTTGTGTGTGTGTGTGTGTGTGTGTGTGTGTGAGTGTGTGTTTGAATGACCTGGTCGTGGTCTTGGCTAAAAGCCTGCAGTATGTCTGTCTGCCGAGTGTAGTTGCCGTTGGAGTCCTGCAGGCCCTGGAGAAGCCTCTCTTTCAGAACCAGAACAGACACACGGAGCTGGTGCCAAAGGAGCTGCACAGTGCGGATGTCTACAATGATGTTCACCGAGTATGACAGCAGCTTCAGGGAGAACTCAGTCTCCAGCAACGCATGGATCTGCTCCACATGATCTGATATGTCTTCACAGATGTCCTATGTAACACATATAGACAGACACACACATACACACACACACACACACAAACCCACACATACACAGGAGATTTTACAAACTGATTTACTGTTAAGACACAACTGTTAAGACACTTACACAAGACTAGAAATACAATATAAAATGAGAACTGGTATAAAACAGAAATAGCAAGTTTGAATCATCAGTTCGATGGAATTTTTCATATAGAAATTGTCCTTAACTATGAACAAAATCATAAGGAGTCTTGAACTGACACAAGCAAGAATCTATCTAAAAGTTAAGTGTTAACCTACTTCAGTTACATAAAAATCACTTACCCTAAAAATAATAATCACTGTAGAATGTTTTACAAAACTCTGTACAAAAACACCAAATGCAGGAAGATATATGTCATACTTCCACATTCTGCACTTGAGTCAGTCTCACATGAGATGTGAATAATTTATATACAATGTCACTGCGAGAACAACTCTGTACTCTGAACTGTCATTGTGCTTCATGCCACAAACACAAGTAACCCTGATTGCACCCTAGAAAGCAGAGCAAAGAAAATAAAGTGAAAACAATCATAATTATTATATTGTGGATTTATCTTAGGTATGACACCTATAGGACCAAAAATAGCATAACTAGCTATGGATCAAACTGGAATGTAGCCATATAACGAAACCCAGACGAGCCCAGTTCCATTAATATCCTATAGACAGCCTAATTATGATCATGATCAGAAATATCTTAGGGCTCATTAAAAGCCCTACGTTAGCTATCCATGAGACAAATATCTAAATAAAGTGTCTATTATGAGACCAAAAGAAAAAAAAAAGGGTTTAAAAGCACGGCATAACAACTCTTTGAATCTGACAGTCGGATTAAAGCCGCTATAACCAATATGCTTATTAAGTATCTTCATAAATTATTATTCTCTCTCCACTTCTCTGCATTGTGTCCCACTCTGTAATGAAATTGTGAATATCTCAAACACTAAAATGTTTTAATGAAACTGTGTTTCTTCACTACGTTAAGTATTGTGAGAGGGCAATGAGCTGAGCAGACATCCCGAACATCACAGTGTTCCCAGTTTTGTCTTACAATATCACAGTTACAGCCTTATGAAAAATGTACTGACCCCCATTGCTTTCAAATATTACAAATACAAAGCAATGGTAGCAATTCAGTTAACTGTGAATAGTCATTGGGAGAGACACATTTTTTTGTATAGGACACACTTTGAATAATCCTTGTCCATTCCTGTCATAAGCTAAGTGACTCTTTGATAAGTCAAGTTGTCCTAAGGCATAGGTCCTCTTAGGTGTGGGGTTCGACCTCATGTTGGGTCAGCTGATTGTTGAATTGCGATTTAAGACATATTTGTAAAACTGCCAGATTTTTTTTTATAAATATTAAATCATCCTTTTTTTCTATTTGAATCTCCCTTATACCACTGTAACACCACAGGGTCTGAAATGATCTCACGTTAATCAAAGTGGTAATTTATAGACAGTGTAAGAAAACCACCTAAAAAAAAGTTTGAGACCCATGGTCCTAAATGGATAAATTAAAATGTGGGACACATTTGCTGGTAACACCACAAATAGCATCTTTATTGCCTCATGACTCTGGCTCCTGGCTTTTTTTTCTTTCTCTGTCTCTATGGAATAAATTACAAACTGCTAATATTAAAAGGCTCATTTCAGAATTTAATACTGTGGGACAGAAATCTTTGCCCTAGCCTAAAACAGGGGTCCAGCTGCTGGGAACATATGACATACTCAGACACTGTTGCACACACGTGTGCACACACAAACTCTACTGGGGTAGAATCATAGGACAATGACATACAGAAGTACAGCATTTTATACGAGATATAGAAATTCTGCTAAAACAAACATTACTTACTGTTGTGTTAGTAACTGGAATGAGTTATTTCTTAAAATTTGTTTCATAAAGTTCTCATACTTTGACAAAAGTGAGTGACCTCTTCAGTGACCTCACCATCTGTAAAATCTTGGACTTTGCTTAAAGTAATGAAATTAGGTCTTCATCACCTATGAAGGATTAGCACTCTGCAGACATGTCAAAGCAACTGCCACACCGTTGTGACTCTGTGTTGTTGCCAGCAGCACCAGCGCCACCATCATGGAGCTTCCTGCTTCCTAATGTGGCATGTCTGAATGTAGGTCAGTGTTTCTGCCAACATCACAAAGTCCCTACACAAGACTTCTACCATGGCAGCTCGAAAATAAACACTACAGTAGGGGGTCAACTGTATCAGAATAAAAGCAAATCTCAACCTGGTATGGACTAGGATTATGAAAATGCACACGATTTTAATATTAGAAATTAATTACCATTAACTCTTGATGAACTAATATTATAGCAATATGCAATAGTGTGCATAACAAATATATTCCTGCATATACAGTCCATGCACACATTTCCTATACATGTACTGCAACTTTTGTCTATATAGACACTAATGCACTGTGCACATAAGACATAACAGAACACTAAACAGTTCTGCATATTGTTTGCATGTGGTTTGTCTGCTGAATGTTTGCAGCAAACACTTAACATATGCACAGTGAAAATGGCATCAGGGATCTAAAGACAACTTCTGAACACATGTGCATTCTTACTTTTCATAGTAAACACTACAAGCAGCAAAAGCACTTCTTTTAAAGCCCTGAGCAAAAACAGCTTCTGTAGAAAATATTATTCAGCATTTTTATTTAGATTCAACAAAGCAGATTAAATTTTAATCCTGCGATATAACATAGGGCATAATGTATTGCATTATAATGTATGACATAATTGCCTGAAACCTTAACCATGCACCTTCTAGAACTGAATAAAATTATACTCATCTAATGCATAATAATCATATTCCAAGTGTCCCTTTCATTGTAGAAAATGAGTTAACCCCATTAACACTATCCTGTTCTACAGCAGTGCCAGCAAATTCGCATCCACAATGGCATACGCTTACCTTCTCTATGTTGAATCAGATCAGATGAAATAGAAAGAATTTCAGTAAATAATGAATAGAAACTAAATTGGAGTTGCATCTACACAAGCCCTGTTCTTCACATGGTTTAGAAGCTGTTCTATCTCTCCACCGTCTTTCACACCCCTTAACGCTGACCCGATTTTCCCTGCCGCTCTCTAAAGGAGGGGCTCTTACCACCACATGGCTATTTTGGGATTCGACCTCCTTCCCCCCCACCCTTCTCACAGCCCTCGTGCCGGGTTCACTGAGAATAGCCAAGCGCAAACGGGCCAGGCATCTGCCACTGGAGAGGTCATACTCGCACTCCCAGGAGCTTCTGACATTCTACACGCCCTTAGACACAGTCACTTTCTGTTATTGTTGTTGTTCATTTTGTTGCTGCTGAGAGTCAGAGACATAGTTCACTTAATGTTAATGTTAACTCGGACTGATTTGCAGTCTAAGCCACCATTTCGGCACAGATTTCTTCATGTATGAAGAAATCTCTCTCTTACTGAGCCAGCAAGATATAGTAGCCTAATCCCAGGAACAGGGTGTGATATGGGATAATATCCTAAATGAGATGTCAGTCATTTAAACCAGGGAAGCCAAAGTTAAAGGGAGAGGGAAAATGTGTGAAACTTTAAACAGACTGCAAATTGAAAATATATTAAAATTATATCGTACTGTTTGACCCAAATGATCCTTCAGATCTGAAGTAAGTATAGTAAATAAAACAGGTTCAAGGTCAAATGTAGTGTTGTTATGGCTATTCTGAGGGTCTCAGGAGGAGGAGGATCTCATAAAGAAGAATTGTTAATACCTCAACCACTAATCATAAAAGACAAAAATAGTTGGGGAAGTTTGCCGCTCTAAAGAAGCGAACACCCTTTCTGGTCAACATTAGCCCTCTCAGTTCTCCTCTTATGCCTGCGCTTTCTCTTGTTGGTTGCGATAACATGCCAGGATTATCCAAATTCTCTGGAGCGCTGGGATTACATCACTCAAAATAAATATCCACAAGCAGCTGCAAGCCTTCTCCAACTGAGACTTGATCCTGTCTATACTCCGTACACTTCAGAATATGCTTCATTGTACGCACATGTGTGGTGGGAATGTGTGTCTAGCGTAACTAGAGGCATGGCTCCTTTAAGTTGTGCACGTTGAGTTGCGCGCATTGTTTAGTGGGTAGGGCTCAGATGGGAATTCAGACGCCACAGCTGTGAGACCATATCTTCACACACCCACCCTCCTCTCCCTCTCTACATTCTACACATAGCTGCTGGTGGATGATGGCACCACAGCGTACAGTGACTGCTAACACATTCTGCACACAGACATATTTATACCACGTTTTGTATGAGTATGAGACGTCAGATGTCTTTTCTTCACGTACAATATCTCAAACATACCAGTGATGACACCACTAGTGGTGAAAAGATCTAAGTGTACATTTAACTAACTGCACTGCAAGTGACCAACCACAAAGGCATCACTACACTTTAAGATGATGTCCAAATGAACAATAATTATTATTGTTATTTACTATTAATTTAATATTAATAATTGTGATAAATATGTTTTAAATATGTTGAAATAGCAGCATTCTGGAGTGTAGAACTGTAAAAACATGGATACTATGATAATTCGGATCTGCATAAGAACCAAAGTGCCATGACCAGGTCGTCACTGTTGGGTATTGGGCGAGGCGTTAACCCTACACCTCATACAAGCCCAGTTAGGAAATTGGAGGGGAGCATCTGGTGAAAAACCTGTGCCAGACCTTGTGGATAAAATGATTCAATATGGCGACCCCTAGGGACAAAATGGATAAAAGGGACAATGCCCAAGAAAAAAAAATTCCAATTGCCAAAATGCACTTTTTGTGTAAAAGTGTAGAAAAAAATCATGCCTTGTATTCTGTGGACATACTCCTACTAACTCCCACACTAACTCATCTCTGACAGGGTCTTATTACAGGGTTTCTGGCAAAAAAATTCTAGCAGCATGAGTATACAGTATACCGTAGAGATGGAAGAAAAATTATTTCAGTTATGTATCGTGATTCGCTTGCATGAAATAAAAAAAATACAATTAAAATGTATTTGTTTGCACTGGAGGAGGCAAAAACGTTGCTGTTTCTCTATAGTCCTAAAGGTGGCATGCTCATAACTATTCGCACATCGGCAGACCGCACAGCATCCTGTGTGGAGTGATTTTTTGCAAAAGTTTTTTTGGACCGTGAAAAATAAGAAAAATCTAAATCAGGATATTTGTAAAAAAATTAAATAAAAAATAAAAATCACAACACAAATAACCTAAGTATAATATGTAACTGTAAGGGTTAACCCCTAGAGGGCGCCAATACGCCCAGACTCAGTGTTTTCAGTTGTAGTTTCTTGAGTTAAACTTCATTTTCCATAATTAATTCATCCATATAATTCATTATATAAATAGATAGAATTATATAAATAGCCTGTTTTAGTTCTGTTTAACGTGTTAGTGTGTTTATAATAGTAAGTGATGCAAGTAAAGTTTTCTATAGTGCTCTGGAGGAAGTTTATTTATGTTTTGTTGTGTTAATTTTCATTAAAATAACATCTTGAACCGTCTTCACTGTCTCTGCGTCTATGCCACGCAAGCACAAGACCCCCAAACGTGACAGTAACAGTTTTTAAAATAATAGTTTATAATGCCTGGAATGCAGAAAATTACAGCATAGTTTCTACTTGTTGAGAAACTAATAAGGTCATTGCAAAACATTAGATTTGTACCACTAAACCGCATGCATCCAACAGTTAGGTGCATGCATATCTTTATATTTACTTCATCAGGTTTATTTAATTTTCGTTTTTCGATATTTATAAACTTTCATTTAATTGCTGACAGCACACTTCCAGGGTCTCAGGCTCAATCACTCTTTGTTTCGCTTCCCCCATGTCTGCATGGGCTTCCCCCAGGTTATCAGGTTTCCTCCCACATCCCAAACCACATGCTGGACTAGGCTGGAAAGTACAGACATTTACACCACACAGCAACTAAATATAAATAACTTCAAGGTTCTTTCAGAGAACATTAATTCATGCTTTTATGAGAAAAGAAGAGAACAACATATGATCAGCTTAAAGTAAAGGGTTACTCCGGTACTCCTGTGTCTGCATCGTTTATAAAGAAGCTATACATGTCGGTGTCTTAAGTCTGCTCTGAGAAATTTAATGATTATACGCTTTTTTATGATCATTAGCTTGTTTTACATTTAATTTTAACAATAATATTACACATTCCAGAATGAACAAGGAACAATTTAGGAATCTTTATAAAATCGCATGAACATCTTTTTAATTAGGAAACTTATTAATTGAAATAATCTTTTTTTCTCCACTAGATGGCAGGCTTTACTTATCTGAAAATGACCCTGACACAGCAATAATGTAAAACTGCCCTCCTGAAAGGCCACAGAACTGCGTAGGTTGTTTACCCTGCTTTAGGACAAGTGAGTCATATCACAAAGGACAGTCATTATTAGGATTGTAAAGCACTGAATTACACTACACTCTGTCACTAATCCTGTCTGTACCTTTACCCATTAAAATGATTACCAATTATCATGATTATAGTCATCAAACCACATTTATGTGGTTTAACACTGTTTATATGGAATCAGAGAACTAAAAAGGATCTAAAGGTCATGTGGGATTAGGGGATTGCCTGAAACACAGTAAGGGAAGTATGTGTACAAGAGTGATGGCTTGTTAGAAGCTGTAACTAAATGATAGCCTTTATTTATTTGTTTGTTTTTTTTTCATTTCCATAAAGCCACATTGCTAATTGCTTTTTTTGTATTCAAGATCCACTGAAACAAATCTACCAAAACAATGAAAATAACTGAGCCACAATAACAGAGGAGCCTTAGCCCTAGTTAATTCCTTTCGGCAGTGTTTGCAATACATAACCCAAAATGAATCATTGTCTTCTGAGAGAATAGACAAAGAGAGCAATCATTGCCAGTGCAGAGTCTTGAGAGAGGCCGAGCTGAACATTCACTCCAGACTATTATTATTATTTCCATTCAAACTTATGCTAGAAAAGTAATTTTGCGCTGAACAAATGTTAGTTATTAGATTTTTATTAGTTGCTATGATCAGCATCAAATGCTAAATTCATAGCAAGAGCAATGTAAGTAATAGCATATAAATAGTAAATGAACAAAAAGAAAAAATAGAAATAGATACATTTGTGTAAATACATAAAAACATCATACAAAAATAAATAGGCCAACAAATAAATTAACACAATTGAAGATTTTTTTTAGGTAAAACAATTTAAAAGGGCAAAATATTCCAGCTTCATAAAGTAAGCATCAATATAATTTTCATGCTGAAAAAAAACTACACTGCCTGGCCATAAAAAAGCCTTGCTATTTCAGAAGTGTCAAATTATTGGGAGGCATTAAGCAAAAAAAACAACTAAGGAGATTTGAAACCTCAACTTTGTGGAAGAAATGTGGTCAGAAAAAAATCATGAATAGAGATCACCTAAACACTTAGTGATGTTGCATGGGAAAAAATCAACAGTAAAAACCATAGCTTTGTTTAATAGTGAAAGTAAGAGCATTTTCATATGCACACAGTATGATGAAAACTCACTGGATTGGAGATAAAAAAGCTGAGAGGCTACGTGTTAGTTAGACTAATCAGGAAAAGGATTTAATTTGCTAGGAAGCATAAAGATTGGACCTTGGAGAATTGGCAAACAGGTCATGTGGTCTGATGAGTTTAGATTGACCCTATTTCAGAGTGATGGATGCATCAGGGTAAGAAGAAAAGCACATAAAGTGATCCACCCATCAGTCATATTGGCCACTGAAGTGATCTGGAGTCACTTCAGTTGGTCAGGTCTAGGCTCAGCGATGTTATATGGCTATAGAATGAAGTCAGCTGACGACCTAAATTTAATAAATGACCAGGGAATCATAACATTGAAGTTTTTCTTCCCTGATAGCATAGACATCAAAATCCAGGAATCAAATTGTCAAAGAATGGTTCTGGGAGCATAAGGAATCATTTTCATACATGAACCAGCCACCACATTGTCTGCTGTCATCAAACCTAAAAGTAAATGAAACCTTAAAGTGTGCAATATAAACTTTTTTTGGCCAGGCTTTGTATTACAAACCTGTAGCCTCTAAACAACAAGCTGACAAGCTAATTATAGTACGTACTTGGTGGGTAGCTAGGATCATACTTCTTCTTCTAACTAGACATCAGAAATGGTTTTAAAAAGTATTCATGGGGGGGGCGGGTATTCATTTTTCTAATTTGGACTGAAAATCATTTAAAACCATCTGGAGCTATGTGACCTGATTGTTTAGATGTAAAAAAAAAAAAAAAATAGAGCTAGATATTTTTTGAACTTATGATTCATGCACAATCAAACTATAGTTTTCCACTTAAATAAAAAAAAAGAATGTAATGTAAGCACAATAGTAATAGTGCTTTTGTACCATCATAATCACTAAACTTCTAATCATGCACACCTTTAAATAGACTGCTTCATTCACAAACACCATGGCAAGTTTTTTTTTAATTATAATTCAGATATTTTAGTAAGCCTTACATCCTCTGTTTGGTGCTCAGATTTGCCTGTCTCTGTTTTGCATAATAATCAGGAATTTAATAAAAAAAAGTAATATTATGTAAATATTTTTAATCGAAGCATAATAACTAAGAATTAGAAATGTTATTTGTGTGCATACTTTAAGTAATCGAGATCATGGGAGTATATGAGGAAAAGTGTCCTTCACACCTATGTACTTGCACTTTAGAACTTGGACAATAGCACTGTTTTTTTTTACTTCATCACATGATTCAGTCATACTGCTGCTGTCATACCCATATCCATATCTTTTCTCTTTTATAGTTTATATTATTCATTTTTTTTATCATTTCATCAATTGTCTCAGTATACAATTACACTTTTTCTATATATATTTAATATATTTCTATTGTAACTTTTGTAGATTTGTACATTCTAGCCCAGATTATTTTATTTTATTTATTTATTTTTGTATAAAAATTAATTGTACTCTTCTAGTGCAGTTTTCCTTTTATTGTAGTAAAATCTGTCTATTCTATCCTATCTTTCCATTTTAGGTAACAGACAGTCATATAAGCATTTCACTTCATATCATATTGTGTATAGTTGTGTACATGACAAATAAAATTTGAATATATTCAATAAAACAGAACATATTCACTAAAATCAAATGAATCACAATGTAGTGTCTCAAATGTATTCAGTCACAGACAAAACAAACATGTCCCTTCACCACTAAAACCCTTCACACATTATTTATTGACAGCTGCAGCTAGGCTATAAAAAACAGTGGCATGTGGGGCTTCAGTGTGTTTGCTTTAAACATAAAAGGGATCAGAGGAACACGTGTCAGAGCTAGCTGAAATCTGAGGGATGAGAGGATAGTGCTTATGTAAGGGTGGACTTCAACATTGTTCTGTCACTCCTGTATTAACAATGAAGAGAGCAGCACCTGAATTCCAAACACCTCCATCGTTTACATTGGCCGTTCTAAGAACCTGCTAGAATACTTCATTTCTTACTGAAGACACTGTACTACAAATATACACAGGCAGCAAGCTTTCTATTATTAGGTAGCCCTTACACAGCAATGATATAATTGCTCATTTAAAAGCAGAGTTGGGCAGAATATGAGCTTTAGCAGTTACAAGCGGAATAACATTTGGGCAACTTTAAATCTTAGGCCCTACTCATTAGCTTATCTTGTGCTAGATAGCTAGCGAAATTAGCTTCTTTAGGTTCATTACCTGCTAAGGTAGCTTCCGAGTACAGGAAGTTTGCTTAGATCAACAGCCATCATTAAGGTTATCATCGTTAGCTTAAAACTGTGTTTATTGTTCTGTCTGTCCTCTGTCTTGTCTATCCTGTAACTTACATTAAGACTTGTCTTATGTGTTTCATCTAAGGTTTTCATTATACTGGAAACTTGTGTATATGCTAAATAACAATAATGCTGAACTGAATTATCATAACTAGCTTAGCTTGGTTTTGGTACCAGAATTGGATAACCTAATCTTACTATTTTACAATTAGTTAGCTTGATTTTCTCCGTATATTTATATGACATTTGACAACTTAAAATATTTTCTTTTATTATTTTCTTTCTATTTTTGTCAACTAAAAATACAAATGGATGAAGCTTGCAAAATAAATATCCATAACACCGTGACATAATCATGGGGCACTCCACCCACCACTGGAAAGATTTACTTAGTAAATAAATAATAAAACAAAATAAAATAACAAAGGGAAAAAGATGACAACCAACACTACAGCTTGGTTAAAAATATTTTGGTAACAATTACATTAAGAATAACGTTGTCACATGATCACCCAAAACACACTGAGGTCGAAGCTGAGATAACTGCGTGTCTTTAGCTTTGCACAGGCTCAAGTATCTAACAATATGAAAAGCCTATCCTTCCATCCATCTAGGAACCTCTGCCGTCCAACTAGGGACCATGGATGCCAATGGTAATGACCATTGTATTATTCCCATGTTATGACTGTGGTAGGGGGTACTTAGAGAAAACCCACCAAGGACAAGCAGAACATGCAAACCCCATTCGCACAGAACCAAGGTGGGAATCGAACCCGGACCCTGGAGATGCAAGACGACAGTGATTTGTGACCGTGCCACATGAAAATCCCATAGGTATATGCATGTATATGTATTGCGAATTGTATATGCATGTTGGCACAAAAAAGGTGGAAAATTGTTAAGTGCAACTTTTTAAATATTAAAAAGTGCATCAGTGCTGGACATGATTTTGTTATGCTCAGAAAAACAGGTGTAAATTAGTGCCATGCACTTTGAGCATAGCTGTGCTTTACAATAGCCACTGTCAAAAGCACAATTTTGTACTGAATTGGGCTATTACCCTGCATTGGTGCATTTTTTTAAAATTAATTCTTACAGATATTCTTCATGTAAGGGGGAACTTTTAACAACTTATACACACTACATTTAATTTGAGCTACCAGTGTACATACTGTACAACAGCTACCAAAGAAACTCCACACACCTAACAACTAATAACTAATTCTAATGACTAAAATGACTAATCTTCATTTCAATTAGACACATTATCACATCATCACGCACAATTGCATGTACAATATATATGGCCCACATTTTGTAGTAGTTTTATCTTTGGAAATTAAAAGTTATCTTTATAAATTAAAAATGAAATCTTACTTTTAGCTGCACAAGATGAGCATCCACATGCCTGTTGAGACTGTCTTGCTGCACAGACTGTGTAAGATCTCTCACTCTCTCTGCTGTAGCTCTCAGCCAGGTCTCAATCTCTGGCAGGTGAAGCACCACCTTCCAGTCCGCTCCAGTGTGCAGGGGAGGGGGTTTTTGATACTTCTGGCGTCGATCTGTGCTCACATTATCTCCACTTTCATTAGGCCCACTTGGACACTGTTTAGGGCTGGACTCCAAGGTGGGAGTGACAGAGGTGATCATAGGCGAGGCAGCCTCACTGACCACTGGTGACGCCACAATGCTCATGGTGAAAATGTTCTAGATCCGAACACTGGGGACTTTTGAACAGACTGTGGAAAGAAAAAATGAGGTAGAACAAAAGGTTAAATGAGTGGCAGAAAACAAGAGTGAGTTAATATGAAATACATTGATTTATTGTTAAGTTTTAAGAGGAACTAGGGATAAAAATGCACTTTGATAGCATACAAATCACTTTCCCAATAACATAGGCAAGAACTTTTTATTTTTGAGTATTTTACTTTCGAAATAAACAGGAGTGTGTGCAATTTTTCCATTGCAGATATCCTCTTTCAGTACCAGCCAACACATAAATCACAAAGTAGCGCTATGGGGTTTTATCAGATGAAAGCAGTGAACAAGATTCCACAGGCATTCATATTTCATATTAGGTTTCTATATAAGCACTGGACTCATTGACACTGGGATTCAAAAGCATCAATCCACATTCAGTAAATCAACTGCATACTCCGGGTGTGTGGTTAAAAAGTGAAAGAGAACCTGTTTCTCTGATACTTTATAATTCTTTAACTCCTGAAGAGACTGACATGCCTGGATCCCTTCTAACAAGACATACTGATTTTGAGAAGATTATGTAACTTAAAGAGGTGGCAAGTAACAAAGTACAACTCTGTTACTGTACTTAAGTATTTTTGTGTATCTGTTCTTTACTTGAATATTTCCTATATGTGATACTAATCTCTACATTTTTTAATGAAAACCTGTACTTTTTCTTTCCACATTTTACTCTTTTTTTAGTCTCTTTACTTTTCAGCTGACGATCACACAAAATGACATTGATTTTCGGACCTAAATGTAATCATTTACGCAAATCATTTACACCATTTCACGACTCTTATATCATTATAAAAGCATAGATTGGTTAGTGCCGGAAAGCTAATATACTGATATATAAATAGCTACTTTACTTTACTTGTTACACGAATAGCAGTTTGTACTTTACTTGTTACATGAATAACTTTTTTTTTTTTTTTACAAACTTTAATGATAATTATAATGATTTGGCGCACCCTTTAACCATATTGTATTCTGCATATTTGTAGCATTCACATGTTTAATTGCGTTAGACTACTAAATGCAAGACTACTAATTAGTCATTAATTACTAATACAAGGGTAGCAATGGTAGCAACTAGCTAGCAAGCTACCGAAGTAATGATCTAGATGATCTGCATGAAGTCAATATCTACAGTCAAGTGGCCAATAGGCTATAACTGTTTTAATATGCAGCCTCATCATTTGGTTCTCTACCATGGAAATGCAGCAATAGATCAAATCATTCAGGCAATCTGAATTCCTGACATTCCCGCTCTGTCTGGATCAGGAGCCATCCCTGGTCCTTGAGAGGTGCAGTCCTGCATAGTTTCCAATTATCGCTGTTCTACTCACTGCTGATTACATGGATCAGGTGTATTCGGTCAATCCGAAGCTGGAAGATGTCATATTAGATATGGGTAGGGTGGGAAAAGACAAAGTGAATTAGTATCTTTCAGATTCTGATTGACCGAACACAACTGATCCAGGTAACGAGCAGCAAGTATTGCAAGGATAATTGGAAAACATGCAGGGTTGCGGCTGTCAAGAACCAGGGTGGGCCACCCTTTCTCTGCTTTCCCATTTTTAGTTACAGATGCAAATTACGGGAATCCAATTTCATCAGTTGCAAACATTAACTAGAAAAAGGGCAGAAAAAGCACTGATACAAATGACTTTATATTTGTATTAGTTGCAAACTATTTTCACGTATCCAACAATAATTCATTCATTATTGATATTGACAGTAAAACATCTGCAATGTTGGTTAGAATAACACGTTACACACGCTCACAAACAGTTACATATAATCTCGATAAGGAAGTAATTGTATTAAAATGTTTTATTGGTGCTCAGTTATACGAAACAGGACTGAGGACGTACCACTGAGCTCTTCACTGGAAGATAACCTCACAATGCTGACACATATCCTTACAGCTTTAGAGAATCCAGGATTTTCCACCTGCATCAAGAGCTTAAGCCCAGTTCATTCCCAAAGAATGAAATCAGCATTTCATTCCTGCCTTCTGCTGAGACCGTGACAGCCACAGAGTGGCACTCAACTTACGCAAATATGTGTGCGTATGGGGGAAGACAGACAGAGAGAGAGAGAGAGAGAAAGAGAGCTTTTCTATCCCTTGTGAACAACAAAGGGGAACTCAGAAGCTGAAAAATTTGTTTACATAATTAGTTTACATAAACTACAAATTAGATTACATAATTTTTAAGGGTTAAAAATAAATCTGTGAAAATTTACTTTTGGTATGACCAAATTATCTAGCTCGTCTGATATTTCTTACAGTAAACAGTGCATCATCAAGCACTGAGGACAAAAGGGGGAGCTTTAAATCTAGCTGACGACTACAACATCCTTCATCCTTCAGATGACTCTCACACATGACTCTGTGTCAGAATAAGGCGAAGGCTGGAGAATGAGATCACTGGGTGTTATCACAAGTGACTCAGCTGAGTCACAATCTAGGCAACAAAATGTGACATTTTATCTAATAGCAAAAATCCCGTAATACTCTTCAGTAATAAAGCCACTGAAGGCGAACTATATGGAAATTGGTGATAACAAGAATAAAACTACTCTTGGAGTAAAGATCTCGTTTGCTAATAATATATCAACAAACAGTTTGTATATGTTGTCTGACCAAAATATATGCAGTGAAACCTCGGATTGCAAGTAACGCAGTTTGCGAGTGTTCCTCAAGACGACCAAAGATTTTTAATAAATTTTGACTTGGAAAACGAACAAGTCTTGGTTCACGAGTACCGAGTATCACGCATATCATCCTCCCAGGAAAGCGCCCAAACTCCCACTTGCAATTGGATTCCGGACTTTCTCATGGAAAGACCACCAGTGGTGAGCATGGGAAACAAGAAGGTCTCTGCTCAGCTTAAACTCAGCACAGGAAAATAACAGGGCTGCATCCTAAACTCTACAACCTGTACACACAGGACTGAGTCACTATCCAGGGCTATATTAAATATACAGATCACACAATCATCCTGGGCCTCATCAAAGATAGGGATGAGTCCAGTTACAGGGAACTGGTGAGAAACATTTTTGTCTATGGAAAAGAAAACAACCTCATCCTCAACAAAGACAAGACCAAAGAAATAATCAAGGACTTCCAAAAAAAAAACATCCCCTGCTGCCTCTCATCATCTCCAATGGACTGAGGTAGACAGGGTGGACAGTTAAAAGTTTCTGGGCCTTGATGTGACAAAAAAAACTGAGCTGGACTAAAAAAAAACTGGACTACAAGGTCCCAGCAAGGGCTGTACCTTATTGGGATGCTTAAAAAGGCTGGATCATCATCATTGCCCTCTCACCCAGGCCTACCGAGGACGTATAGACAACATGTGGCATTACTGTCTGGTTCGAAAACACCACATAGGCAGAACGGAAGGCTCAGATCGTTGGATCTGACCTCCCCTATATGGACACTTTATACTCACAGTGCTGCAAGAAAAAAGCACAGTATCCTCAGGGACACACACCACCTGGCTCACTCTACTCATGCGCAAATGCACAACACACAACCTCAGACACAGCAGACAGAAAGGACATATCTATAACAGCAGTACATTTCTATAAAAGTCAAATGGTAAAAGAAACAAGACAGAAAAGAAGGAAAAAGGATAAGCCTCATCACTGTAAGTTTTTATCTCTGTAATAAAGATTTCTGCTACTATAAGATGTGCAATTAAACCTTCAAGAAAGAGTGCATTTCTTCCAGTATTATATATTTATTATACTGCACAAAAAAATTCCAATGCATCCATACTGTTGGTATGTTTCCGAATGGCAAATAACTTCTCTTGAATCTTAAATTTTAATAGCAAGCTCTGTACTATTATGGCATTTAACCAGTTGGTATTTGGTTGGATTTAAACATTTTATCTCATTTTTGCTCTACCCTGTATTAGAGGTTTCTATGTGTGCTCCAGTAATAACAGATGAAAGGTGTCTAGGTGACTAAACTACTAATTCTGCATATATTTGGACCATCCTCTGTACACTCCTGCCCAAAATTGCCCAAAGTGATTTCCACCTGTTTGGACCATTAAAGGGGCTTCTGGGAGGCTAGAGTTTCAAATGTGAAGCAGACTGTCCGATCATGGCTCCGGCGTACTGGGGAAAATTCCTTCATTGATGGCATCCAAGCACGTATAGACTATATAGGGAAATAAAGGTAGTTTTTGCTCTCATAACTGTGTTATGTTAAAAATTCCAGGTTAACTTAAACACCCCTTGCAATTTAATTTTGGCAGGACATACATAATCTCTGTTGTTCTTAAAATTAGTGCATCTTAGACAGTACAGTTTATAGCCTTATGGCATATTATTTCCTCTCTGTATTAATGGACCTACTGCTATTCTAATCATACACACAAATCCAAATTTAGTTTGCACGCTCCTCATACTAGCAACAAGCCATCATAATTAAAGCTGTCCATAATTGGCCAAGCCTCTGATTTACTACTTGATAGAACTATTTAATACAACACTTTCTTCTCATATAAACATGACAGTAATAACCAGCTAGGAAGTAATATTAAGCATCATAATACTTCAATTCTCTAAAGCAGAAAAGCTGCTCTGTGTGGATGATGATCTATTATAAAAATGTAATGTTGGAGAATATCTAGTGATATTAGCACTTATTTATGTATGGTATGTTATGTGCTGTATGATATATTATATAATCTCTGACAGAAACAAAATAGGGTATGTCAAGGAACTGAAAGAAACTCTAACTAGAAAAAAATAAGTAGGTCTGATTGCTCAACAGCAATATAGAATGCTGCACAGCTACTTAGAGCAAGTCAAGTCATAAGTAAAGAAAAAAAATAGGGGGGAAAATTACAATAAAATATTTTTTAGACACAGAGCACAGATTAAGTTTTTACACCAGGACTACAGTACACAGGATCTGAACAAACATACCAAAGTTGGAGCAGCTAGGATATGTTAAAAGCGCTATGAGCAGTAGCTGCTGAAATAAGTCTTGAAGACAACTTAAGAAGCAAAATTTATAGGCTGCTTTTACATTACAAGCCGCATTGTCCAATTCTAATTGGTCAGAGTAGATTTTCATGTCATGACAGTTCACATTCATAATTACAAGTGACTTTTATCCATGGAACTCCAAAGTGTTCAAAATTAAATAAATAAATAGGACATGATGAAATAAATAACTCTATGAATAAATAAGACACAGATATGTAATATGAGAATGATATTGTGAAATAATGGAACACATTTTGAAAAAAAAGCTGATTAGTGTGAAATATACTGTATTGCTCTCTGCTATATAAATTTACTTATTATAAAATAATATTTCATGGTCATTATTTTTCCGATATTTCATAATAATAAGTAAATTTATATAGCAGAGAGCAATATATTTCATAATAATAAGTTTTTTTCAAAATGTGTATGTCTTATTTATTCATACAGTTATTTATTTCATCATGACCTATTTATTTATTTAATTTTGAACAATTTGGAGTTCCATACATTTCAACGATATTTCATTTTACTATATATATATATATATATATTTTTTTTTTATTATATATTCTTTATTTTTTTATATTTCTATTTTATTCTACTATTTTATGTTCATTATCTTATTGCTTGTATATTATGTAAATTTAAAAAATTTTTAATTCTCTTACTTTGCACTAAAAGCTTTTTTCTACTGTATACTTGTACCTAGATACCTACACCTAGTTAGAAGTTTTCAAGTGCCATGTCAGAGTTTTCATACCCTGTAAACGTTTCCACGATTTGTCACGTTATAACCACAAACATAAATGTATTTTATTGGGATTTTATGTGATAGACCAATACAAAGTAGCACATAATTGTGAAGTTGAAGGAGAATTATAAAAGGTTTTTAATTTTTTTTACAAATAAATATCTGAAAAATGTGGCATGCATTTGTATTTATACTCACATGAGTCAATACTTTGTAGAACCACCTTTCAATGCAATTACAGCTACAAGTATTTTGGGGTATGTCTCCACCAGCTTTGTACATCTAGAGAGTGAAATAGTGCTCCGTGAGATGTTCAAAGCTTGGGATATTTTTTTCTAACCTAATCATGTTTTAAACTCCTCCATAACTCATCTAAAAAAATCTATGATGGCTTCTCTTAGCTATACATTTATACTGAGATTAAATTATACACAGGTGGACTCAATTTCCTAATTAGGTGAGTTTTGATGGGAATTGTTAGTTAGGGGTATCAGAGTAAATGGGGCTGAATACAATTTGTAAAATATTATGAAAACCATTTATCATTTTCTAATTTGTGTTGGTCTATAACGTAAACTCCCATTTACATTTGTGGTTGTAACATGACAAAAAGTTCAAGGTGTATGAATATTTTTGGCAAGGCACCATAGGAAAGAAAGAACAGTGTGCCAAATATGTATGTACCAAACCATGTCTTCAAAACTGAGGTAGCCTATTGTATGTTCCAAACCATGAATTTTATGGGCCATGATGTACCACCCATTACATCCCATATCCATTCATGTAATTTTATAGTTTTTATGTTTTTAGTATTGCTCTACAAGGTAGAAAATAATACAAATAAAGAAAACCATTGACTGTGTGGTCATGTCTTGTACTGCTGTTCCTCTGGAAAATACAGAAGTAGAAATGCCAGGTCTGTCAGCATCATCTAATCATATATATATATTTTGCTTGTACATAACTTACATTAGTTATTTTTTATTTTCACATATAAGCTTTATTGAGGAGAGTAACACTTGGTGTAGAACATTTTGGGATGGTTGTGATCAGACAGCTTTACCCCACAGCACTGAGAGTTTTGGAGAGTTACCCTGCATTGCCCTGGTACACATGATCTCTGAATTCATAACCTCGGGTTGTTATCAGTGAAAAGGCAACAATTCCAGGAATTCTGAGCCAGGAAAAAATGAAGAGCAGAATAACCAAAGCAACAAATCATTTGTAAGTTCATGGTTAGAATTTGTAGGATTTTTTCTTCTTTTCTGAATCTCCTCATTGAATTCGTTCGTACATATTTTCTGTGTACCATTTTCTGTGATTTAATTTCTACAAAATGAAGTAAATCACCCTTGTCCATGAGACTGCATGCATTTGTATACTAAGGTCATGAATGGATTACAAAGAATTTAAATGTTTAAATCCTCCAGGTTATTTTTGATAGGCATTGGTGGCTCAGTGGTGGGTTACTTGCCTACCATGCGGAAGGAACGGGTTCAATTTCCACCCAGAGTCCAACCACTGGATGCAGAGCCGGTCCCAAGCCTGGTGAAAAGTGGGGGGGCGTTGCATCAGGAAGTGCATCCGACGTAAAACCTATGACAAGTTTTGTGTGGATCGGAGGGTCTGCTATGGCTACCCCTTGATGGGAGCAGCTGAAAGACTACCAACAATCCTCTAGCATATTTTTCATATGCAAAACTTCCTCATAGTCTGCTTCTTATTGTTTTTTGAAGTTCCTCCATAGTTCTTATGATACTTACATGTTTTGAAAGTTCTGCAATATCTCTAAATAGAGACTTTAAACTCCCCCATAGGATGAACCAAAGAACAAATCAGGGGTCTCAGGTGCAGCTTTCCCCCTTATGACCAGCTAGATAGATTTTTGTCTTTTCGCAATATTTTGAGTTTTACCATAAAAATGTTTATTGATTATTATTCTATTTTTTTATTCATTACATGACAATGAGAGGGAAGATTTCTGTCAGCAATTTAAAAGCTTTAAAGGTTCTCAGAAGGGACAAAGATGGTAGATGGAATCTTTTTGGCATGTTTTCATGTGGACTAGTTGCCAACATGTATAAGCAAAGGTTGTTTCCCCAAGAGGAATTCTGTTGTTTTGCTTGTTGTTGTTGTTGTTTATAATGAAACAAATTAAAAGCAAAATGTTTACTTTTGTTTCCTGAGGTTATTGGTAAGGTTAGATTTACAGAACCTTAAGTAAGTTATTAACTGTATTGATGTGGATGGTTCTTACAAGGATGGTGTGTGTTTGTGTGTGAGTGTGTGTGTGTGTGTGTGTGTGTGTGTGTGTGTGTGTGTGAGAGAGA
>JAOVVB010000002.1:14730697-14743284 GCA_028570985.1 Heterobranchus longifilis | reverse complement strand
CAGGGGTTTTCGGCCCCCCCCCCCCCCGCCCTCTAAAATGCTCTTATATATCGCCATGGAAATATATATTTTTTTTTTTCGCTTTCAGCTTTCAATATTTCAATATTACTTTGGAAATATTAAATATGTGTAGAATATTTCAGTGTAGAAAATTGAATAATTGTTGCTGCTTTAAGCATTGACTTTCATTCTCCACATTCTTGTACTGTATGTAACACGAAGTAACAGCCATATGTCACTTGTCGCACATTTTGTCAGATATAGTTTAAGTAGATAGATATATATTGTTATACTACCAAATAACAAAACTGACATTGACTGAGATTAAGTCCTATTTTTTTTTTTTTTTTTTTTGTAATGCAAGTGAATGGGGCAATGGTAGCTCAGGAGGTTCTGGGTTACTGATCAGAGGGGAGGCAGATTAAGCCCTAGGTCTACCCAAAAAATTAAGTAGATGTGTACATTAGGTGATAATCTATGGTGATGATCTATAGTGACTTGATAACCAACGCCCAACTACAAAAGATTAAAATAGAATTTAGGTTAATCAGTGAGGTCATAAAAAAAAAATTATATTTGATAATATAAAATATATTTAAATTGAGAAGAGTGGACTTTCGAGTACAAATTACATCAGCTCCATGATTTATTCACTACTTAATGAGCAGTCCTTTACAAATGTATTGGAATGACAAACACTGAAGACTTTTGGAATTGAGATCAATTCCAAAATGGAGCAGAGTTTCTTTTTGGATCAGAGAACTTTTATTTCTTGATATAATCATCCCAAGTGGTCCAGAGTGGCGTGGTGGTGTAGTGGTTAACATGGTGGCTTTCCAGCTCTAGGGTTTAGGGTTTGATTCCCGCCTTGGGTCTGAGTGTGTAAAGTTTGTATGTTCTCCTTGTGGGTTTCCTCTGGGTACTCCTGTTTCTTCTCATAGTCCACAGACATACAGAATTGGCATTCCCAAATTGCCTAGTGTGTGTGTGCCAATGTGAATAATTCATGCATCTATTCAGCTTACCCGGCAGGGAGAACTGACAGGTTATCCTCCTGGATGTTCTCCTCCCGGGTAAGCTGAATGGTGAATGAATGATTGTAGGTCCAGATTTGTTAAATAGCAAAATAAAATTGGAAAATTATGACTGACATGTGTTTACATGTTTTCTATGTACATTGTTTAAACAAGTTTAAATGTGTAAAATCACAACAGAAGAATGAACAGCTTGGTGTTGTCAGTGGGTGCCTAGTTTAATAAAGTTACTGTAAGCAAGGAATATGCAAACCGAATATTAAGTGTAATTTACTTTATGTTCAGCTGTTCCTATCTTTTTTTTTTTACCTAAAAAAATCAGGTGGTCTGCTATTAAAGGTGCCATGTTCAAAGTTGTCTAACGTTAAATCATATTCATAACCCCAAAATCAAAATCACATGTCTATAGAATATAGCAAAATTACAGCAGTTGACTTCATGTTTCCAGTACATTAAGACAGGACTGAATATGGAACGCGTGTGTGTTTGTGTAACATTTATTTCTCCCCTTTTGCAGGTGTGGTAGAGGGTGATTTGGCTGCAGTCGAAGCCTATAAGTCATCAGGTGGTGATATTGCACGTCAGCTGACCTCAGACGAGGTCCGCCTGCTGAATCGTCCATCTGCGTTTAACGCCGGCTTCACTCTAGTGCACCTCGCCATCCGCTTTCAGCGCCAGGACATGCTCTCTGTGCTCCTCACTGAGGTTAGCCAGCACATATGCTCTTTTTGAGTCATCAGCATTCATGAAGTAGTCTGTTGATTATCACCTTTTATACCAGTTTTAGGCATTTTTAATTTTACTTTTTTTTTTTTTTGCATGTTCCTGTCACTCAGGTGTCTCAGCAGGCAGCTAAGTGTATTCCAGCCATGGTATGTCCTGAATTAACTGAGCAGATCCGTCGGGAGGTGGCTGCTGCGCTACACCGGCGTAAAGGAGAGTTTCCCTGTTACTTCTTCACTGATATCCCTACCTTTACTCTTCCAGCTGGTGAGACACATCGTTTTCACTGAACTGCATCTGGGTGTGAGTAACTGTGCCTTGCTCTTTATTTGACCCACCACGTCTTATGTATGTAGATATCGAAGACCTTCCTCCTAACGTTCAAGAGAAGCTGTTTGATGAGGTGTTGGATCGAGATGTACAGAAAGGTAAAACAAATGTATAAAAGCAATAATAATTCACAGGTTCTGTCACTCAGATTAAATTCGGTAACTGGAAAGTTCAGGGTCTTCACAGTGTGACTGGATTAATTGGGTTTCAAGAGAAATATCCAGCCCTGATCTGTATACAAGCTTTTTAGTATTTTCTGATATGCTATCCAGACTTCATTATCCCAAATAGCCCCTGATGGTGTGCATGATTGCAGCCAAAAAGGCACAAATCCCCAGATAATCCATTTAAATTACATTAAAGTGATCATAATTTTGAAAAAACCCATTAGTGTGTGTGTTTGTGTAGCATGCTGTTGTATTCTTTTCAGCCCCCTTTGTCTCCTTCTATTTTCTTTTTCTTCCTTGTCTTTATAATGTCGCATTCTTAAACAAAAGATTCTTCCATAGACATCCAGTCCTATAATAAGCACATCTACTAACTGTTATAAAAACCTGTCGCAGAGCTTGAGGAGGAATCTCCGATAATAAACTGGTCTTTGGAGCTGGGCACGCGACTGGACAGCCGGTTATACGCTCTGTGGAACCGCACTGCAGGAGACTGCCTTCTGGACTCGGTGCTGCAGGCCACATGGGGCATCTATGACAAAGATTCCGTACTGAGAAAGAGCCTGCATGACAGTTTACATGACTGCTCCCACTGGTGAGGAAACACACACAGACCTGAAAGATCTGGAAAGAATCAAAGTAACAGTTATCTACTTAATCAGAGAACAGTTTTTCCATTCATTTAAATGTGATTGATTTGCACATGAACATATGGTTTTCTTTATCCTGCTTTTACCTCTTAGTTGGAGTGTTAACCCAATTAAGCATCAAATACTGTACTGCATTAGGGAATTAGATGAGCACAACAAATGTGGAGGACAAAATGCATGGGGGAAGTCAGAAAACTGCAGCATTAAATCGAGTACAGTGAAAACATCACTGCTGCAGTCTGTGGCCAAGAACTGCTACTCGCTGTTTATCCCAAAAAAAAAAGCTTTTGAAGCCATCCTAGTTAGACATTTTGGTAGGAATTTCTATCTGTAAACTTGAATCAGCCCTGTTGTGAGACCACACTGACTGTAATGACCTTTAGTTAAAGACACAATGTTTAACACCATATTTGAATATTTTGCCTGTAGTCTGATTTCATGTGTCAGGCTGGATTTATCACTTACAAACTCGCCCTACATAAAATAAAGCTGTTACTTGCAGCAGAAGGATTAATGCTGCTGTTTATACAGAGACGGTATGAAAATAAGCCTGTAGACTGTTTTAATCAAGAACACTAACAGAAATGACGTTATTCACTCACTCATCTTCTATACCGCTTTATCCTGTATTCAGGGTCGCGGGGACCTGGAGCCTAACCCAGGAGACTTAGGGCACGAGGGAGTGTACACCCTGGACAGGGTGCCAATCCATCGCAGGGCACACACACACTCACATACCCATTCACACACTACGGGCAATTTGGGAACGCCAATTAACCTTAACTACATGTCTTTGGAATGTTGGAGGAGACCGGAGTACCCGGAGGAAACCCACCAAGCACAGGGAGAACATGCAAACTCCATGCACACAGAGATGGGAATCGATGGTGATTAGTATACTGGTGATGCTGAATTCTGAGTGGTTGGAACAGACGAGAGGGGAAATGAGGTCGCAATTGTTGCATAAACAGCCAATTTTTTAAATTGTATCTTTAGGCTCTTTACAGCCTGTAAATGAATAACATTTGTACTTAATTCATTAATTGGATCCCCATAATCACATCTAATTTAATATGGAGAAATGACGCATCGCTCAAGATGTATGCACAGTGCTGTAATTTAAAATTGACTTGAGTACACAGCAACCCTAAATGCCACATCATGTATTTATAACTCTGCTTACTATTTCTAAGGTAGAAGGGTAAAATATTTGGTTCAATTTAATCTAATAGTCATTATAGTTGACTCAGATTTTCTCCAAGGTGTCTGATCAATTTGTCTAGATATTAATAATTTAAATGATGATCTTTTTTTGTTGTTGTTAATTGCTAGATGTTCTAGGTTTGCTTAATCTCTTTTGGGTGTCTATTCCAGGTTTTACACCCGCTGGAAAGAGTGGGAATCATGGTACTCTCAGAGTTTTGGCTTGCACTTCTCTCTGAGAGAAGAACAGTGGCAGGAAGACTGGGCTTTTATTCTATCACTGGCCAGTCAGGTATGCATGATTTTTTTTACACTCGTGCACACATTTCGTAAAGAGAAGCGGTTATAAGACTAGGCATCCTACTCCTCACTTCAGTCTTGCATATCATCACCATGCCTTCAGGAGTGATACAACATTTTTTCAATAGCACAACTCCTTTTTATGTTTCTGTGGAACTTGTGTGCTTTTGTCTTTTGCTGATTAACATACAGTATATTGGGTGGCCCAAAAGTCTGAATCCATAGTAAGGCAAGCTGTAAAATTTGTACAATCCTGCCACAAGTTTTAGTTGATCTTGTAATGTTAGTTTTGAAGCCATCTTGGATACAAAATAAATAAGAAATAACAAGTGTCCTACAAGAAAAAAAAACTGCCTTTGTATGCACACTCATGGGCCACGCTGTATACCAGCAATGTTAGGTTTATTCACAAATGTAAGACTTTCTTTTTTTTCCCCCTCTTTCCTCAAAAAACTCTCTTTTCTCTTTGTTCCTGGCAGCCGGGGGCGAGTTTAGAGCAAACTCATGTGTTTGTGCTGGCCCATATCCTCCGGCGGCCCATCATTGTGTACGGCGTGAAATATTACAAGAGCTTTCGAGGGGAGACGCTGGGATATACCCGCTTCCAGGGTGAGCTGGGGAAATGAGATTCGAATAAAATGAAGCAGTTTAATATTTATATGACTGTGTGTAATATGAGATTTGGTAGAATGTATATTTATTTTTTTTAAGTGAACAGACTTGCTCTGTTATCTTGAATATGTTTTGGCTCTTATACCAGAAACTTAAATAACCTCTGATCTAAACTGATAAACAGCTTCTTAGTGGTCCAGATGAACTAGAAGCAGGATACGTTACTCAGTGTGTGTATATTTTTAAATAGCAGTTTTGTTATGATTGAGCAAGACTGCAAAGACAGCTGATATATTTGCTTTGAAATGTTAATGTTAGCAAAACTGTGGCACACGGAGTGGCAGAGACTATGAATACATTATCACCCGACAGCTTCTGGGCTCATTAATTCTTTCATCACTGAGCATCCTCTGAATGACAACAGAAGGCTCATACATCCCCTGTGTTTAAAAATATTGTGAAAAATTTCACACAGAGGCTTAACCATGGTTACGGCACTGCTCTCGCTCACACCTGTGCACCAGGCATAAACAAGGCATCACACTCCGCTACCAGCTGTGTTAAAACAGAGCAGCAAGTATTACAATGTTTTATTACAATACAACAAATGAATAAAGATGAATGTGCACAGTAATGATCTTAACATGATGAACGGTTTTACCCCACACCAACCCATTATTACATGATGGCAATGTGTTAGTGCTCTAACACCAGTCCACCTGCCATGGTGTACTACTACTTATAATAATAATTAATTTAGAATTATAAAGTAAATTATGATCAGGTGATATAATCTCATATTCCTCCTGTTCAGGTGTGTATCTGCCTCTGTTGTGGGAGCCGAGTTTCTGCTGGAAGAGCCCCATAGCACTGGGTTATACACGAGGTCACTTCTCAGCCCTGGTCGCCATGGAGAATGACGGCTATGACAACCGAGGTGCAGGCGCCAACCTAAATACAGACGATGATGTCACTGTTACTTTTTTGCCCTTGGTAGACAGTGACAGGAAGCTGCTACATGTCCACTTCCTGTCGGCACAAGAGGTGAGTGGAGGTTTTCTCATGAAGATAGAGTTGTTTCGTGTGACTTGCGCTGATAAGCAGCTAAACTGTTTTGCTTGTCTGTCAGATGGGAACAGAGGAGCAGCAGGAGCGTTTGTTGAGGCAGTGGCTGGACTGTTGTGTGACGGAGGGTGGAGTCCTGGTGGCGTTGCAGAAGAGCTCGAGGAGGCGGAGTCATCCTCTGGTCACACAGATGGTAGAGAAGTGGTTGGATGGCTACCGGCAGCTGGGCACATGCCCTGCCCTCTCAGATGGCGAGGAAGAGGAGGAGGACGATGATGAGTGAGAAGGAAAGGCTTCTCTTTACTCAGAGACTTGATGCACCTTTACCCCCTCCTTGTGGAGAACACACATGTACACTAATGTACCATTATTTATCCTTGTCATACGTACACACATACAGCGGTCTCTTATCATTGATGCAAAAAAGATTTTGGCCCACAAAATAAAAGAACTTAGATTACAAATGGTACATGCCTTTCAGAGTATGCCCTTTGTTTTATTCCATTTATTAATTCTAGATTTGCTTTGGAAGCAAGAATTTAAGAAGAAAAAAAAAAGAATTTCAGTAGTTATGCTAAGGGCACTTAAGCACACTTTATTTGCTTCAGCTCCATTTTTAAACTTTAGTTGTTAGTAACACTTTTCATATACAGTACTTATACACCACTTGAATTTGAGATCAGGCTTTTGTCAAGATCCATTCACTGAGATATTTATTTACCTGTATGATAGTTTGTGAGCTACAGAAATGAATACATACCACTGTATGATAAGTTTTGACTTCTCATGTGCATGAGGAATTTAACTGCAAACTTGATACAGATATCTGTGGGTAATCAGCATTTTGTTCTTATCTCTCAAAGTAGAGATCACCTTTCCAAATGGATCATTCTTTTAAGTTGGTTGTTAAAGCTCAAGGTTACACTACATGTACACCAAGTCATGTTTCCACTTACTGTAACACATGGGTGTCTGGTCACGTTTGTTTGCAGTTTAGATGTTATGATTTTTTTTTTGTCCCCTGCTAATATTCTCTGGATGTGCTTGTTAATATAACTTTCAAAGACTTGACTGAAACCAAAGTGAACATTGGTCTGTGGTCTTGCAGTGATCAGAATCGTTTTTGTGTCTTACCCCCCTCTTGTGGCTGTGTTCAGTCTTGTCCCTCACCCAAGTTTGAAAACACCCTTAAGTTTTAATTTTTCCGTTATTATACAATTATGTCAAACCTTTGGCATATACTGTATGTCTCTGTGTGATGAGGTTGAGACCAAATCATTGAAGGATTATAAGCTGAATGTCTAACAAGTAAAGCTTCTTTAAAACTGTTTGTTTTTAAAAGCAGTGTATGTGAAGTCTTATCACACACACCTCTCTTACCTAGTGTCAAGGTTGTCTGTTTTAGTGTGTTCAAGGCCCTCTGCAAGAGGAATACATGTTATATTTCTTTTCTTCAAGGTAAAAAAAAAATGTGGTAATTGCCAGTTCCTAAACAAGACTCTTAGCTTGAAATGTAATACTTTTTATTTGCCAGGAGACAGAAATGACAGCCAGCACAAACAGAGAAACAAGTGTAATTAAAAAAAGTGTTAATTTAGTATGACTAGGCTCACTTTTGGCCAATGCCAGTTTAGAGGTAGAGACCCTCTGGTGTCCCTTCCTGTTTCTTGTAGAGTACATTCTCTTTAGATTTCTTGAAGTCCTCGTTTGTCACTTTCATCCTCCTCTCCCTCAGGGCCATGAGCCCCGCTTCTGTGCAAATTGCCTGAGGAAAAGACCATATGCATTTCAGCTAAAATATAAAACACTGCTTATGTTCATTACTAATATCTGCATCTAAACTTTCTACAATATAATCAAAACAATTAATAATGTGATGCAGTTATATCCCAGAAGGTGGCAGTAAAGGGTTATTTATCTGAAAACAGTTTACATAGACAGGGCTTTGATATAAACAATATCACAGGAGCAATTGTAGTTTATACTATTTCTATAGCATGAAACAAATGGCAGTCATAATTAGACTGCCTCAGAACAATTTCGTGACCTTACCTTTATGTCAGCACCAGAAAGGTCATCTTTAGCAAGGATAAGATCATCGAGCTGTACATCATCTGACAGAGTCATCCTGCTTGTGTGAATCTGGAAGATTCTGCGCTTGGTCTTCTCATCAGGCAGAGGGAACTCTATCTTACGGTCAATCCTACCTGCAGGAACACAAGTAAAATTTTATTAGAGCAAAGATACAGTGTAGATGTGGGAATGACTAACAGGAACAACAATCTAACTTAAAAATAATAATGACAAGATAACAATTTGAATGCATCAGACATCGCCTGTTAGATTAGCAACAGACCTGGACGGATGAGGGCAGGGTCAAGCGTTTCTATCCGATTAGTAGCCATAATTACTTTAACATCACCGCGGGAGTCAAATCCATCTAGCTGGTTCAAAAGCTCCAGCATGGTCCTCTGGATCTCCCTCTCTCCACCAGAATTGGAATCATACCTGCACAGAACACATTGCAAGTTACCTGTTTAACTCATACTATCACTAAAATGTACTAAAGAAATTAATTTGGTCTATGTTAAAGTGGCAATATTGGCAATGCTGTAAATGTGTCATTTTATGAGCTGACTAGATTAAAGTTGTCTAAGGTAAAGGTTAGACGAGTACATTCAAAAGAAAGACCATACATATTTTATCGTAGTGCTGCACATTGTGCGATATATTACGATAAGTGTTCAGGTCAAAACGTGACTTTTGATCATGCAGAATAACAGAACACAGTCATGAGAGTACTTCCTTTATTTCTCTTTATTATCCCCTGCTCCACTAATGTACTTATCCCAGCATTTCACTAGTGTCTGGATACCATAAGTATAGGACGTTTTCCCAGTATGCCAGAGCCATCTCAGCTAAGTTCCTATAATGTGCAAGTGGTCTTGTTATTATTATTATTACCATGGCACTGGTGGCTCAGTGGTAGATGTTTTGCCTGCCATGCGGAAGGCCCGGGTTCGATTCCCAGCCAGTGTATCCGGCATAAAACCTGTGCCAAGTTGTTTTGTGGATCAGATGGTCCGCTGTGGCGGCCCCTTGCCAGGACCAACCGACAGACCAACACCACTATTATTATTATTATTATTAGTAGTAGTAGTAGACGAAGTAGTAATAGTTGGAGTAATATACTGTACAATTAATAGTTAACATTATTATTATTATTATTAGTGACATGTCGTGGTGGTGGTACTCCAATGGTAGGAGTATAAGTAGCAGTAATAATAATAGCGGCAGTAGCAGTATTAGTAACAAAAAAAAATAGTAATAGCAGTAATTATAGTATTAATAAGACTAAAAGCATTAGTAACAGTACAAATAAGAGTAATGGCAGAAGTAACCATGCTAGTAACAGAAATAATAACAGGAAATGTGGTAGTAATAGTATTAATAACAGTAAAAATAACAGTAATAGAAGTAGTAACAGTATTAGTAACAGTAATAACAGTAATAGAAGTATTAATGATATCAGTAACAGCAATAAGAACAGTAATAGCAGCAGTAACAGTATTTGTAACAGTGATAACAGTATTACAGTAGCAACAGTATTATTAAAATAAAAGTAATGATAACAACATTAAGTAATAGTTGTAGCAGCAGCAGCGGCAGTAATAATAATAATAGGTCAGTGTTAGTAACAATAGTGGCAGTGATAATAATGACAGTAATAGTAGTAAAAGTAATAAAACAGTAATAGAAGTAGTAATAAATCAATAATAGTAACAGTAGTAATAGTAACACTGGTAGCACTAATAGTTTTAGTAGTGGTAGTAGCAATAGTAAGAGCATAAGTAATACTAACAAATAAAAAAAACTTTTATGTAATACATGTATAGTACTTGTTGTGATACAGTAGCTGTAGTTGTACTGTACTACTAGTACTGTAGGTGTAGTGTCTGTAGTAGCTGTAGTTGTAGTAGCAGCATTAGTAAGATCAGTATTTATAGTAACACTAGTAGTAGTAACAGTAATAGTAGTGGTGGTACTGGAGTAATAGCAGTAATAGTAACTAATAGCAGTAACAGTTAAGTCAAATATTTCCCCTAATTCTTTGTTTAGGTCGCCATATTGTGATTAATACGATGCACATAAAGCCTTTTTATTTATTCTGACAGGACGAGCCAATCACTGGTCGGCCATCATCGGAGCGTCACACTCCAAAAATTATGTGCTGTGGGAATACGGAGGTTACTCTAGTGAAGGAGTGAAACAGGTAGCTGAGCTCGGCTCGCCCATCAAGATGGAGGAAGAGATTCGACAGAAGGTAGGGAGCTACACAATGCTGAAGCGGCACTGTGTATGTGCTGTACAGACTCATTAGTAATTGCGTTATACAGTATTGTCCTCTCGGGCTGGCCGGAGTCTTTGGGTCTTACTTCAGGTTAGTGCTTAGTCTGTAAAATGTGAAGATGAAGTCAGCAACATTTTACCATAATGTGTATTTTGCTGGATAAAGCTGCAGTTTAATATTCAGTCAATTAAGCTTTTTTTTTTTTCCCCTGATGAGTAAAGTACATCGTAAACTGGTGAAGAAAAACTGCTGTTCTTGACATTTCTTAGTCTAATGCTAATTTACCTGACTGCAAAATTCATTATCATACAGGGAAAAGCTTGTACTGATGAATCGAGATGAAGACAGTGTGGAAATACTTCAAACTGCATCCATTACTAACATTATATTACGTACAGTAGCTACAGTATGATGGCTAGGTAATTAGTACAGTACACTAAACAAGCTCATATTTTTCACAGGCTTGATTTTCATGATTATATCCCGAGCCTCCTGGTATTATCATACTTTTATAAGGTTACTCATTTTGGCATCAACATGAGATTATTACAAATGGATTATTACATGATTTTTTAAAAGTATATTTTGGTACTCAATCCTGATGTCGATGCTGAAATTGCGAGGGGTGTTCAAGTCAAACCAAAACTTGTGATGACATTTCTGATGAATGGAGGTGTAAAGGCGATTGATATTTAGAAAAGATTTCAAGCAATTGGTGCAAACGTTCAAAAGATGGCACTTAATTTATGAATGACTAATCGAGCCAATTAAAGGAGTTCCTGGGAGGCCAGGGTTTCAGACCTGAAGCAGGCAGTCTGATCATGGCTCTGGCATTCTGAGAAAACTTTCTACATTGATGGTATTTAAGCACTAGTAAAACACTGGGATAAGTGTATTAGTGCTTACATAGAGATCATATAGAGAAATAAAGGAAGTTTTAATAAACAAATAAATTAACTTTCAGAACTATGTTCTTCTGCACAGTGAAAAGTCTTGCTTTGACTTGAATGTCCATCATAAATAATGGAACATTTTATTGTTAATTTGTTTTAACTGATTTAAACATGAAGAACATGATGGTACCTGTATGTGTATCAACATACAAGGTAAGAGATGAACTTTTCAATCATCTAGCATTATCTGTAGACTTTTGTTTGCCTTTTTTGTCCCTCCACTTGGTACTCAGTGTCTGCTTTAGTTTATTTCCTATCATCAATCAAAAATTATGTCCAGACTGTCATTTTGTGCTGTCTGTTCATTAGCAGTGGCAATATAAATACATCGCTTTAACGGAGAAAGAACAGACTTTCATACAGAGGAAACATCACTCCAATCGAGAACACATCCAGATAAGTATTAGATCTCCAGGATGATACAGCTCGGTGTGTACGCCGAATTGGAATGAGGCCATCGCGGGCTTTCAAAATTGAGTTCCTTTGATTGAACGATAAAGGAGTGTGGATGAGGTGCAAGGGAACTAAATTGAATTAAACCCCAGAGAGAGCTCAGCTTGAAGCTCTCGATATCGTCACCTCTATCTCAGGACCTGTTTTTAATGCTTTTCACATTTTTTTTCCCCCTCCAGCTGCCATTTTGTCACTTTTTGGAAGGCAGAGAATGAGAAAAGTGGTGTTGTAGACCTTGAGTCTCAGAGGAGGCTATTACTGGATATTACTCGCTGTCAATAGTGTGGGTTAGAGCATCACATCATACACGAGTCACTCCAATGGGACAAGGAAAGTGGGGAGGGCAATATAAAGTAGGAGCTGAATTCATGATCACTACTAACTCATCACCTTGAAATATTGTGTGTTCATGAAAAATTGATTAATTCATTTAACTTTCACAAGAACCAACACCTCTTGCCATTAAGTTTAGTAACATGTGGCAATGCATCAAGTTATTTCCAACTGACTAATCTGATTGGATAAGAGGTGTTACACGAATGGTGACCTAGAGCATAACAGCACTGGGGCGTTCAACTATATGTATCACTGGGTGTCTCAGATGTTCTAACGATCGTTAATTACACTAACAGTGGGTCTCAGCGTGGGTGAAAGTATTCTTTACGATCTAAGGCATGCTGGTCGTCAGCCGCCGCCCCGCCCACGCCACACTGCCCCCACCCGAGCTGTGACCGTCCCTGGTCACC
>JAOVVB010000002.1:14693011-14708736 GCA_028570985.1 Heterobranchus longifilis | reverse complement strand
GAAGAAAAGCGAGGAAGAGAAAAAACAGCAAGATAAAGGTATGTTAATAAGAAAAATCATGTAAACTAAGGTATGTTGTGAGCTAAAGTTTCTGACTAGTTAATTAACAGCCTAGGTTGCTTATCTTCTTATTTTAGGAAAGTTCATGTTTAAATAAACATCCTTAAATAGACTTGACATCTTAATGTATTATAATTTAACAAATAATAATAACAGCTTAATATTATTTACATCAGCCTACCTTCGGGTTCTTTGCTATTAGATTCCAACATCATTATGCCTCAGTTAGCTAGTTACAGATTAAGAGTTGTTTTAATGTGTGCAGATGTCTTGCTGCTGTGTAATTTATGTTGTTAAAATAGCATTATGTTCCATCGACTATACTCTTATGAAACTTCCCTAGGAGCACTGTTGAAACTTTTTGGAGGTGGAGCACAACCAACTGTTAGATTTATACTGTGCGAATAATCAAGCATTGACAAAAGTCAATTGTATTGGCGGCACAGAGGGGCCCCCAAATAAAATTCTGCTTAGGGCCTCATAAAGGCTTGGGTCAGACATGTTCACAAGATTGATGAATAGAGGAGCCACCACTGTGGATTACAACATGCACACTTAACACAAACTCTAATGGTAACCATTAGAAAAATATGGTACCATATTGGTCATTTGCAGTTTTTCTACAAACCAGCAGGTTGTTCGCATTTAATACATTATCATTATTACTTTGGAATATATTCACAATGGAACTGTGTACTGGCCAGAACTGCACACTCTTCTTTTTATACTCTGTAGTCACTCACTGCTTTAATATAAATTGTACTCTCTTACGCTGTTTGCACAAATTTGCATGAACAGTCCTGTGTTGTTAAATTGGGTTATGTGCAGTCTCATGTAGTTCTGTGTTGTTTTATGTAGCACCATGGTCCTGGAGGAACTTTTTCATTTACTGAGTACTGTATCAGCTTTAGATGGTTGAAATGAGAATAAAAGCTATTTGATATAAGATTCTTTGTATACAACCTTTCCTTTTGATCAACATAAAATTAGCATGAGACAGAATCAAATGTTCAATTAGCTTCCAAATTTTAATAAAGAATTTTCATATAACACACATATGTATAGAAAATACAGCACCAGCTTTATCAGTACTTTCTGTACATTGCCTTATTATTGCACATATTATTATTTAGAACTGTGACCCGTGAAGAAAGAAAAATAAATAAATGATGCTCATTCACTTCAAAGTAAAATAGTAAAGCATCTTCCTTTCTCTTGTTTAGAAACAAAAGCTATTTAACTAGTTCACATTAGTCAGCCTTAGAAAATATTTCTGCATGTTTTACCTCTATGAATAATATATAAACACAATAACAGAAAAGAATCTTGCATTTAATCAGCCATAAGTGTGAGAACAAGGCACTGCTTGGAGAACTCTATTCACATTGACATAAACGTCAGACGTTTATTAGCCCCGGTCAAACTGGAGATGTGGCAGATTATTCACATTATAATTCTGATGTCTACAGTCACAGGTGGTGTGTCTTGAGGGTTATGTTGGTGAGGCAAGTTGATCAAGAAGTTCCATATAAAGGGCTAAACGCTGAGTCAGGGGGGCATTCTTTTCTGCTCGCAACAGCTTGGAGTAGACCTGCTTGTAGACCTTCACCTGCTCCTCCTCTTTACTGCTGCTTGTACAGAAAAACACACAAGCCCATATGCATGATCCGTTAGTATGGGGAATGTGTGTTATTGGTCTACATGTGTTAACTTTTACTTATGTTTAAACACATTACCCAATATACAGTATCTTAAAGTGTATTCGCTAGCAAATCTGGCTCACAACATTAAACTAACTATAGCTATACTAGAGAGGTATTGTCTTAGACAAAATTCTGTTACCAGATGGGCAAGCCGAACGAGCATCTACCATGAGGTGAACCAACTGGATTTTTAATATTACACAATAACATTTATGCTATTTTTGCAGATGCCCTTAACCAGAGCAACGTACACAAAAAGTATTATATATAATTTTTGGGGAAATTCTCCTCAGTGGACTAAAAAAGGTTTTCTCCTGCTCACCTGAGTTTGCGTTTGCTAGTGGTATTAAGTTTAATCAGCTGAAGCAGCAAAAAAGAAATACTGGGCTCAAAGATGCCCATAAGCTTCACCACTTCCTGTGTGTTTAACCCTGTAGTAGAGGCAGGGCTATCTTCAGGGGAATCATCAGGATTGGTCATGTCTTCTTGTACCACTGCCTGCAGACACAGAGATCAATTCTCTTAAATGATGTAATGAAAAGAAAAAAGTTTCTATTTGTGTCCCGGATGAGCTCAAATTGTAGTGCCATACCTCTTTTTGCTGTTGCTCCTGCAGCTCCTTACAGATTAAGCTAAAGGCATGGCGAGCCTCGAACATTACTTCCAAAGCACCTGTAAGTGTTTTCAGTTTCACTGCACTACTACTCTGTCCTAAAACATATAAGGACACAGACATATACACACAGATTAACATATCTAGGACATGCGAAAGAAATGCTTTATGTATTATAAGAAACAATATAATAATGCAAATACGTTAATTACTTGCCCTAACCCAGAAAAAAATATTATTGTAAAACTAAGTTAACAAAATAGTTTCACTAACAATGTGAGACTGACCTGCCATGGTAAACTCAGCGAAGGCCACCCGCTCCAACAGTGTGCGCAGCAGCTCACAGGGGGCATCACTCAGACTAAGGAACAGACGCACTGCTTTGGAGTAATGCAGCTCTGCTAGAGACCTATGCTGCTTTCGTACACTCTCATCACCCACCTTAAATGAATGCACACACACACGCAAATATTATATACATTTTATGCACTGACTATTGGTAAATATTATACCATATAACTCTGACCTTATATACCTTGTTCTTTATTAAAACACATTTTAAATCCTACTTAAAAAGCTTTGTTCTTGTTCAAGTGGAGAAGTTATCGAGTATGAACAAACATCATAAGCATGGTGCACTGGTAAGTGTTCTGAACACCATGGTTAATCTGTTAAGGACTGAACACACTTACCTGGTTACGGAAGCAGCTGTGGTACATAGATGCTAATCTATGGTGAATGGTCGCTGCTCTGTACTGATATAGTGGCTGGCGGGCTGATTCTGTCTGGAGATCACAATATTTTAGAGACTTCATCATAGCCTCTGTGACTTCCCTCTCAACCTGAAACAAACACACACAGAACATACAGTATAAACATGCTTCCACAGTGCACACAAAAATACTTCTGCATTATCATCATATATAATCTAATGGATATGTGTAGGTTTGTGTATGTCACCTGCTCCTGAGCTTTGCGGGACAGTGGAGCATAGTCCTGCAGGAGTGTAGCCAAGGTGAAGTATGTGGTAGAGAGCTCCCAGTTCACTGAATCCCACACTGCTGCATGGCTCTCTCTACTGCCCAGAACCTTCATTGCCCTCTGATAGTAATCAACTGCCTATGTATAGACACACAGGGAGAAAGAGACATCACACTTTACTTAACAAAACTAATGTAATTGAGAAACTTATTTAAGCAATATTAAGAGAGCTATGCAATAGAATTGACCAATTCATTTCAGTTGCAACACAGACTAATCGTTGCAGTCAGCAGTGGAACTAAATAAATAAATTAAATTTCTTGGATAAAAAGTCTGTTTATTGTAATGGGGAAAAAATCTCAATAAATGAAGAAGCGGTATTTATTCTTCAAATGTTGTTTGCAGATAAAATTCCATTCTAATAAAATTCCAGTCCTGAATCACACATCTACATTACATCTATATATACACATTAGTATATTACGTTATACCGAGCTATTCTGTGTGACCTTGTACCTTGTTGTAGTAGAGAGCCTCCTCAGGTGAGAACTCTCCTCGGCTCTCTTCTGTAGTCATGGTGCAATGGGCCTGTGCGCAGATCCGCATCAGTCTGCCGATGTTACAGAGTAGCAGGGCCTTGTTTACAGAATCTGAAATGGCCTCAAAATTCTGCATGCCTTTCTCAAAACAAGAGAAGCTCTTCTTCCACAGCTCCTGCTCTGCTGAACACACTGACTTCCGTACTAAGGTGCAAACACAGCAAAGGGAGAGGAAAATACAATGAAAACATTGAACTATAACATTTAACAGGTTGATACCAAATCAATTGAAAAAACCTTGAGAAAGTATACAAGTATATTTTGTATGTATATTCTTTAAAAACTAAAATACTCTGTATACAAGTATACATACAAAGTGCTATCTCTGCTGCACTCACCCCCTACTTTCTCCGTCTGCAGTGCTGCAGCCTGGTTCATGTAGAAGACGCCCATCTCGTTGCGGATGTTTCCAAGCCGCTTCAGAACCTGAGCCAGCTTCTCTGGGCTCAGTTCTTTCAGACCTTCAGAGGTTAAAATGTCATGGGCTGCTTCATAGCATTTACTACTGACGAACAGTTGGTACTCTGGGTCAGTGGCCAGGTCAGTGGCCATGTTGAAAGCTGAGAGAGATCGATCATAACACAAACTGAGAAAAAAGTGCTGCTTTTTCTAATAATCCTTACGCCAGCAACTGCCTCTAAAATCAATGCAGGCAACTCTTAGTAAAGTATCAGCATCTGTGAAATATAATACCATGCCCACATTGATTTTTTTTTTTCATTACCAGTGTATTATGCAGTTATTACTATTAAAAAGGGAGGCACGAATCCTCAATGGCTAGTCGTTATACAATATGAACATTAAAATAATATATTTTACAAATTGCTGCATTCTTACATAGTGTAACAGAATAAACAAATTTATTATTTTTTAAATTATTATAGCTTTTAAATAAATTGGTACATCTACTGTATATCTGTTATTATAAGCTTAGATACAAATGGTAACTGAACTGCAGTTTGACACAATTCATTAGTAGAATAACCTAAAAGAATTATGCTGTGAACATAGCGTGACATGATGTGCATGAAATATACTGTAGTAAGAGAGTGAAACCTTGGCATGAGCTCTCCCGGTGAAGGCAGTGAAGGATCTCCTGGTCATCTCTGGTCTGGTAGCTGTACTCCTCCAGATAGGCAGCTCTGTTTGAGGCATTCTGGGCCAACATCAACTGCACATCTCCACACAGAGACAGACACTGGCTGTGGAAGAGCAGCACAGACGGGTGAAGTCCGCTGCATATAGTGCAATATGCATCTACACACACAGACACACACACACATACACAGAGAAGAGAGAATTGAACATACAATCAAAACACAATTGAAAATGATTATAATACCGTGTGCTGATATCTGCATATGCTTTTCTATTCTTTGTTCTCTCACCATGACACTGCAGGGACAGTTTGATATAGCGCAGTGCACGGCCGTATTTCTGCAGGTTGGTAGCAGCCTCAGCTAGCACGTAGTATGCTTTCGATGCTTTCAGGAAGAGCTGCAGCTTTATCTGGTGCTGCCAGGAGCCAGGCAACATACCTGAGCGCATGGGCAATTTCAGTCCCTCGCCACAGGGAGCAGCTAAACGGAAACACAGGAAAAGAGTCAACAAAAGGAGATCATAGTGAAGAAGAAAAAGAAAGCAAGAGCCAGGAGATGAAATGTACAGAAAAAGTAAAAGTATTCTAGTCAATGCTGCTAACCTCTGTCAAGCAACAGAGCGATCTCTTTCTCCACTGCTCTGGCTCCACTCTCCTCATACTTCAGAGGGATAGGAGTGCTGGGGTCGGCCGCCGGAAGGTCACTCTCCTTCTTAATACTGCTATCCACTGCCTTTAGTCCCTAAAGCACAGACAGCAACATTTTTACTAAACAGAATATTCTCAGACATATTATAGACATTGTAATCCAATCTTTTGCGCAAACAATTGTTTTAAATAAAAAGGAAAAAAAACCTCTTAAGATGTTGGAATTATAAGGTTCTTTCTACTATTACAAGGTTCACACTTTGGTCTAGAAATAGAATCATATAATTATAATCAATATTATGTTATATTACAACATATTATATTGTTATATTATATATTTATACATGTATGTTATAATTATATATTATAATCAATAATAATAATAGTAATAATAAATTAATATATAAAAGGCATGCTGCAATTTTTAATCCCTCAATAGACTCTCTCCCTTTCCTGCGTCTGCCTGCCTGGTACGAAAGTACAGCAGCACATGATATTACAGAAAGGTTGTGTTCAAATAATGAGAGCTCTCTAAAACATACTGTATGACATTTTATCAGACTGTTCAACTGTCATATATTTGTGAGCATTCCTCAAGTGGTCTTGTTATTGAACCTGTACTGCCCTGCACTTTTGTGTCCTCTACATAGTGAATGTCCTCGGATGCTCATTAAATTTAACATTTAATTTGGCAGTGTTAAATGTATTAATAATATTGGATATTTTTAATCTCGGCAGGTTTCGAAACTCATCCAATGCTGTAATAACTAAAGTATGTGACGTTGCTAGGACTCCCTGCCTGTTCAAATGCTGCCTCCTCCACATCAGATGTCAGAGTCAACCAGTGAAAGTCTTTATTATGGTCATCATTATCAGATAATGCTTGCAAAGCATACTTGGTTCATTTACATAGCTTTGGTCCATGGGGTGTTCAAATTTCAATTGATCCGCACTAGAGCTCATGTGAAATCAGGCAGAGACCTACCTTTTCGCTTGCTTGGTGCACACAGAGGCTCATATGGCAGCGTTCATACTTGTTTAGGTGAACCACACTAACAGAACAACTGCATCATAGTTCATTTTAATCAAACCAAACATGTCAAGCGTAAACACGCTGTAAGACTTTAACCCTCAACCTCAACAAGAGCAACGGCGACCTCTTTTACTTCTATACTTTTACTATACTGGTGGTATGAAATGTCCAAAATATATTTAGTGGCTTTAAATAATTTGATAGAAAAAGTAAGGCTTCAATCAAAGCCATGACTCTACCAAATCCATTAATCTATTGCATTTATTTATATACAGACCCAATTTGCACAGAATATCATATGGAATTTCATATTGTACTGCGTTTTTTTAATTACCCAGAGTCTCGCTCATTTACAGTATACTGTAAACATCCTGTCTTTGGCAGCAGGACATTAAAACACTGATTCAATCAATAACGCAAGACAATTGTAGAACTGAGTGATCCCACCTTGAGCACATAGCCAAGAACCAGTCTACATTTCTCTTCTTTGTCTTGGGACACAGGAAACGAACAGTTGGGCTGGTTGGGAGACAAAAGTTAGAGAGAACAATAAGGTGTGCATACAAATCCTCAAAGCATGATATCTGTGCATCACCCAACCTAATATACATTAATATAGATACACAAACTTCAACTATTTAGGTCTAAATACAAAATCTTATACTGTATAAGAAAAAAAAAACAAAAAAACATGCAAGGTTTTAACCAGCTCCTGCTACGTAAAGATCAAAGGCATACCCTTATCTTGTGGGTTGATGTGTACTTCTCTGGGACAGACAGCTCCTCCACTGATTTAATTACAGCCACAGCCTTGCAGTCCTCTGGATGCTGAGATGACATGCTGTATGAGCAGCTGTCATCATCTTCATCAACCTCATCATCCTCGTCCTCACTATAGCTGTCCTCTGAACCGGCGTTGCGCAGAGACTCCTCGTTGCCCTCCTCCTCACTTGAGTCATCCAGATAAAACAGTTCTGACAGCATGTAGTGAGCTGAGGCAATAATCTAAACAACCAGAATAGAAACATGATGAACCACTGTTCTATTAATGAGAAGCTGCAACAAAGGGTATAGCGAGACACACAGTGTGTGTACCTGTGAGTGTTTCTCCTCATGCAATAGCTTAACACAATTGAGCAGCAGAGTTCTGATGGTCCCATAGTGTTTCCTATTTTGGTTCTTTTTCAGCATCATATTGCTTGCCACCCTGCAAGTTAGAACGAATCAGCTCTTTTCAAATCTGTTAACAACACTCTCCATAAGAACCCAGAAAACACAAAGCACTAAAGTGTACACTGTGAGATAGGATGCTTAAGATGCAATACATACTTATAAAGTAGCACTGCCACTGGCAAAGTGAAAGGGTTCTGACATTTCTCCTCAGGTGCCTCCTCACACAGCGTGGTTAGGTCATACAGCTTTACAATATCACTCCCACTGGCTAAAAGTCAAAGTAAGATACACTCAGATGTTTTCTCATGTTTGAACACAATCTTTAAAGACAAACATATTGGCAAATTGCATATATACTATTATATATATTATTATAAATATTACAAAGAAATGGAGACGTTAATGTTCTTAAACTCACCTTTGAAGAGCCAGTATGTGTGTCCCTCTTTGGTACAATTGGATTTAAGAAAAGAAAGGATATTCTGAGCAATGTCTTTCACCACCCTAGTGGAAAATGTAGAATTCTCCAGATCCGGGATGTCCTCTGTCTTTATCATCTCATATTTCTGTTAATAAGAATAGATACAAAAGCTGTACATACAGTATGTACATGTACTAATATGAACAATGATATAGTACTGAATACACTCAAACTTTACCTGCACTATGCCATTTACGTGGAAACACATGACAAGCTCTGGTACGTTGCACATCAGATTGTCCAACCAGTAATCAATACCAGTAAGAATGTTGATCGGTTTGTTGTTGTCCCTAAAAACACGTCATATTTAACCCAAAATAAATAAAGACACAATGGTAACTTTTACACTAAAGAAATAATAACTTAAACAATGTAAGTGGTGTAACAGACCACAGCTTACGCAGTTATTTTAAATAGAATCCAGTTACAGATTGTGTACTTTTGTTTATTAGAGCTTGATAAGGAAAACCACACTGCTACGCAGAGCACTAAATTATTTAATTATAAGCCAGCCAATTACATCCCATTAAGTGCTCTGCATCTAGAAAAAAGTCATTACAGAGAAACAAACAAACAATAAACATATGATCAAATATCTAAAACTATAAACACCGTTACCATAGGACTAGAGACAGGGAATCTGACCTGAGCCGCAGACTCACTGCTGGGTAACGGCCCCCTCCAAAAATGGGCATGTTGGATCCCACTAGCATGTGGATGTCTTCAAAAGTCCAGAGGATGTTCCGCACAAAGTCATTTTTTAAACCCTGCATTCATAAGAGAGAAGCACAGCTACATAATACTGTTAAGCCATAAAATGTACCACAAACTGCTTTATTATGCCTTGGATTAAGAATAAGAACGTGGGCCTTGAATCAAGACTCCCACTTCATTGATGTATGAGCCCATTACCTGGCTGTTCTCTCTTTCATTAAAAAGTGTCGGCAGGTTCTGTTCTTTAGGACATGAGGTGACGTGGCCTAGCGCATACGTGTTTTCCACTCGCTCCTACAAAATAAAAGAAAATATCAGAAAAAATATAACTTCTAACCTTCCAAAAGCAGTGACCTTAAATGGGGTCCAGGAACCCCAAAGGAAAACAATTGTGCAGAATAAGAGAACACACTTATGTGTGTTAAAGCTCCCTTTATTTCTTTACATAATCCCCTGCTACACTAATGTTCTCAATCCAGTGTTTGACTAGTGCTTGGATACGATCAAGTTAGAAAGTTTTTTTTTTAGTACGCAAGTGCCATGATCAGACTGCTCTTCTTAATGTGCAAATTGTACTGGCGAATGATTGTGTGTATAGTTTCCACAGACAGATGGGTCTTCTCTGCAAGTTGGCAAGAACTCATCCACCGTTTTTCAAGGATCAGGCGTTCCACTCAATTAATGTTCACAGGAATGACTGCAGTCAACCCGGCCCACCTCAGCTCATTCACAGACGTACAGACTTCTTTAAAATGGTGAGTCTCACCACTGTACCATGCTGGATGTCTTTTGTAAAGGCCAATCGGTTTTACTCCTTCATTAATGAGAAATTTCATCACAAAGTGACTTGAATCCCCCTTGTAATAGGTGCATAAACATCATCAACTTGGACCCAGTGTGTTTCATCACAATGTTCAGGAATAAAAAGCTCAGGCATAAAAGGGAAAATAAGCTCTAATAAATGGACAAAATATCACTGTACAAAGTTCAAAGTGTTCCCGGCTCTTTCTCTCTCTCACACACGATAGAACACCAAGAGATTACCTGTTTAGGAATAGAGGACTGGTCTGAATCGGACGTTGAGCTGCTGAAGGTAGCAGGCCAGGATGGTCCATATTCTGAGCTTCCACAAGCTCCCTCTGCTTCAGCACAGCTGTCTGACTCTGAGGACACAGGCTCTGCAGCACCATCTCCATTAATACTGAAAGACAGGACACACCTCTTATTATGGGTGATGAAAGATGATAAACATTGGTGCAATATTCCATGTAACACTGGAACTCACCTATAATAAAGGAATTTAGAGAGGATGGCCTTTTCATACCAGTGCTCTTTACTTTTCTTCTTTCTCTGCCACTTCTGGTCAATGAGTCGCTGGTAAAATTCTTTCAACCATGTCCAGTCTCCAGTCTACCAAAAGAAAATGACATGCTATGAACCTTTGGAATTAAAACTTGCGAGCAGTTAGACAATCTCTCACAGTGTTGTCCATGAGAGAAATAAACTGAAAAGAAGCTTCTAAGGAGTGAAGATACTATTGAAAGAGGACAGACTCACGTGTGACGATCTCATGAATAGTTCTTGAATATCGAGCTCATCTAGCAGCAGAGTCCTGCCCACACGATGCACTGCCATGCTGACATGAGACTTACTGTACGGGATCTTCAGCAGTTTCTTTATGTTCTGGCAAAGTTATGAACACACATCTCTCATTCATGTAGCTCTATATATTCACTATATAATCATGATAAAAGACAAACAGAACTCACCTCAGAGTCAGACACCACATCAACATCGTTGCCGATGGAGTCAATAAATTCATAAGCCATACCAAAACTAAAACAAAAAAAAGTGCCACATGATTCAAAGTTATAACTAATGTATACAACTAAGTATAATAAATTGTTTAGACACTTAATAATGTTGTCTGGTTTATGTTTTAATGCAATATAATACCACACCATTTTTCTTTGTCATTATACTCAACAAGTGAGATACTGTCTAAGTTATCAAACGTTATTGATGACAAAGTGTGGAAAACAATAAGGAAGAAATTTAACGCCTACCTGAAGTAAAATAAATAATATATAATAATTATAAATGTTGAACCATTTAGTTTGGTGTCAAATCTTTAAAATGAAAAAATGAAATATGGCTTTGGATATATCAAGTATATAAAAATATAAGAATTATTAGAGGATGACACGGCCAAAATAAGATGCACACACTAGGATTTCATTCAATCACCTTTAGCTTTGATTATAGAACACAATGTGGTGGGCAGTTCATATGTGAAAATAATTCCCAAGACCCTTCTTTCGTAACTAGGGTCCTGGAATATGGCAGTGCAATCAGGGAAGAAAAACTTGTGTTAAAAATCTGGGTAAAAATGTGATACCCAGGTAATTCAGTACATTCAGGTCAGACTTAATTTTATTGAGACAATGATGCTGGGCCTAGTGGGCCCAACTGAAGCAAGCCCAGATCATAACACTGCCCCCAGAGGCTTGTACAGTGGACACTATGCATGGTGGGCGCATAGCTTAATGCTCTTCCCTTCTTACCCTAATGCACCCATCACTCTGGAATAGGGTCAATCTAAACTCATCAGACCACATGACCTTAATCCGTTGCTCGAAAGTCCAATCTTTTTATTCCCTAGCAAATCAAAGCCTTTTTTTCTTATTAGCTTCACTAACAAATGGTTTTCTTATGGCTACTACTTAGTCCCAATCCTGTGAGTTCTCATCACACTGTGTGTGTATGGAAATGCACTTATTTCACTATTAAACAAAGCTATGGTTTTTATTGCTGATATTTCTACCATGCAACTTCACCAAGTGTTTAAGTTCCGACCACATTTCTTGCAGTGTATTTGGGGTGTTCATGTTACCAACATTAGACATTAGGTTGTCTAAGGCTGTCCCAACATTAGACAACTATTAAGATCTTTTATTCTTATCAGGTGCTTTATGTAAAAATGGTACTTTTAGTCAAAAAGCATGTGTGCTAAGGTACTAACAAAAACATTCATTATGACCTGATCTGGTTTATAAATCAACTAGACAAATAAACAGTAGAGACTATTGTGTGTAAAAGCTTGGCAGTTATAGACATTCTCAAACTAGCATATCTAGCAACAACAGTTATGCCATGTTCGAGATCACTTGGATGACAACCCTTTCTCCATTCCGATGGTTGATGTAGACATAAAGACCTAAAGCTGTTGCCCTGTATCTGCATGAATTTATGCAAAACTGTCATGTGATTGGCTGATTGGATAATTCCAAAATTGATGAGCGTGTGAAGGAGGCATTAAAGCAGCCATACCTAGAGAAGGGCTTGCTTTTGCTGCTGGAGCCAAACACAGTTGTGCCGGCAGAGCCGAGCTGAGCGCTCTGTCTGAGCCAGTTTGCTGGCGGAAGCTTGAGATCAGTTTTCTCCTGAAGGAGTGCATAGGTGGCTGGAGGTGGCGCTGCAGAGTACTTCACCACAGCTCGACTCTTCACCTCATTGTTGCAAAGACATAAAACTGGCCCCTGAGAAAGAGACGACTTGTTAATCAGACTTGCAACTAAATGAATCAATCAATATTTGCAAATAAATAAAGTTAACAAACAGCTGATTGTTCAGAAAAAAATATGGTCATGCTTTATATACTGCCAGTGTAGAACTCCTGCAGGCTGAGAAAGCACAAAAATGTGCTAGAAATTGGTAAAGATGTTTTTCTTGTTTTCTAGGATTTGTAAAATGCAATCAGTTGCACTGAGCAAACAGCTTTCAGGACTGTCAGTGCTACTGTATGCTATTGAGTCAGTGTGAAGTTTCAGGACATTAAATATTAATGAGTACATTTCTAAATGCTTCTCTACTAGCATGCAAAAATGCGGCTCACCTCACTGAACGTGCAACTAACTCTAGTGTAAACTAGAATTACTTTGTTAATGTTAAATGTTCACTTGCTACTTGCAAGTTTAGTGTCGCAGTGACAGAATTCTAAGATAACACACAGAGAGATTCTGTTGTTTATGAAGTCTCTGTCATGTTGTTACCTGTTTTGTGTCCTCACTGGTCGAGCTGTCTGCTTCCATTTCTTCCTGTTTGTGGTGAGGACACACAGGAGGCAAGTCCTTCCCCTGCTCTGCAGAGCTCATGTTGAACTGGACAGCACTATTCACTCAGCTCTCTCTCTCTCTCAGCCCATCCAGAAACTTCCAGATCAGGAAGCCACACCACTTCTTAGGTAACATTCACAAGCTGTCATGGTTACTGACCTAAACCTGTCTCAAACTGTCTAAAGTGTAGTTGGCTAACTTCTAAATAACACCAGTTAATAACTAAAGCTGCTTTAGAGGACACATTTTTCGCACCTAGCCCTGCATCCTAGCTAATAATAAACACCATCCCCCCGAAAGAACTGTCACATTTATCTAACCACACCGACCAAGAATATTTATCACAAATAAACACGTTACGGTGTTTACTTTTTTTGTCGCAAAAAAACAGAAAGTAATAATCGTACAGCTCGCTGGAGAAACAGTTACCATCACCACCAGTGCTGAACATGCTTAACCCGGAAGCACACGTGACGTCATACAAATGTTCTAGAAAAAGAGCGCTAATTATAAATGTAAGCTGTTTTTCTTATCGTTTATTATTAAGCAAAGTATATATATTTAACAATATAAATGTATTTATGAATATTTGGGTTTAATTTATACATTTGCTGTAATCCAGGTGTTTTCAAACGTAAAATATTCAAATTCTGGAACGATTGAAACGATTCCGTCTGGACGATTGGTGATGCAATAACAAATTACTAAGTTATAAGCATATAACGAACAAAACAGATTCAAACCTATTGGGGGGAGGGGGGGGGGCAAAAATAAACTCTAAACTTTAAACCAACATAAACTGAAGTATTTCATAAATACACAGCAAGTTATAATACACTACCCCCCAAAAACAAACAAATAATGTAATTTAATTAAAAAGTGCCACACACTGTTATTTCATTGGACCGCCTTTGCATTGATTACGGCACGCTCATGCAGAACATTTATTTCAGCCCAGAGTCGCATCCACTATGTTGCACTACCGCCCCCTTCTGGTCATGATCTCTCTTCTATTCGTTTCTCTCCAATATCTTGTATTGATTATGTGAAGTTTTCTTCAACACATCCCAAAAATTCTCAATCAGGTTAAGGTCTGGACTCTGTGGTGGCCAATCCATGTGAGAAAATGATGTGTCATGCTCCCTGAACCACTCTTTAACAATTTGAGCCCAATGAATAGTGGCATTAACCGTCAAGCTGGCTTAATGTTTAGCGTTGTCGCCTTGCACCTCCAGGGTCTGGGTTCAATTCATGCCTCGGGTCTGTGTGCATGGAGTTTGAATGTTCTCCCTGGGCTTGGTGGCTTTCCTCCGGGTACTCCGGTTTCCTCCCACAGTCCAAGCCCATATTAGTCATTCAGTATATTCAGCTCGTCGGCTGACTTCATTTATGGGCACATAAAGTTGCTGAACCTCGACCTGACCAACAGAAGCAACCACAGATCATAACACTGCCCCCACAGGCTGGTAAGGTAGGCACTAGACATGATGGGTGCGTCACTACATGACCTTTTTCCAGTGCTCCATAGACCATTCTTTATGCTCCCTAGCAAATTGAAGCCTCTTCTTGGATTAGCCTTAGTTTATTTTAAGGCTACACAGCTGTTTAGTCCCAATCACTTGAGTTTTGTTCACATTGTGCACGTGGAAATGCTCTTACATTCACTATTAACATATTGGATTTTGCTTGGAAGAACAAGGTTCATTACATTAAAAAAACTGTATTAATGAATGCAGAGGGAACATGGATTTTCTTGACAATTAAGAATTCTACATTTAAAATGAAATATTGGTTTAACAGTAACATCATCTTAGTTGGTGAATTACTTAAACCCACTGGTCGATTCTATGCTTTTAAAGAATTTCTCTCTGCTAATTATAAAAGAGCACATTTTCAACTTCTCTTTGTCACTGTGCCTCATGTGATGGCACACTTGAATTCAGTGGCGGTTCTACACTGAATTGCTCCCCGGGTGAGACTCCCTCCCGGCGTCCCAAATACAAAAAAATACAAAACTTTACATTTTGTACAAACCACATGTTTTATTGTAGTAATACTACATGTCGTTCTGTAACAGACCAATTTTTGCAAAAAATAAATAAACTACGTACTCATAAGTTAAATAAGTTAAATAAATATACTTTGTACAAACAAATATTATTTAAGAAAAAATATAATATACAAATAAAATATAGAATAAATATAGAATAAATCACACTAAAGAAAATTAAATTATTTATTTCACTGCAGAACAGAAAACACAAACTGAAACTAAAATCTGCCATTTCTGGCCTTTCTAGATGCAAAGTCATCAATAATGGCATCATATGAGCTATGCTCCCCTATTGAATGATTAATGCTTATGACAGCAAGGCCAGTGAGCCGTTCCTGAGACATGGTTGACCTCAGGTATTACACAAATTACACTGGCTATTTACAGTATACTGTAAATATATTGTAAATATATTGGCTATAGCCAACATTAACATAAACAATGGAAATAAAT
>JAOVVB010000002.1:14658411-14683909 GCA_028570985.1 Heterobranchus longifilis | reverse complement strand
AAATTAAATCTATTTTTGGAGAAAACTAAAGTGTTTTTTGACCTTGCATACATGTAAACTTGTTTTAAGAGACTCATAAAGCAATATTAGCAACCTTTAAAATGGCATAATAGGGGCACTTTAAATAAAACATAATAGATCATTATTAGGTATATATTAAAAGATCACAGGTTGTAGATGGGCAATAAGTTTTGATACGCTGCAAAAATTCCTGTTGTCCTCTCATGCCCAATTGACAAAAGTATCACCTGTGGGTGTGCGGGCCAATAAAAGCGGCTATGGCCTAAAGTATGTAACACTGAGTAAACATTACATCATAACAGCAAAAAAAACAAAAAATTTTGCCTCTTCTTTGAATCTGTGCATGATCTGTGGTGAGAGCAGAACTTGATTATTTATTTCCGACAATGTCTGAAAACGTACAGATTCAGTCACATGTGGAGACAAACCATGACATGTTCAATAATGAACCAGTTGCATATCGCACGTGATTTAAAAAATAAATAATTAAATTGTCGTCCAAACGTATCTTTTATGAGCCCTGCATCTACCATGCTTGGGAATGCATAAATCGTTTAACTTTACTGCTCCTGCTGTTGTTAAACCAGAGAACCTGCAAAACGACTTTGTGTGTCATTGTTTAAAATCTCATGTTTCGCGAGGAAATCAAAATCATAGATGAAGGAAGATAAGACACTGTAGAGAAAGCTGTTTCTGGCTCTGCCAGAGAAGTCATGTAGAATCTTCTTTTTTTATTATATTACTACTTTTAAAATGTGTAAATCGTACTGCTTCTGGAATATGGGAATGACTTCGCAAAAATGTTGAACTGTCAAAATGCTCATAATATTTATTTATTTGTATATTTTATTTTTGGTCACAGCAACAACAGAAACCAACCATAAAAACATGTGATCTTATGAATCTGTGCTATTTATTGGCCTATGTGACCATTAAAAAAAAACAAAAATTCATGTTCAAATAATTTATATAGTTGGTCAGAAACCGCCATCCCAAGCAGCCGCTATCAGCCAAACAAAGGCATGAGTGCGACACCCAGCATCAGTTTTGCACAGTGCAAAATCAGTTTGATTTTGATTAAATTATGTTGTGCAAAGTGGAGTGACGTCCAAACATTTGCCGTGAAGTATCATCTGAATAAATGTGTGGCAGAGTGCAGAGTACACCTTATGAACGATAACACATCCTTTAGGATAATTGTGCAGTGCAAGAAACAAAATAGAAAGAAAACGCCTGAAGGAGAATGTCCCAGTGTTATTACGGGGAAAAAAAAAAAACTGAATCGGTGTATGATCAAATCAGGTCATGAACAGAATTTGTTTATTAATGTTTAGAAATGTCAAATGATTTTGTAGTGAACCACCAATTTAAAACAAAATCAAAACTAGCCCTGAAACTATGGTGTTATATTCATACCACAATCCTGAGCGCACAGTTTTGACATTTTGATAGCAGAAAAAGCACTTTATGCATGTGCAGTGTCTTTTCTGGGTGCTCAACGGCTCGGTTCTGCCCGTGCAGTGTTTCCTCTGCGTTTCACATCCAGTGGCGGTTCTACACTGAATTGCTCCCCGGGCGAGACTACCTCCCGGCGCCCCAAGTCAACCCCCCCTCCAAAAAAAAAAAAAAAAACATGACAAAACTTCACATTTTGTAACACATTACAATAAGGAATTTTGTAATAGTTTCACTGGAAAAAGTTAATGGTTCATAATGGTATTTAATAGAAACCATTTGAATTTCTGTGATGCTTTGTATATTAGGCTTTTATTGTGTTTTTTAGCAAGGTAAGCATAGCAAGCATCATAAGCAAGAAGGCTAACAAATCTAAGAGTTAACGTTATACCACTAATGAACATAATGACATGAATACCTTAATCATACAGAGAGAACACTGTTGCATACCTTTATCTTTTGCCCGTTTCTCCTCATCTTCTTTTCTTTTTTTCCTAAATTGGGCACCTGACAGCTTTGGCCTTTTTCTCTCCATCGCTGTGTTTACTTTGTAATCGACGATTCGACAATCAACAGATTTCCCCCAACGCTGTCACTCACGACCAGAAGTCAAGACTAAACCAATTCACTTTCACATCATAATCGTTTTATTACCTATTTTTATTAGCCATTTCACACAATTAAATCAATGAAAAAAGTGCAAAAAAAAAAATTGGTCTGTGTTTATAATATTTTGAATGGAATCTGCGTTATTTGTGAGAAAGTCAGGTGTCATTGACATAATTAGCCACGGTCCCTCCTTGTCCGCTGGATTTGGGAGAGGTGAACTGTACTCTGCGCCCCCCCACGTGTCATGAAATAATGCCGCCCTGGGCGGCTGCCCCGTTCGCCCATGCCTAAAACCGCCACTGCTTGAATTGTTTTACCAAATGTTGGATGTTCGGCTGCTCCCAATTAATGGTCGCCAAAGCGGACCATCCAATCCGCACACAATTCGGCGAGAAACCTACCACTGAACCACCAATGCCCTGGTCTTACAGTAATATACCTTGGAGGAGAAAGTCTGCACATTACATTATAAATAGTTTTTAATTAACAAGATAGATATTGTATAAATAAGTCCTGGAGATTTAAAAATTTAATTGAAATCCCCACTGAGCCCAACTGCTCTTTTAGTAACCCTGCTTTAGAAACCATGTCTTTTTTTTTTCTAATGTGTTATTTACTGTTTCATCTTCTTTATTTATTAATTTATTTTTCCCTGTATTTATTTGCTATTTACTGCTTTTTATAATCCTCCTGGCTACATTTTGTGTTGTTTGGTTCCGAGGAAAAAAGTTCGCTGACCCTTGAACTCTATGACGGTAAAAGGTGGGGGAGGGGGACCCTGTTAGCTGACCCTTGAACTATTGTGACGTAAAACAACATATGCTCGCTGGCTGTCAACGTTGCCATGACAACAGTGTCAAACAGTGAAAGTATTATGTTTAGTCTTAATCTCGGGCCAGGATCGAAGTAACGAGCTCCAAATAGACTACAGAATTCCCAGTTTATTGATAAGGATAACGCGTTTTTCTTTCAAAGTAGGAAACATACACTTTATTTCATTGGATTATTGCATTCCTAACACGGGTCCGAGTTGTGAAAAACTCTAATGCTCTGATAAGCTCAGTGTTTGTGATGTATAGATAATTAGATATATAGATATTATTAATATTATAATATAGATATAATATAATGTCAATTTAACACGCTACATTTATGTTAAACAATTTTTATACCGTATAGTATTTATAATACCTTATTAATTACATTACAAATATAATATGTATTTTAATATACTGCATTATGTGTATTCTGTTGTCTTGGATACAAGTGTCCTAGAGAGAGCAAGGCAGTTTTAGCTCAGTGAGACTTTAGGGACTTTGGTTTCTTCACTGGTATAAATGCTACTTTAACAGATAATATGACTAAAGGAGGAAAGAGATACGCAAATATGGACCAAGATGGCAAATGGGTGAGAGTGATTTTAAAATATTGTAGCTTTCATCTGGGATGGTTATTAAGTATTCAATCAGTCCAATTCAGAAAAGCCTTTTAAAATGCAGTAATAAAATCCATATATAAAAGGTTTCCTTTTTAGGCTCTAATATAATATAAGATAATGTAAAGTAATATAATATAATATAATATAATATAATATAATATAATATAATATAATATAATATATTTTTTATAGTTTGCCCATGTTGACTCACAACAGTGTAAGGTAACACGAGAAGCCTGTACCACCACAGGAGCCATGCTATCCCAGGGCACATCACAACGCATGCAAGAACAACAGAGATTTCCCAAAAAATGTATCAGCCATGAAAAGGTTAAAGGCTTTGTGACATTAACTTTACCAAATTTTCAGGTCATGCATAATAGTACAGTATTTAGCTGGTTGTTAGTATGGGTTGATAACTGTGATTATTATGTACTATTTATCATAAACTTGCTACTAGTAAGAAATATATATATATAATTTTTTAGAAGACAATGAGCAGGACCTATCCATTTTCAACGCATGATAACCGAAGTTCACTGCAAGAAAGTATAGAGACCTATGACGAAGTAAGTCTGTTCACACCGTAACAAATGTACAAATATAGAGGACAGAGTAACTTTATAAATAACTTACTATAAGTTACTATATATATAGTATATGATAATAGTATGATAATATATATGTTCATATGTTCAATCAATGCTATTTAAAGATGTGACTAGAAATTTAGGTCGAGAGAGACATGGCATTAATTAGGTGAATTAATAATTAGTCAATGTGTATTTGCTTGTAGGTCTTGGGTCGTAAGAAGTGTCTGGATGACCGCCGGCAGCATAAATCTCACTTCTGTCTCTGTCATGATGGCAGTGTGTGTGCAGTAAGTTTGGGGAGCAGGGATCATTCAATATATCAGAGTGACTTTCTGACCCAGCAGAAAACAGAGAGCACAGAAGGCACACAGGGCAGCCGGCGTTTCCCCAGGAACCACCTGAAGAAGTCACAGCAGGCTGCGAAGGCCCAGTCTGAAGAGCGTTACATGTGGTTTGGAAGGCATGATATGAATCACCGCATACCTCTCAGTGTACTGGCAGCTGCCAACCTCTCCTCAGAAATAACCCATTCATAGAAAAGAACATTAAAACATTCCTGTGTGTTTTTGTTTGTTTTTTAATATTACGTTTACGGTATTATTAATATTCTAGTACCATATGAAGGCACACAGTGAGAGTACCATATGCCTGTGTAAACACATTTTATGATACATAATTAACTTTAATTATTTTTTATTAAAAATAATTGATTGTCTATTAAGCTGCAATAGCTACATTCTACCATTAGAGGGAAGTCAAGAAATACAACTCCGGTACAAAATAAATAAATGAATGAATTAATTAATTAATAATTAAAAATCAATAACGATCTATTACCGTAATAGTAATTCGATTAGTGTCTACGAACGTAACTTAACGAAATTAAAGGCTTCATAATTTCAAATTATTTTTTTTTAAATATTTACTAAAATACTGAACCTATTCCAATCTGGCAACCCGTGGGTCGCTATGGCGCCTCTCCGTCACCGAGCTTTCCCATTGGCTGATCTGAACCCGGAAACAACATGGCGGTCTTGCCCGAGCAGCAGATTTCGAGCTCTTATTTTGTTAGAGAAATTGAGAAAAATGACGGCTCTGTTTTGAAACTGTATCAGTATAGTACAGGCGATGTAGGTTGCGTGGTTTGGGACGCAGCCATTGTGCTATCAAAATATCTTGAGACAGAGCAGTTTTGTAATTCCCAGTCAGGGATCAGTACATGGTCCTGCAAACACATGATTGAGCTTGGCGCTGGAACAGGACTGGTGGGTATCATGGCCGCCTCTTTGGGGTAAGTTACAGATGCAGCAAACAGGAAACCAGTCAGTGACGGAAAGTCCTTGTGTGCCAGTTAAAACATTAAAGAGTAGGGGGGGGTGTAGCAGCGGCCAGTTGTAACACTATCAAGCGACTCTGAAACTGAGCATGCGCAGTAGCATTCTCGGTTGTGTGCAAAAGAGCAGCAACCTAAATAAAGCTTTGATTCCTAATCTGGGAAGCACTTTACTCATGTTTCTGTACATATAAAACCAGAGTGAACTAGTTTGGGTCGCAGTGTTATTGACTGTCACTTGGCATGACTGAGTAACATTTGATTATGCAGGATTAGTTGTTATGAGGTCATAATTGATTATTCTAGAAAGTTCTATTCATACAAAAAAAAAATCCTCGCTGCAAAGTAATAAAGCTCAAAGACTAAAGCACAGTAACGGTTTTTAATGTGATTTCCATGTCATTCTTTCGCATTAAATTATATATAAAAATAAAATGCTTCATCTTAGGCATACATTTTAAACCTACAGAACAAGAGTTCTATACCGCATCATAAAGTATTTCATAAAAAAGTACTTGTATCTTCTCCAAATTTTATGGCTTGTGATGTTACAACTTTATCAGTTTATTTTTCATATCGGTTTTATAATATTTACAAAAAATGTGACCAAACTGACCTCACTTTCCCTGATGTGATGAATGACTACTAAATTACTACTCAATTGACCATTAGCTGCAGTAGAAACCTGCTCACAGCTGCCCCTTAATCATTTTCTACCCCCTCCATGGAGCTGTAATTAAGAGTTGATGTGGTCACTTGTCGGTGGGTTTTGCCACGATGCAGGTTGCTGACTTATCACCTGGCCTGTTTTACCCACACAGAGCCAACGTCACAGTGACGGATCTGGAGGATCTCCAGCCTCTTCTTGAACTAAACATCCGGGAAAATCGAGAACTCCTCAGTACAGGCTCAATTACAGCCAAGGTACTGAAATGGTTTGTACTGTCATTCTGGTTCTCGCTTTACCCAAGTTAATACTTTTTAGATTGATGTAGTTCATAAAAGCTATTTTACCAGGACCACACCACATATACCTGCAGTCACTGGCCTCTTTTTCAGATACTGTACAGCTAAATGCAATATATTTTCATTTTGTAATTAAATCATTGCTGACTGTAGTGAAGCCACTCAATGTTATCAGTGCAAACATAGAGCCCATAGACTGGATGATATTCTAACCACAGCATTGACTCTGCCATGGTAGTGTGTAGCACTGATATGCTTTTTCAAACATACCCTGTATTTGGATGAGCGGGGACCCTGTACAAGATAAGTGAGGTAGAGATCGAGAGAGGGAGGTTGTGTCACTCACTCACTCACTCACTCACTCACTCACTCCCTCCCTCGTTCTCTATACTGGTTATCCTGTAAATGTTTGTGGAGGCTTGGAGCCATTCCAGGTGACTTAGGGCACAGCATTCCATTACAGGGCAAAAGCACACACACACACACACACACACACACTATAGGTAATTTGGAAATATGCATGTCTTTGGTCTGTGGGAGGAAACCTGATTATCCAGAGGAATTCCCCCAAGCACAAGGAGGTACAAACTTCACGCACACAGCAGACAGACCCAAGGCAGGACTCGCAACTCTGATGGTGTGAGCTGACAGTCCCCTTGCCACCAGGCAGGGACGCACAGTGTGTAGGTATAAATTATTAGTACCTAATCAACTTGCAGGACTCTGACCCTTTGATACAGAGCGGCACCAAGAGGGAATATGTGGAGAAGATGGAGTGTTTGGGGGTGGGGGAAGCAGACAAAGCGTTTGAAACACAGGACAAGACTAGATCAGTGAAGGAAGCATAATATTTTTTTTTAATGAAATGCTGGACTAGAAAATCTGCTCCAAGAGGCCATAAAGATGAGGGAGAATAAGATCTACAGTATGTAACCTACTGCATTCCAAACGCAGTTTAACAGCAACAAAGAAGAAGAAGTGGCATATTCGTGTAAATATTAATGGATGACAGTTGGCTATAAAAATGTGATCATTGGCTCCATAGCTTAATCTAAGGCTTGTTATAAAGAATAAAAAGTGTGCATTTCACGAGAGCTTGAACCACTGATGTTCTAAATCTTATCCTGTTCTAAATAGCTAAGTTATTGGGAAAAGGCCAGCGTTATAGATGATAAGAATTTGGTTAGACAGCACTTTAGACATATTGTTTAAAAATGAAAAATCTAATTGGTCCCTTATAAAAAAGCAGCTGGGTTTTTTTTAGGCAAAAGCAAAACAGAAGAAAACTATTACACAGTCTACTAAATTGTCCACATTGGTTTATGGAGATATTTTGTATCCTATATCAGTGTTTGCAAACCCTGGTCCTAAAGTACCCCAAGCCCTGCACATTTTAGTGTTGTACCTGATCTAACCCACCCACTACAATTCAGAAAAGGATGTTAATTAGATGAATAGTTAACCTTAGTATGCCAGGGGAGTTACAGCACTAAATGTGCAGAGAAGGTGGTCTTCCAGAACCAGGGTGGGGAACCACTGCTCTTTATTCCGTCTGCCACAGAGCCATTCGAGATATTACACAAGATAGCTATTATTATACTCACCACTGGGAGTTATATGAAGAGGTTGGATGTCATCATTCGTATCTAGAAGGCATCAACATACCCATCTGTGTCTTTCTCTATATACGTTGTCAAGATCGCATAATCATGACACCAGATCACACTAGAGACTACTTTTAAAAGTTCTTCAAATCAGTTCTGACTTGGGGAAGACTAGTTTTTAGTACTATGCACCTAGAGTTGCAGTGCAGCTTGAAGTTAAAAATGTTATTAGCTAATTATTACTAATAGTGATTGTTTTAAACTAATTGTTACTGTGTTTGTTGTTTGCATCTTGTTAATTGGTATATAATGTTTCAGTTTTTTTTTAATTGTATACAATGCTCTTTTGTAAATGATATTTAAGTCTCTTGAGGCTTAACCAACCAACTAACCACAACTTGTTATAATATATCTAATCAATAATATGGTTGGTTCCTTTACAAGGGGTGGAAATGTGACTGGCTTCTTACCATATCCAGATTACATTTTAATGGCTGACTGCATCTATTATGAACAGGTAATCCATCCTTCACTAGTTACACTACATTAAGTTTATTTGTGTTTGTAAGAGATCTGTTTTAACTGTTGATGATCTCATAACATTTGCAGTCTGTGGTGCCGCTGGTAGAGACGTTGAAGCTCTTGGCTGGACCTGAGACCTGCGTTATCTGCTGCTATGAGAAGCGCACTATGGGAGTTAATCCTGAAATAGAGAAGAGATTTTTTGAGGTGAGTACAATCAATCGGTAGCCTTCATGCCTCAGATTAAACATAACTGACTTGAGAATGCATACTTGGAGAAGGCTTAATTGCTTTTCATACATTGTTTAGTGATCTCTTTAACTTTCCTCCACTGTGTGTTATATAGTTGTTGTTGCAAGATTTCAAGGCTGAGGAGGTGCCAGCCGAACAACAAGACCCTGAGTTTAATAGTCCTGACATTCACATTCTACGTCTACGGCGCAGACACGACTGAATGGTTTTCAACATTTATGCATTTGGTTCAACATCACTGCTATGAGTTATCACTCAAACATCCGAAAAGATTCACACGTGTGTGAATATATTTTAAACTGTCCAATATTAACTGACCCCTGTGAAAGACTCAGCTCTCTTGACTTGAGTTGTTTGTGCGAAAGATGAGGCAGAAAGGTACACCAACTAACCTAATCTGCATGTCTTTGGACTGTGGGAGGAAACCGGAGGAAACCCAGCAAGCATGGGGAGAAAATGTTTTGAGTTCATTGATGTGAAATAAAATGTATTAGTGCATGTTGTATTAGCTAACATAAGCTTACATTTAACACTTAAGTATACATTTAACACCTGAAGTTTATTAGGAAAATTAAATATTTGGTTGAAAATTGTCAAAAATTGAGGTCTTTATTCTAGAAACGAGTCTAAATCATTGAGACTGCATGTTTAGGCCTATAATGAAATGTTAAATCCATCACTGAAATAGTAATATTAATGTATATTATTGTAATATTGTAATGTATTATAGTAATAATTATGACAGTATAATAATGACATTCCTCTCTGGGTTGTTTTTGAGGAGCAATATCGGTCTAAATCTTAGGTTTAAATAATAGTGTGCATTTTTAGTGCAGCTGCTGTATACGATACATCAAGGTAAAATTCACTAGTAAATTTCATACTTTCTACAAAGGATTAAAATATCATAAGTCTTGTTTGATTCTAAAGAGTTGTAAATAAATCCATTTCAGGCTCTGTGGATTTATGCCATTCTTTGAGTCTCTGTCTTCAGACCCTGTCTCCTGACTCTGTTTAGACAGATGGTACTTTTTTTCCCCCTCATCACTGTATCCAATCCAGTCTTTTTCCTTGAAGTCATTAAAATATTTTCCATTCCATTTTGCTCTTGTTACTTTTAACCACTGTAGAAAATAGCTGCGCTTTTCGGCTGATGTACTGCTACAAACCTTTATATCATATAATCTGTACGGTACTGTAAATACTTTTAATATTTTATAAAGTCTTTTTTATTTTACTATTTTTATTTGATTGATGATGCAGGTTCAGTGCAAATCCTTGCAATACATTTAATTATATAATACATTTAGCTATAAAGTACATATGGCCTTATCATGGGAGGGAATTTAACCTCCTTCAAGCAAACTGTATGTAATTCTCATTTCAAACAGCAGGTGCTTTAGTGAAGCACATCCAGCACGTGGAGAAACCAGAACTTAAGTGTAACAGATAGACACGATCAACTTTTAGAACTGACGATTGAAGAACAAAATATTTCATAAAATCCTACTAATGATGTTTTCCAGTAGCAATTAATACTTTATAATTAATTTTGAGAAAAATCATTTTAACTGTCATTTTGTGTGACTGTAAAAAATAATAGAGAAGTCAGCAGGTTAGGTGAGACAATGCAGTCTGCAGTGTGTTGGTGGCCAGCAACCCCCAGCCTGTGTTGGGGGAATTCTGCACTGGGGAGATTAGCACAAAGATTAGGGTACTTTCACAGGCCTATAGCATGAAGCAAGGTCCACGCTCCTCTAGGCAAACATAAGCCTCTCATTGCCTTTCACAGAGCCGCTGTTTACACAGCAGCACGGCTATCGTTGCCACATGCGTCATCCTGCCTGTTTCTCACACAACCAGAACTTTTTGGCTATTCACAAATATTTCCTGGAAGTCTGAATCATTTCTTTTTATGAAGTACCTTTATGCAATCAAATATTCATTGAACATGTGTCCAGTAAGTATTATCATAGAGTAAACATAAATGACTCCTTCAGTGAGCCTTTGTGAAAACTTTACATGTTCTCATCTCGTTTATAGATTGCTAATAGTAATTTTACAGAATTACATGAAAAAAAAGCAATCGTTAGGGGGTGGAAATGTTACATTTATCATTATTTGGACACAGACAGCATGGTGGCCTCGCACCTCCAGGGTCAAGGGTTTGATTCCCACCTCAGGAGTTTGCATGTTCTCCCCATGCTTGCTGGGTTTCCTCCCACAGTCCAAAGAAATGCAGATTAGGTTAGTCGGTGTTCCCCAACTGCCTGTAGTGTGTGTGTGTGCCCTGCGATGGATTGGCAACCCTGTCCAAGGTGTGCCCATCCTCGTGCCCAAAGTCTCTTGAAAAGTGCTCCAGGCCCCCGCAACCCTGTACAGGATAAGCGGTATACGTAGAATATAAATGAACGAATAAATTATTTGGACACAATGTATGTCATCTTATTCTAAAGTATCTAACGCCCCTTTCGCAGTTGTAACAGTCTTTGCTCACACTAACTGCAATTCACTTTTTCCACACATATTATACAATATACCACTAATCTGATTAATGTGATAAGAACTGACATTAAATAAGTGATAAACAGATCAACTGCTATTTGGATCACAAGTAAAAATGGAGCACTTAAGAACCACAAATGTTTTCTCCATATTGTTTGTTTTAAAGATTAAAAACCCAATTCATTTTTTTGCCATTAGGTCATATTTTTTAAAACCCATGCTGGCTCATACCATGAAGACGTGTGAACTAACTGAGGAAAAGAATCATCATAATGAGTTCCATAAACCACATCTCTTCATAAAGCCTACCCGATGGTGCATTTCATCCAAAAATATTGGTCTACTATTCCCGTACTTAGAAAAGTAAATTACAACAAATCCCATGCTGGGAATGTTTTTGTCCTCAGAAGGAGGATAAAAAAGCTAATAAAGTAAAGAAAAACCCTTAATGCATTTTCCAACCCCGCAGAGAAGCGGTTCAGTGGTTCATCCGATCCATCAAATGACTATACCTTTTATTAATAATATAAGATATTTTTGCTCAGTGATCAGACATCACATCATAACAGTTTTTTTTTTTTTGCTGGGTAGTATTACTTAATATAGTACCATGCACACCACATGGTACTATATTAAGTATATATAGTACTCCTATTTCTTTCATTTGGTATGAGGACAGAGTAGTAAAATTAACTTGACATTCTGACTAGACAAAACTGGGAGAATAAGTACTTCAAACTATATAATCAAGTGAAGACATTAATTATTTTCTCCTTGTTGTCCTTATAACCGACAGGTGGCATGCATGATATGGACTCACGCATTGTTGTAGAGCAGTACAGTAACGTTGTCGTGTTAACAAGTTTGTGTTTAAGTGTATATGAAGTTTTATTGAACACAGTCTCATTTGGCCTTTCAAATAGTCCTAAGACCTTGCTCTTTTAACAATTTTAATCTTTACTTCTTTATTAAAGAAAACTAACTAAATAAATCATGGTACGATCGTAGCCCAGATATGACGCATGTAACCCCGTATTACAACTCACTTCCTTGACAACTGTTACTAAGGGAAACCCACACTTCCTCCCTTTGAGGTTTAGATCAAGGAGATCAGAATTTGCTCAGACATACAAATGCCGACAAGGTACTGGTAGTGGCGCACAGAGAAAACCATGTGGCCTTGATTTTTTTCTTTTTGATATGCTTAGGGCATTGATCTCTAGGTACACATTGGTTTGCACTGTAGGTCATTTGATAAGAACCTAGGACTGTTGAACGCTGAATGAGAGCTTTCAGGGCTACATAGGAATAAGTGCCAGTTAGGAAAATGATCGGCAAGTAGGACAATGAAGAGTTGTTTGAGGAATAAATAGAATCATGAAGCCAAGATGTGCTTGAAGGGTTATCATGCAAACACTGAGGCAAATGAATAACTTTAAAAAAGCTAGTTTGTTAATATAATGTGTGGAAATATGTGAACCCACTATGGTTATCAAAGGAATTTTACAGAACATTGCATTATTCCCCATTAGCAAGAAAGGTGTTGTGACATACTGTTTTACATCACAGGCCATCTGTGCCTCTGATTGGTGGACAGTGACATTACATGGAGTGTTCACTTCATGCCTTGAGACAGACTGTCAACTGCTAGGTGTTAGATATGCCCTCGCACACAAACAGATGCAGTGAGAAGCTCTCATAGTGGAGCCTCGAAGCTGTCAGCAAACGCACTAACACGGCAGTGATGTTACGGTCCAAAACAAAATTCCATTTTAGTGAGGTTATCTCACAGTCGTAGCCCCTGTCCATATTGCACACATGCGTTTGCCACACAGTGTCAGTGTTGGTCAGAATGTGTAAGCGTTGTCCTCTCAATGGGCCAGTTGAGTCAGGGGAGAGGGGAAAATGGTGCCAAGGATATGAGACATAGTTGTAAGCAAAGCCTGTGCTGACTCAGCAGGGGAGTACACACTGAAGACATTCCATGCGGAGAATAGTGGCTCAACAAAGAGATCTTGGTGTAGATCACCTACAGGTCAGTGCTGGAAAAACATCTTTCACTCGAATGATCTGCGATCAGATGTCCCTCTCTCACACATGGCTTATCCAGTATGAGGCAAGCAGCAGTGCGGGTCCATAATCAGCTGTCTCACGCTTCATGTCTGAGCACAGAGGAGTCATTGTTTAGCTCGGAAAGAATCCTGCAGAAAAAGTCAACCTCATCACACTCCCAATTTAAAACACAGCCTCCAAAATAGAATGAGAATAGGTGATTAAAAATAGGATATGATACCCAAACAGATGTTCCACAGGCATTCAGCAGATAACTTTAACTCAGCTGACCTCATCTGTTTGTGTTGGAGAAGGAGCAACATCAGACAGGGGTTATAAATTATATTAGTAAAACAACTCTGCCAAAAGGAATTCAGTGGCTTAGACAGGAATGCTCATTCAGACAGTGTTAGTTTGCAGAAGACTGTGGCTGGTCCCTCATCAGCATGGCGGTTGTGTCTGTGTGATTCTGGGGTAGTACACATATGCAGACAACCAGAGAGATAAGACTCATGACACTTACCATACGCTGATATAACTTAGATTTAAATTTAATTAGGCATCTGGTGTTTGCTTGTATTGGACGTATTAAAATGACATTCAAAAGCACTGAGTTCACTCATTTATATTCAATAAGAGCTTTATGCTGGTCAGGATCAGGGACAGTCCAGAGCCTGTCTGGTGAAAACTGGGTACATGGAAGGGACACATACATTCACACATACTGTATATTCACACCTGGGGACAATTTAGAATAGTCAATCCACCCAGTACCATATTTTTTTTCGGATATGGGAGAAAAATGGAGGAACCTGAAGGAAACCAACAAAGACATAGAAAGAAAGATTTGAAATGCCACATAGATAGTAAACTGAGCTCAGGTTTGAATAAGGAATCCTGGAGCACAGAGGTACAGTAGCAGTGCTACCCACGGTGCTGCCTAATTATATACATTTACATTTTTTAACTGGGAACAATGAAGCATATTTCATTTTACTGTATGACTTTTGACCATCTTGGTTTATTAAATGTGTTTGACATTTTTTGCCAGTTATAAGACATTTGTTACCCTGTCTATAATTCATACCGAGACATACCAATAAGCCATATACTGTAGATATGTATTAGTTAAAGCAAAATCAATGAGTCCGAATAAATTGATTCACTTACACTTCACCAGTGCTTGGCAACAGAGAGCTGTCTTTCCTCAAGTCTCTGGCCAGAATGGCTAAGCATTTCAATTTCAATTTCATACTGAATACAATTGCTCCCAGTTGGATCCCTCTCCCTTTGCCTCCTCAGTACCAGAGCAAAGAGCCAAGCTCTCCTCCCGCCCTGTCTGCTGCAGCTGTTCCTACTGGGTTCTTTGTGGAAGACTATTGGCATTGTACAGCAAATATAAATCAGCTCTTGTTCTGTTTGCACACGCAAGCAGCCAGGCCGAACGTTTGCAATACTGCACATAATGACAAGCATCTCTGAAAGCAGAGACATTTTACTATATTTCTTGCACACGAAACAAGTGTGTATGCATGGATGGGGCGGATGAGATGTATGCATCTAATTTTGAAAATGGAGCAGTTATCTACATAAGTGGGAGTACACAAGGGCAGGGAAATGAGGTACATGTGCATTTTTTACTCAGCAGTGCAATTACTCATCTAAGTAAATACCATGGTAAAAGTACAGCAAGTGGAAAAGTATAAATAAATGTACTTAAAATGAATAAGTAAAAGTAAAACTCACCAAAGAAAAAGATGTCTTAAATCAATCATTTATTTATTCATCTTTAGCAACCAGCTTATGGGCACATGGGCTTAGGGTTGTGGTGGATCTAGTACTTGTCCAAGGTCCACTTTGCTTTTGGCAGGAAACCAACCCGGACAGGACACCAGTTAGTGTTAGTGTGGTATGTTTTTGAGAAGTAGGATGAACCTGGAGAAAACCAACATGGATATGTCGCTACCCTTTAAAACAGCCAAGAACCTGAGCTCAGTATCAGACTGGGGATGGTGGAGTTGTTAATCAGCATTGTGATCCATTTTGCCACCATGTTGTTCTGTCTTAAATCACACACAGATTAAGTTACTGATGGTAAATTAGTACCTCTTTAACCGAAAAAAGTGTGAAAACATTTAACAACGTAACCAAAAAAAACATTGGCTTTGCTAACTAGTTTACTTCCTGATAACACTGGCTAACAGCTGGCTAGCACAATAAAAAGCGGCCTTACTAAATTGGAAGTGTACATAGCAACAGATTTATTTCCCATCATCTGGTTTTTCAGATCTACTTCCACAGATCTTAAATGCTTCTTAAGTTCCGTGAAAGCCATTTGAAACATAACTTGTTTTATTATACTTGTAATTGACCCAGAAGTCATTTGGCTGGATCCTGACATTACTTTCAGTCAGTTTATCTGTGGAAAAGTAGGCTCTAATTTATTGTGATCCACAAATAAGTACGCAGGCTCCGTTGCTGCCGATTGCATGGATTCAATTGACACAGATGGCTCCATTCAAGCTTCTGAGCCACAACAGGAAGAGAGCTAACTATAAACCGCTTCCTGTGTCAAATGAAGAGCAACGGCATGTTGTGTTTATGAGCAGTGCAGGACAATTACTGCTAAAGCTCTTAAGAGAGATAATAAACCTCATGACCACGGGCAATGGGAATGCAGGAGGAAGATTCCAATATAATAGTGGGAGAATGATTTGCTGTATGTATGTTTTTTTTTTTGCACAATCTTGGTATTAGGTGGAAAATCTTGTTGATCAACCATCAATAGGAGGAGAATGCTATTGGAGAGGACAGGGTTATATGGTGGTTTGTAAGCACATGTTTGTGTATCACACACTTCAGGAGTAGAGTATTTTGCCAAAATTACTAGGTATGCTTAATCACTAGGTATGGAGAATGCTGTGCTTCCAATTTTGTGGCAACAGTTTTGGGGAAGGCCCGTTTCTATTCCAACATGACTGTGCCCCAGTGCACAAAGCCTGATGAGGTCATGCACTGATGTCTAACGAGAAGGCCTGGCTCGAAATCTTCCACACTTGCCCGGCCCACACAGAGGCCCGACCTCAACCCTATCGAGCTACTTTGAGATTGGGAGCCAGACCTTCTTGTCCGACATCAGTGCCTGATCTTACAAAAGCTCTACAGAATGAATGGGTACGAAATCCCACAGAACCGTTTAAAAATCTTGTGGACAGCCTTCTAAGAAGAGTGGAAGCTGTTATAGGTGCAATGTATACATGAAGTATATGCTTTTGGATACAATGTCATTGCAGGTTTGGCCGAAGACTTTTGTCCACATAGTGTAGATTAACATTAAAGTGCATTCAGGGAGCAGGTCAAAGGGAGCTTTATCACAGCCTGTCACTCATACAACTTCATGAGAAGCAAGTAAGGGTGTGCTATATGGTTAAATGAATTGCCTTAGCCTTTGCCATTTAACTGTGAAATGTGGCCAGTTAGTTGATCCAGTTCTGACCGTCACTATTTCAGGAAATGTTAGCAAGGGTTTGGACATATTTATTGACTTTTTTTTTTAAACATGGCATTGTGAACTTGCTCAATGTGATCATTCGTTAAATATTAACATTTATTCATCTGACAGACTTACAACTGAGCACAGCAGGTGAAGCTGCAGAGCCTAGCTTAAGAGCCGAACAGTGATACTGGTAAGAGCGGTACTGGAATTTGAACTCACAACCTTTCAATTAATCAGTAGTCCACAGTGCTGAAGCCTGAGCCACCACTGCTCATTATATCCACTTCTTAAAGGTGAGACATTGGAGCATGTCCTAGGTAGATAACAGGTTTCACACAAGATTTAAATTTTTTTTTTAATATACTGATAATGCAGTGAGACTAAACGAAAACTAGCATTGGTACTTAACAGCAGAAAATAGTCTCCACCTATGGCACTGATCCACAAAGCCAAGTGTAAGGTACGTACTCAAAGCAAGCAGTAGCACTCCTGTCGGAATGTTTCCTCGGCAACAGGTCAAGCAAAACAGGGCTACCGATGAATGTATGTTACACACATCGAAACAAAACGACTCACTGGTTACGCCCTTTAACCGGAGTGAGTAATCACAGAAAACTCCAGGATTTGAGTCATACTCATTGAGAACAAAAGGAATATGCGGGCTGAATATAGTGCTTCAGGTTGAAGAATGCACAGCTGTAGAGTATTCAATAGACATTTGGAAAAAAAAACGAATACTTATTAGAAATAATAAAGAAGGTCTGTGACTGAACAACATGACCTTCAAAACAATAGATGTACGTACTACGAACATTAGCATCCGTTTGGTTCTTTTGCACTCAGCACGTGGCAGGAACAGACAATGAAGCATCACTCACTGTCCTAAAATTTCAGCAGCTTTGAACTCGGTACAGTAGCATCAGCGTTTTAAAAGCTGGAACAGCCTTGCCCTCTCCATGACTTCCCCATTCATTGTCTTTGTCTCTAAATGCTTCCCTCCTCAGGAAATCCAGCATCAGAATTCCTGACATTCCCCAAGAAATGATTATTTACACACTGTTTCGTCTATGTGTAAAGTGAAACTCATTAACGCATAAAGAAAATGAGAGTATATTGCTTAAGAATGTAGATGACATAAGGGTATTCCGTTACTTTGTGACACCTTTTACTTTTTTTACCTACATATATACTGCTGATTTGTCTGTAAGTAGATTCAAGAGACAGGAAAAGAAAGAAGGGTTGTGCAGATTTTTTCATTATCGTCCTTTAAAAATATCAAACAGGCAGTCATCGACCTTTGATTGTAGGTCAAGGGCTGCCTGCTTGATGTGTTTATTTTTCCTGTTTTCTTTTTCCAATCCTCGCCTCTCTATTACCAGTGTCATCCGAGAACATCTGTAACTGAGCGAGGCCAAGGTCAGGGTTAGGAATGCAAACATTACATGTTGCCTGCTGCTACATTACAAACTTAGCCAGTTCTGTGTGCAATGGCTTACAATGCACAAAAGGCAATGTTTCATTCATGTAGCCAAACCTGTGGAACAGAAAGTGATGTAACGTTCTGCCTGTCTGAGATACATTTTCACACTGCTCTCTAACAGGACACAGATAGTGTGTAAGGTTATCTGATAGGGGGCATGGTTACCTGCAAGGACACACCCTGATCCACGTGCGCTGCCACGAACTCAAGTCTATCGCACCGGAGTGTGTGTAAGGCTGAAGCTCATATCTGGTTGCTAGATTGCACTGCAGATTCAAGTTCTCGCTCAGTTTAATGTAGTTGGTTGTTGTTGAGGAAACACACTTGAGCAGAAAAACTGAAATCAAACTAATCCTGTATTTTGCCAAAAATAGGGTTCGGCCAACCCATCCTACAAGTCCTCCGTGGCATCAAACCATGCTTTGTGGGATAGTAAACACCCCCTTGTTGTATTTAATCTTCTTTAATGGCAGGACCGAAGCATTCATTCAGTGAGACACCACAAAGTCTGATCCACACCCAGCTGCAAGATCTGATACATCTCTACACCACGCTACGCAGAGTTAACTCATTCTTTTAACCAGTTCTTTCTGATGTGCTCAGTCATATTGGATCGCAGTGCACAAGCACCTTCCTAAGACACGCTATTGTGTTGATTTACTTTAATTTGCAACCCATCCCAATGAAACATTCACACAACTTAACATTTTAATCACAGATTCTTAACATTAGAACATCGGTAGGTAAAGCCTCAACTGGCTCTATGTGTGTACTACAATTTGAACTCATTTGTAAGATTATTTTAGATAAAAGCATCAGTCAAGGAGAAGAAATGCACATTTTATTAATTATTTTGCTCACAGTTCCTAAAGGGGGGGAGAAATGAGTTAGATGAGATTTGTTAATACCGTCTGTTAACTGAGCTTATAAAAATGCTCAGTTAACAGTCCTGTGAATCATATAATAGCTGGCAGAATTGTCTAAATGCAGAGCTGAAATCATAAGCTCATCATTTTAATTACACAGCCCCACCCAATTCTCACACAGACACGTCTGACCACCGTGACCACTTCCTCCAGCTCAGGCATATGCAGACCCGTTATAAGTATTGAATGGCATGCGAAGACAGGATGAACAAAGTATGCAAAGGCTGCATTTCACTGAATACCTGGTAAAACGATGTTTAAAGATATTTGACAACTAGGCCGTAATGCTCACAAAGAAGAAAAACGAAATACCCTCTTGAAACGTTCTCTGACGGCTGAAAGGGGCTGGACAGTTTTATGCAGCTGTCTGAAGTGGAAGTGAAACTCTCATATGTGTGTGGAGCTATTTGGAAATTCTTTGTCACACTTCCTCATTACAGCACGCCTTTTATTCAACCTATGGAAAAAAAATCTTCACAGGTTTCTGATTTCAGGTTTCTGAAAATGTTCTCTTATGATGCCAATAATGTAAAAAAATAAATACCTGTGTAAAATATGTGCATCATATACAATGAGAAACAATAACAAAAAAAAAACCCCACTTCAGAACAGTCAAGTTATTCACCTCCATCAAGTAAAGAAAGGAACTAGGGAGATTTGAAGTATAGTTTTAAGAACTGTTCAGTACATTATTGAAACCTTGCAGGATAGAGCTGAACTGTCAACTTTGTGGAAAAAACATGGTGTAAAAAAATATATGAACATATCATTTAAACGCTTAGTGAATTTTCATTGTAAAAAAAAAAAATCCACAGCACAAATCACAGCTATTTTTAATAGTAAAAGCAAGAGCATTTCCATATGCACAATGTGACAAGACCTGACAGGATTGAGACTAAACAGCTGTGTGGCCAAAAGAAAACCACTTGTTAGTGAGGCAAATTAGGGCAAAAAAGGACTTCAGTTTGCTAGGGAGCATAAACATTAAACTTTTGAGTAATGGAAAAATGTCATGTGGTCTGATGAGTACAGATTGACCCTATTCCAGTGAGATGGGTGTGTCAGGGTAAGGAGAGAAGTTCAAAAAGTGATGCAGCCATCATGTACAGAGGCCACTGTATCCCACACCTATGGAGGCAGTGTTAAGATCTAGGCCCTAGATTCTAGGGTTTCTTCGGTTGCTACTTCAGGTGACAAGTTGAATGTACTGAATGACCAGGTTATCCTATCAAGGGAGTTTTTCTTCCCTGGTGGCACAAGTATGTTTTAGGACTCAAAGCTCAAAGCTAAATGCATGCAAATGAAATATTAGTGTGTGCAACATTTTTTTGGCCAGGCAGTCTATTTGCCACCAGTGGGGCAAACATTTAACCACCACCACACATGGCACAACCTTTGCTAAAGACTGTTATTAGAACAGGACTGGCCAGGTATATCACCACTGACTGGTGACACCACATTTTTTTTATGTTTCAGAGTTTTGGGTGTCAGCCGGAGCCGTGATAAACACTTTATTTAGAATGTATAACATATAAAATATATATGAGAACTTTCTGGGGACCAAGAAAAACAGCTAAGCATGATTGTCTAATTTTGATTCAGTGATGAAAACTCCAGCTCACTATTAATGTCAGCTTGTATTTAATAAACTTGATAAAGAGGGTAAAGTAAAATTACAATTAAATAAGCTTTTTTATTAAATATTTTGTCTACTAAATAAATCTGTTTTGATGGATCTGTTATTTACTTTAGTTGCAGTTAAAGGGGTCTAGGGGCCTAGACAATGGACACAATTACACACAAAAACTTAATCTAGAATTGTCATGTATATTGGTCATTATCATTATTAAATTAGTCATTGTCATTATATTAGTAAGGCCAACTAATTTGGTATTAAGTTGACCATGTAACTTGATTGTTAGTTATGAATCTCAAGAGGTTATTTATGAATGAACAAATCCAGCTTTGTTTCAAGTGAATTTCAATATTTCAGTTTAAAGCCAAGTTTAGGAACAAAGTGGCTTAAATGGATCTATCCAATGACGGAAACTTCAGAGCACTTTTGTAAGTCGTTCTGGATAAAAGCGTCTGCCAAATGCCTAAATGTAAATGTTACTTTTTACACACTACTTGCCCTCAAGGAAGCACTGTCAGCTTATGCACAGAAAACAGACCACTGATGAGTATAATTACCTCTTACTTTAGCCGATATAACTGGAAGCAAGTCACAAGTTCTGCCAGCAACATTATGAGGAAGTCAGGTGAGCCTCGTTTTAATGCGAGGAGGAAGATGAAAAAGTGTAACTAGCTCACTTGATTATGCATTCAAAATGGTGGACAACTCACAAATGAGTCAAGCACTTGGTAATAACAGCTGTGTCAGCAGCAGTACAAAACATTTGTGCTGCACACAAGCAGCTTCCCATCAGTTTTCTCTGTGTGAAGCAGTTTAGCAGCTGTGTGGTCATTAGGGACTAAGAGGGACGCATTCAGTTTTTAAAGAAGAGTACAGTAAGAGAATGCTTAGTCAGGTGAAACCATGACTGTAGCAGAAAGAAAAGTTCCTCTTGAACTTCTCTATTCAAAATGCATCTAAAGCAGCAGATCCCACTCAGGAAGCTTATCTAAAGGCCATATATTTGTTCCTGAAAGTCAGTTCATGGCACTCAGCCACCGGCAAAGTCAAATATTAATCTTGACTTACATTCTTTACATTCCTACACCTCATGGATAATTAAGGTTTTAAGCAGTGTCCCAATTTGCAAAACAAGTTTCCGGTTAGACACACAAGGACTCACCACATGTTTAAAATACAAAGAGAAACTGTCAAGACTTTGTTCAAAATTCCCCCTTGCTCATTTCACCCTTACATCTTAAAATTCCGCTGTATGTATCATAACTGAGTTGAAAAATTACTTTCAATGTCTCAAAAATGGATTGAAACAAGAATAAAAATAAAATCTTTAAAATGTCTATGTTTAATTAGATGTTACAATTACAATTAGTTTCTGTACAATGGTTTTCGAAATGAGCCATGTGAAAGTTCCTCCATTTATACAGCAATTTCACTCTGATGCAAGCACTATGCTGGAACTGTTGGTAACAATCCCACATTCTGAAGACATATGACTTCAAGTGACATTCTGATAGACTGAAATTAGTCTCAATGGTACAAAAAGACTTAATGGAATACAAAAAAAATTCAGCTGCTTCACTTGACTTTTGGGCTACATGGTAATAAACAAACCCCAAGGTTCAATTTTGAATCATGTGACAGTGAGATGTTGATTATTATATATATATATATATATATATATATATATTTGTTTTTTTTACAGTTTATGAATGTCATGTGCTCCTTCCAGGGTAAATATTATAGACTTGCATATAATAAATGCTCCATGGATTCATTTACAGTTTAACTATCTTGTGATGCCAGTGACATCAGGACAATGGTAAAATTTAACCTCTTGCACAATCAGCTAATAAGCATGTTACAACTTTGTCATAAAACTTTGTTACAGATGGTCTGAAACATCTCACTTATTAATAACCTGTCTTATTACACCCTATCCATGGATTATTTGCAGGAGGCAGACCTTCATTTTTTCCCCACACAGACTACAAAAACACAGACAAAAGACTGAAGGGGTCAAAAAGAACAAGCTTTAAACAAAAATTAAATCTAAAAGAAAAAATGAATCTGAGACAGAGAAAAGATACTTCAAATCTGCATAAAAAAAGAAAAAAACCTCAAGAAATAGTTAATTAAGGAAGATGAACTACAGCCCAAAAAACAGAAAGCTACAAAGCAAGCAAACCTAATTTCAGTCTCGTTGAAAATTATAAATTATTAGTTAAGGGGTCATTTTAACAATCACAAAAAAAAAGAAAAGAAAAAAAAAGGAAAATTATAATTCAAACATTTTGAGCATACTGAAATAACAGTTAAGTTTATTCATTGTATTTTTTTCCTTCTTAACTAAAATAGTCCAGGCCAAAGCAAGCGGTCATTAAGATTTGTAATTAGAGGTGAGCCATGTCAAGCCTTCATACAGTCCGTCACCTGTGGTGGCACATGAAGGCTGCACGTACCAGTTGCGGTCTCTGATGCGTGTGAGTCCAAGCTTCTCCTGGATCTCGTGAGGCTTCATGGCATCTGGCAGATCCTGCTTGTTGGCAAAAATCAGGATAATGGCGTCCCGCATCTCCCGATCATTGATGATGCGGTGCAGCTCCTGTCGGGCCTCATCGATACGATCCCTGTCTGCGCAATCCACCACAAAGATTAAGCCTTGCGTGCCGGTGTAGTAGTGGCGCCAAAGTGGGCGGATCTTGTCCTGGCCTCCCACATCCCACACGTTGAACTTGACGTTCTTGTAGGTCACCGTCTCCACGTTGAAGCCCACCGTAGGAATCGTGGTCACTGATTGACCCAGCTTCAATTTGTAAAGGATGGTGGTTTTTCCTGCTGCATCCAGGCCCAACATCAATATCCTCATCTCCTTGTTACCAAAAATCTTTGACAGCATTTTCCCCATTTTTTAAATAGTTCATAAATATTTCCTTCACTCTAAGAAAAACAGTGTTACCTGAAAGTGTAATAGAATCGTTGCTGGATAAATTTTGTCAAGTAAGACCAGTTACTTTGTGAGCATGCCAGATGATCAATCAACATGAACTATGATGGACTCCCAGAGGAGTGTTTTATAAAGGTAGAGAAGTTAAAAGAAACTTCTGTCTGTAAGTATAGAACTATACAATTCAGAAGCAGGACGGGAACTACTGAATAAAAAGGTGTAAATCTCTCTCAGAGTTCATAATGATCACAGCTATAGCAGCAGGAAGGTGTGCTTCTGATGTTGTGTGGTCTCCTTGGATAAAGTCACGCGTTTCAGGAGCAGTGTTCAGATTGAGAAAGAAACGACGTCTGGTTTGACACCTGCAGTAATCCGCACGTTTTGGGACGATTATGACGTTAAAAGAGCCTTCGATATAGCGTTGGAGCTGTCAAGAGTTCCGGCTGAGGCCTCGATCAGCCCTCGCTTTGCTTCTTCCACTTCCTCTTATCGTGTGAAAGCGCGGCTCGGGGCTTCTTTTTTCCGTTTTCTCTCAGTTAGAGGTAGGAAAAGATTTCAAAATGCCCGTCAAAAGCTTTAATTTTTTTTGTCCTGTCACAGTAGCTGTCATCAGGGTCGACGTGAATCGATTTCAAACGTCCTGTGTGTGAATTCCTCCCGCCGTCCCTCTGTGAGACAGAGACAGAGAGGCAAGTCAGACAGCCGGAGTGCCAGAGCACAACTTAGCCAAGCTAACCGTTTTAGCCAGCTAGCCGTTACGCTAGCCGAACAGCTCAAGCTCATTCAGTCTAACACACTGTTCAGAAATTCAACAAGATAAACTGCTACAAGAAAACACTATCACACACGCAAAATGAGAACAAAAATGTATATTTTGGTTACCTGTAGAGGAACACCATTCTATGACAGACTTTAGTCCTACGTTCGCCCCAGCAGGCACCCGCCTCTCAAGCGCCGAATGAAAAACCGGAAAAGGTGTGGACGAACCTCATCCGCCACTTCCTGTCAGTTGCCGTTTCGTCCACACCTTGTCTGAATTCCAAATCACACCCTTTTCCCTCTGTATGTGCCCTATATAGGGTGTGATATAGTAGCTTGTAAATGCAATGAAGTGCACTATATATGTTCCGTTAAAACGAGCTTGAGACTCAACCGTTGTATACGATTTATCGGACTCAAGCATAACAACAGCTACATCTAGCGTCAATAGAATGTACTATTTTCTTTTCTAATTCGTTAATAATTATGTTCAGAAAATAATTATACTTAACAAAGCATAAACGGTTAACACAAAAAGCACCAGCCAGGCCACACAGAAATAAAACTAAACCAATTGAATTAGACTTTTTTATTTTTATTCTTTTTTTTTATTTCCGTATACACAATTGTTGTGGTACAATTGTTTATGATTATAAATTTGCAATTGATCGAACGTATTTCTTTTAGTACACAACACCAGAAGCTTCAACTACTACTAACTTAAGAGTTTCTCAGGAGAAAGGGTTGGGGTTTTACAAACTGACACGTTGACGGTTTTTTTTTTTGCATTAGAGACCCTCCTACTCCCTCTAACCTCAAAAGTACCCGGATACCAGGAGTGGGGTTCGAACCCACGAGGACATGCGTCCATTGGATCTTAAGTCCAACGCCTTAACCACTCGGCCAT
>JAOVVB010000002.1:14643346-14656699 GCA_028570985.1 Heterobranchus longifilis | reverse complement strand
TACCAGGAGTGGGGTTCGAACCCACGAGGACATGCGTCCATTGGATCTTAAGTCCAACGCCTTAACCACTCGGCCATCCTGGTCACGTGTGCACCGGTGTGTCAGGAAGAATGTAGGTGATTGAAATCGCATGACAACGGCAACATGATATTTCCTTGGGTGGAAGTTTCAAAAACATTTGCAAAAATGTGGCACTGTTTAAAACTGTTACTCTCATTTCCATATATTTCCATAAAGGCAAAGTAATGTTAGAGACAGCTTGATTTTCAACCTAACATCCATAACAATGAGTTGCATTTTTATTTTCACTGATCTTTACCACATTAATGAGACTGTAAGTATGAGACTGGCTTAATTATCAGTGCTAGATGATTTCTTAATGACTCCAAGTACTCTAAAAGTTAATTCAACATTTGTTCCAAAATTTAATTTTTATATATGATTTCATAGTTGTAAAAAAATTGTTTTTTAATTTGTCCTGACCTTTATTCATTGTTTTTGCTACTTTGCATGTCTGAGGCCAAAACCAAGAGAGGCCTAGTAAGCTGACTGTGTTTGCTGTAATTGTGCCTCAGTTTGAGGCTGTTTGTGAACAATTCCGACTAACAGTTTTTATAAACGTAGAATAGTGACGCAGTGCAAACTGATTTTGTTGGGCTTTTTTTTGTCTAATCATGCCATCAACAGGACTGGAAAAATGTTAAACCCTTTTAAATCCACCTCCCTAAAGCTGGCTGTGGGTTAACTAGGTTTTAACAAGTGACTGGCAGGTTTCAAAAGCGAAAAAAGTGACTCAATGTAAAAGTAGACAAAATGAAGGAAAAAAAACACTCAAAATTGTAATGTTTAATAGGATCCATAAGGTCCAAAAGTTTCATCAAATCATTGAAAAGCAAAAAAAAAAAAAAAAATACTAGTACTGCTGAAATATCTGTTTATTAATTTGCATTGTCAAGTGGTGCACTAATAGCTGATAGCCACATAACAATATGTTTCACTCAAGGCGTATATTATATTTATTTATTTAAGATGAGTAGACAAGTTTTGAGTAGATAGCTGGGCATCAGTATGTGTTTAAAAGCCTTTGAATCCTAATGTGATGTATATCATTTAGTTATGAGCTATAATTATGAAGTGAGAAGATTTCTATTTCGGACCAAGAATTTCTAGGCAATAGATGTGAACATGGTAAGCTCAGTGTAGGTTTGAGGCCCATGGGTTACAGTCCATGCACTCTTAGTTCTGTCAAAAAAAGGTCTAGTTCTGTACATTTCATTTACATTTAGGCATTTGGCAGACACTTTTATCCAGCGTGACTTACAAAAGTCCTTAAATTTGCGTCATTGGATAGATCCTCACACCTAGTTACTAGGTTACTAACTAGGTACATGGTGTACTGTCAGTAACTAAGAAAGAATCAACATTTACCATTTAATTCAAATGACAGGATCACCAACTGGATCATTAAAAAAAAATAACACAGATCATATTATTTAAAATGGAGTAACACAGATGTTTTATTTTCTGAAAAAATGCAAGGGTTTAAAAAATATAACAAAACATATGCTTAAAGACTTCAGAAGCATGACAAAAATTAATAAATAAAGCATTTAAAAAAATTGCACTTTGTATTAATAGTTATCTGTAGCTATGACGCAACTATGGAAAGCCTATGGGGTCTTTGCATTGATGCATCTTTTAAAGATAACCAGGCACAAATAAAACCAAAGCTTTTATTCTCTCAACCAATGAGACTTCACATCAAGGCGTATGTGAATAATAATAATCACCATCACCAGGATATGACTTAATAATGATTGTAAACTAATAACAACAAAAAGCATTCTAAGCCACACAAACACCATTTATTGACAATATCTCAATATTCACAAAAATGTGAAATGATGACCTAAGAATGAGGTGGAACTACTGCGTTTCCCTGGGTCGTATCTTAAATTAAAAGCAAACAGTACACAATATAATCTAGCGTGTCCGCAAAAGATTATATAAGTAAAACTAAACAAAAATTGCAAGCAGATTATTAAATATTAGATGACATTTTTAACATTTTAATTATTACATTATAATATTCGATTATCAAAAACACATGCTCAGGTTGAAACTATAACATCAGTGTTTTCAAAAATCTTTTTCCCATACACATGGAAACAGTGAAAATTAAATTTTGAAAGTTTTGAGAGAGAAAGAGAGAGGAAGGGGCTCTTCATAATTAAAGTTAATTTTATTAAGAAAATTTCCCAAGTATACTTTACGTTGTTCATATACCAATATACCAATACCAGTGTGCTAGTAGTATACATGGAAATGTACTATTTCTATACTTCTTGGGACTAAATTGCCCACCTTTTACTTTATAAAAGTGTACTTTGAAGTATACTTTAGGTGTAAGAGAAGGAAATATTAAGAATACATCTAGTTCATATTTAAGTTTTATTTTTTACTGCAACTATACTGTTAAGTAAACTATAAGTGAATCTATTGGTTGTATACTTCTAGCACACTTTTAGAAAAGTATACTTTGAAGTATCCATCCATCCATCCATCTAGGAACCTCTATAGTTCAACAAGGGACTGTGGAGGCCAATGGTGACCATAGTATTTATTCCCATTTTTAAGACCATGGTAGGCCCTCCGGTCAACATTCACATGCTCAACTTTGAAGTATACTCTCAGTAAACTAAGCAATTTGTACTCCAGGTATACTTGTTCATTTTCTTTATGTGAACTTCATTCTTGCAGTTTAATACTTTTATTGTTATTTTTGTTCTTTAAAGTGCAGTACAAGGTTTCCAGTTAGATATAACTTCCTATAGTTGATACTTTACCTTTAACTGTACTTAAGTACAAATGAAGTTATAAACATCATGAGTGGACGAAACACATAAAAATTCACAACACATATTCAGCATTTATAGCAAATAATAATAATAATGATTGAAATTTAAATTAATTTTTTTTAAACAAATATTGTACTCATAGTAACACAAAACACCACAAACACACAGTATAAACACAGGCTTTATCTGGCAAGGGTGAGATTAAAATTTATGTAAGCAGCCACTCCAAATTCCAGTCTCTCCCTGCCCATAAACAGGTTTAACCTTCTTACAGTGTTCTGCCCTCTTAAATGACGGAGGCAGAGTAATATTAAATCCAACATTAAATCAATTTCTTTGTAATGGTTTGCTTGGTGTACCAGTATTCTATCAGAAGTTCAGTGTTGTAACTAGATGTGTCAGAGTAACATCAAAGCCTTGAGGAAATACTGTTCTGTTACTCCAGAGATTTGACCTGGGGGTGCGAGACCACACAACGCCAATGAGACACATATCCATCATTTCACGTATCATATCCGTCAGTTTCTTCGGGGGTCGACGCATGATTGTGGCTGTGCAGTTAAGCGGCAGGCTCAAGGGCCTGAGAGTTGCACTGCATGCATGCATGCGTGAATCTAAAAAATATGTATTTTGTGGAATGTGTTTTATAATTGAATTCAAAAAGTGAAACTCATTTATTATGTCTTATGAAAGAAGTGCAAACGTGGCTTCCAAGTCATGAAAATTCAGTATCTAAAAATGTTAGACTATTTCCAAGGATCAGTCAAAAAAGGATTTACGATACAGAACACTCCATTCTAGATCACTGAAAAATTAACTATTGGAAAACTCCTTCTGGGGGAAGAAACTCCTGTGATATGTGCACAGGGAGATTTTGACATTGTTGGCTTACAAGAGCATGTGCCACATCAGCTGAATCTCCTACATTTGATGTTTTCATGTGAACATAAGTTTTTTCTCTAATGACGCAGGAAAACCTCAATTTTTGAAATTATTTATGTGTGTGGATATATATAGAATAAAAATTAAGTTTTGTCTTAAAATGACTCCAGTCGTAACATCTGCATTTTGATTTTCTTGAAAATGTAATTCCCCCCACCCTACCCCATAGGCTAATACAGAGGCTAGGCTAAGCAAATATAAATGTTACCACAGGAGAGTTGATTATTACATTATTATTAAACTTTATTTTTATTATTACATTATTATAGGCCTATTATATGGCCACACATCTTTATGAACTTTGATGGCCTTGTATATTTTCTTGTATTTATATGGAATAGAAATAATAATTATTAATCAGTCTTTAGTGAATCTTCATTTGCATGGTGTGCATGCATGCTGAGCTGTAAATTAATGTGAGAGGACTCTGGTTGCTCTGTCATACTGGGCTCTCAGTTCGGGTACTTTAAATGCCCTCACCTTAGACTGCTGTGGATATATTGACTCTGATGTTTTGTCTCATAGGGAGCGCTTAACATTACTGCTTTTTATTAGCACCACAGTTTAGGAATGAATGAGACAAACTGGTTTTAAACTTCCCACAGTAAGAATAAACATACATTGATCTGTCCACTAAGTTCAATTTTCATAGTCGACTTTTCTTTTCTTGCGGTAAGCCATTCTGTGTCATTCGTTTGTTTCTGTTTCTTAAAAACGCTCTGTCTACACGTGTTGATTTGCGCATATATCCATGCCCACTATGTGGAAGAAGCACTAAATTACTGGTAAATTAATTATTCTCATTCATTAGAAAAGCATTAGGGTCTGAATAGAACTGTTGGTCGATCCAAATCCGGACTGCAGTCCACCTTTTAGTAATGCCTGTTCTATAGCAAAGGTGTCTGAAATCTTTGCACTTTAAGCAGCATCTGCTAACAAATTTTTAAGCTTTTTTTCGCATAGCTTTTCTCCAAAATCTAACCGGGATTGAGAAGAAGGCGGAAGGGGTGACATGAAGATACTTCACTGCTCTGTCTATGGTGGCAAGTAATTGGGCTTACGCTGTCAGTATAGAAGACAAACCAATGGGCCGTTGTCCCTGAATGATGAGTTCTTTGGGGAAAAAGAAAATTGTATTGGCTCCAAAGTGCATTGGCACGCTGGGAAAATGTGCCAATCCAGCCATAATCCAAACCAAGAACTCAATGTTCCCTGTCTAACAATGTTAAAAATATGTCCTCCCTCGCAGGAGATGTTCAAAAAGTTCAATTTCAGTGGCCTAAAATGCAGTTTGATTGTGGACGAAAAGCCAAAATCCACCCTCACGTAAACAAATACCGGTGTATGTGCGGGCTCGGAATGTAGTGACCTCATTGGCCTTCCATACACTGTTGTGCCTTTAAGAACTTGACTGCTGTAATCGCTGGCAGTGCAGTAGCTATGGCGGAGTCAGGGAGGTCCGGCTCAGGTCTCCCTTCTACAGGGGACACAACGTCACTGGCACGCGCTTTATCCCACACTACTTTATCCCAGATCGACCAGTCGGACGCGTCTCCGTCGCAGTCGTCTTTGTACAGGATGGGAGTCAGTCGCAGGAGAAGGTTATCCGCTAGCCTCAGCGTCGACTCCGTGGATATGAGTCCGAGCGCTGAGGCGCGCGTGCTCGTTATCAACACCGGAGGGACAATAGGAATGATGTACCACAATGAAGGTAAACCCTCTCTCTCTCAACCACAATGCTCCCACTCTCTCACCCACAATGCTTTGCGCTTTCTCTTCAATACCCACGGATATTGATGGAGTTGTTGGTTGTAGCTGTTGTTTTTAACCCCGCGCGCACGCTACAATCTCCCACGTGCAGACACGGTGTACTGGCCGATGGGACAGATGTACCGGTAGATTAGGGGACTGGAAGTTGTTTCACATTTTGCTTTCCATTTACACTGCACACGCACACTCATGCACGCGTTACAGGAAATGACTCCATCACTCTTTGGATTGCGTGATCTTCACTATGATTAAGTGATTAGTTAAGAATAAGTCGTTTTTCAGTTCTTCAAATACAAGCAGGGTTGTTTTTCACCCAGCACTGAATTGCGTAACCAAAGCATGGAGTGCTGTCGCATATGTAAATGTCTGCTAATGTCTGTAAATGTCTACCAATCAACATATCCCGCTGTGCCACATCCCCCTTTTTTCAGCTGCCTGGCTTATAGTCAAATTTAAAATGAACTCCCAGGTCAAAAGACAGGCGTCAGTAAATTTAACCCCTGCATGATCTTCTGTTTACATCTTGTAGCAGCCTTGGCAACATGTAAGCTGCAAAAATAAACATCATTATTAAATGTCAGTTTAAATGTCTTTTCGTCATTCATTCATTAATTCATTACCAAAAGTCTTGTATTTGAGTCCCAGGATGTCTTGTGCCAGGCTTTTCACATCCTGTTGTATATTTAGATTCTCTATGGCTTGTTCAGGGTTCTCTCGGATTACATTCTCACCCAGATGTAAATGAACACTTCATGCACACCAGTCACACGCTACTGCTTCTGCTTTCAAGTAATTTTCCTGGGTGTGTTTTACTTGGAATGGCATGTTTAAATGAATTATTTTGGGACTATTTGCATACATTGCATCAAATGCCAATGAGCAAACAAGAATCTATGCATCTTTAAGTTAACACTGAATTCACATGGCCAATAAGTAATCAATGCTAATTTGGGCTTGACGAAAAGTGCAGGCTAAAAACAACAGAACCATAATGATGAAGATGTTCTGCGCTGTAAATAATGTTAGCGTGAAGAAAATTACATGTTTATTAACAGTTTGTTACACATCAGACACGTTTTTTTTTAATTGTGCATTTACAAAACATTCACAGTCAGTGTATTATGATTAGTGTATACTGATTCACAGTCAGTGTATTATGATTAGTGTATACTGATTCACAGTCAGTGTATTATGATGCAAGTGATGGAAATATTGGTCTTGTGGCTCATCTCTGTGACAGTGCTTTGTCCTGAACCCAACGCCCTGGTGAAAGCTCTGCGCAAACTTCCTATACTGCATGATGAACAATATGCACAGCAAACCAGACTGTATGAGTACTATGACACTCCAGAGAACACACTGGTGCTGCCGTAAGTATTGACACATGCACGCACATATACATGCTTGCTCATACCTACACAAAGAGTAAGTCTTTAAACTAACTGTTTGTCCAGTTGTCTTGATGGTTTTAGATCAACAATAATTTTATATGATTTTTTTTAGAAATATTTGTAAGACTGCAACCATTATTATACATATAATTATAAAATTGTAATTGTGTGATCTGATCACATTCTTTTTCTACATTTGACATTTACGATATATCAGTTCTTGTAACAGCAATACAAAGGACATTTGGAGACTTTTCTGCTTTCTTGGCCGGATTATACACAGATATACCTAGTGGAAAAGCCGGTTTACTAAAAATAAAGTCGTTTCATTATCTAGATGAACTTTGACCTGTCTCTTTGGTTGGTAAACATATTGCTGGAATGGTGTAATAGTGTAATAAAAAACACAAAAGATGCAAGATAAAAAAATTAAAAATAAAACATTAACTGCAATTATTGTTAGGCTGAGTGACATGACTACATGCGAAGTTATAAATATATAAAACCTGTTATTTCATCAGAACTATCATCTTTGTCACAGAATAATGATTATAATTTGTGGTCATTGGTGTTTACTATCAAACTATCAAAATCAAAAGAACAGTCTGTGTGTTTTTAGACAGAGTACTTAATGACAAGCTAAATGTACACCTTGCTTCTTCCTATGTATTCTTTTTTTGCTGGTCTGATTTATCTATATAATATATTCTCTTGCAGCATCTTGCTTGCACAAAGTTTGGCATTTGTTTTCATAGATGTATGGCAATGACTATTATTATTATTTTTATTTATTTTTTTTAATGTACCACCTTTGCAGTTATTTATCTGTGATAAGTTGTTGCCAGCCATTGTATCTTTTACAGTTACAGTGGAACCTCGGATTGCGAGTTTTGGGCCGTGGAACAAATAATTTGGGTTTCCATTATTTTTTATGGGAAAATTCGCTTTGATTTACGAGTTTTTGAAATATGAGCCCGCTTCCAGAACGAACTGTGCTCGTAATTCAAGGTTCCACTGTAGTACATTACACATGGTTTTTACACATTTCTTAAAATATACCCATGCAGCACTTTTTTTAATTTCTGACTTTCATTACCTTCCCATGTGTAGCTTAACACACACATAATATATTCAGCCTAGGGACACACTCAGGAAACTGGATATAATAGTAAACTTGTACAAGGTAAAACTATTTATATTTTTATATACTATTTATATTTTTATATGATTATTTATTTTATTATATTAGAATGATATACACTAATTATTATGAGCCATTCATAACATGGATGCATAGACCTCTCAGTGTATGTTTTGTTTCATTGTCACAGCACTGATGCAAACGTTACTGTTTCACTTAGTAAATCAATTATTAATTAACCAGCCACTTTGCTGAAAGACATTACCCCTGTTAAAATACACAGATCAGCCATAACATTACGACACAAAACATTAAGCCCAGCACTGTGTAATTATCTGGGCAGTTCTGGCCCCTCAGGGGTGACTGTACAAGACCCTTTGGGTGTGTGCTGTGGTGTCTGGCACTGGGACACTAGCGGCAGAAGTGCAGTGGGCTGTGGGTTGAGCCCTCTGTGGATTGGAACTATATGTCCAGCACATCCCATTGTTGCCCTATCACATTGGGATCTAGGGAGTTTAGAGGCCAGGTCATTGGGTTTGGGCCCTATGCTGGTCCTTGTGCTAGATTGGTTATAGTGCATTGGGTGGTCTGGTGACTTTAAACCGTCAGCAGCATTGACTTTTTTTTTGGCAAGTTGTGCTGCATTAGCTTTTCCTCCAGGTTAGGCTTTGGTCCTCACCGGCATTACTGAGCACTGGATGCTTATCATCCTGTCATCAGTTTACTGGTATATAATTGGTAATCAATCTTAATGTGTTAATGTTATGTGCTGTTAATGTTATGTGTTGTTAATGTTATGGCTGATCGATATATCATGTAATAATACATTATTTTTGATGATGAAACATCCAATCAAGCATATAAGTGAAAAACAAATGGAAATGTTTTAGGAAAAAAACCTTTGTAAATGAACATACGCTATTATAATGGGGCTTATGACTGTATGCAGAATTAATCAAATTCAAAGTAATGTTCAAAAGTAATTACATTACGGCATCTTCAGAGGAACTTCAGCAATATCTGGCAAGTACAGATCATTACTGCATGTGTGAGAAATCTCACCAGATCCATAAACTTTGGAACATAGATAAGTTTTCTGGGGTTGAAATGAAACATGCAGGATGAGAGCGAAGTTAAGATGTTATTTTTTAATTCAAGCAGTTTGACAAAAGTGTGGCATTAACCATCAAGGAATTTTCATACACATACACAGCAAATTTTGTGAGTTTCCTCCCTCACAGATAACTTTGCTTGGTTTTTACTGCTGCTGCTTGTGCGTCTTTCTACCCTCAGTCTTGAGGGGAGGGAAGGGGACTTTTTTGTCCATTTCTTGGTCTTGGGAAACTCTTGAGTACCTTTTACTGCGGCAACCTGAATCTGAGCAAGAGAGTATAGCCCTATACACCTTAGAATTCATCCTGCTACTTATACCAGCAGTCAAGACATAAATGTACACCAGTGACCTGGTTCCATTGGCAGCCATACATGCTTATGCCATAACACTGCCTCTACTATGTTTGACAGATGATGCATTGGATTCTTCCTTTATACATACTTTTCTCTTCCCCTTTGTTTTGGGAGGAGTTCATTTTAATTTCATCAGTCCAAAGAATCTGCAAAGTTTTCTGGCAATGTCTAATCTGCCCTTTCTGTTCTTGAGTGTTACTAGTGGTTTTATATTTATTTTATAAAGCTGTCTCTTGCCTGCAGACTTTTGCAATGACACATCTACATCCTCAAAAGGGTTACTGACTTAGCTAGATGTTTTCATCCAATTTACTTGCTGAGCTTCAGTTAATTACTTATTTTTAAGAATGATCCAAACTGTTGTATGGGACAAACTCAATGTTTTTGCTGTCTCTCTGAGTTTTTTTTTTTAGCAACAGTGCAGTGGAGGATAGTGTACAGGCCATATACTGTAACTGCTTGTAAGCCATTTGTTCCATTACTTATGAGCCCCTGATAAATAATGTGTGTGTATGAAAATGCTGTAGTTCCTGAATGGTTAATGTCACCTTCTTATCAAACTCCTTGAATTAAAGCTGAAAGTCTTGACTTCTCTCACATTTTGAGTGAATTTTATTTCACATGTAATGTGGTGGTGTAAAGAGGTCAATTGCTAAAAAACTTTGTTTGCTCCAAGAATTATGGACCTGGCTGATAAAACTAATCTGGTAATTACCAGGTTTAGTGGGTGTGTTTAGGTGTTGGTCAGTTACAAACTATGTTGGACACTGGCCCTCCTTGCTTAAGGGGTGTGCACCTATATAACCAGGCTACTATATTATTCTTTTTCTTTTTTACCTAATGCATTTCTGTTTCATTGAATTTCATTGGTTGCTATATCATATTAAAGGAAGAAAAAGATTAGACATGATTGCGCCCCTTTTAAATTTTGTTTTGTCACAAACGCCAACGGTTTTAAAATGGGTTTGCAGACGTTTTATATTCCCTGTATAATATCCATGTTATGTGTAACACATTGTTAGTGTGAAGCATTTTAATTACAGTGCACAAGTTGAGCATTCATCCAGTCGTTTCTGTAGGCTGGAGTCTTTTCTGTATCTTTTCTTAGGCTGTAATATTTTCCGCAGACCTGATCTGCTTGAAGGTTAAGTGTTATTGTCTTTTACAGCCAACAGAGGGCGCTGTGTACTTACATTAGCACACTTATTTCAGTTTACTATACTACTCAGAGCTTTCATCAGTGCCTCAGTCTAAACCTGCATGTGTTGTTTTGACAGGATGCCAACTCATCATGCTGATGGACTTTCTCAACGGTCCTGTAGTACTGGTAGCATGATGTTTGCCCTTGTGGATTTGCATCGTGTGTGTATGTGCGTATATACGTTAGCTTGGTTTGCGCAGTGTCTGTCTCAGCAGAAGTTGGCGTACGGACCGCTTGCTGGAATGGTTATGTAAAGGATTTGGTGCTTAGCAAAAACAGTCATTCTTATAACTGTTGTTTATCAATATGACTAGAGGTCTACTTTCAAATTTAGCAATTTAAAGTTTTAGAAATAAAAAAAAAGTAGTTTCTGCATATGTTATTTGTCCTGAAACCAGGCGATAGTACACATCTTGATGCGCTTACACAATAGTGTTTGATTACACTTTAGTTCATTAATCATACGTAACAGCTCATTCAGTAGTGATCTTAAAGCGTTGATATGGATCTCATCACAAAAGTAATTTGTAATGGCAGCATGTGATGGAGAACCAAAATGGTAGAGCGGAGACTACATAATCTGTCTCAGTATGCCCTTAGTGATCCTCATTTTCAGCTATTACACCAAGAGCACTGTTGCAGTTCTTCAGAATTTAACCCAAATCTCACACCTCAGTGACATCAGGCTGATTTGTGAACAGCTGTAGCTCAAGTCAAGCTGCAAAAATCACACCATGTGCTTCAGCATCAGGGGGTCTCCCAGAGATAGCCTGTGCTGGCGGATAGCACAGAGCTGCAGTTTGAGCTGTTTCCGAAGCATGTTTGATCTCTCGATGAGTTTGCATGGAGTCTTGCTGGGCTGATTGGTGCTGGGTCGAATATCAGGAGACCACATGGGGGCCAGATACTCCCCAGAACTTTGAATTTTCTTCCAGGGTTGGACAGTGATTGGCACCCAAATGCCTAATCTTCATACATACAGAGATGTGGAGGTTTAGCCATATATAGGTTTGCATGTACACACACACACACAATCACGCACACGCACACGCACACATAGAGTCATTGAAGCTACAAGGTCGTTTGACGTGAATATCAACTCCCCTCTTCCCACTTAACTATTTTGAAGTGTGTAATTAAATTAAGTGGACGTTATGTTATGGGTTTTATATCAGATAATAAAATATCAAGTTATTGTTAAAAACGGTCTTATAACTATATTCTGCGAACAAAAATAATACTAAACTGTAACATGTCTTGTCACCAGGGTGTTACCCTCAGGCTAACGCAGGTGGTATCTTTATTATCTCTCTTTTACCCTGAAAGTGTATATACAGTACTGTGCAAAAGTCTTGAGCCAGCCATCATTCATATTAAATTATGTAGGTTAAATTAAAGAAGTGGGTTTTAATGTTACAATTTCCTAATATACAATAATCCTCATAGGTCACTGTGTGGCTTAACAAACGAAAAACATTCCTCTAAAACTGGTCAGATACAGGGACTGGACTGAAAATTAAAGTCAAAATCTTGCCAAAATGAGAGCCAAAAAAGTCCTTCAGGAAGCCTGGAGACCTATTCCTCAACACTACATTAAAAAGTACAAGAAAGTCTGGCTCAAAATATGAAGAAATGAAGAGTGGCTCAATACTTTTGCACAATCCTGTAGTTTTACCTTAAAAGGTAATTACTTTAATGGGCCTTAAATCTTTTTGCAAATGTGTATACGAGGGTGAGTCAAAAATGATGCGTTCAAGGCTACGGTCTGCTGTGCAGGTGTGAACTCGTTCCATCAATTTTTAATTGTGGTACGAGCAAAAATGGATGCCCCTCTTGTGATTATGGTTATTAAACTCAGAGGACTGCTATCCAAGGGCATTGTGACAATGCACGTCCTCACACTGCCGGCTTCATTTTGAGGTGTTAAAGCATCCTCCCTATAGTCCTGCTCCTGCTCCATTGGACCTTCACCTGTTTGGTTCCCTGAAAGCAGCCCTATGAGGAGGGAAGATTCACTTCTGATAAAGAAGTGAAGACAGCTGTGTATTTGTGTGGCTCGCAGCTCAGCCTAAAACATTTTTTAATGAGGGGACATGAAAGCTTGTTGAAAGATTGACAAAGTGTATTGAAAAGCAAGGAGATTATGTCGAAAAATAATGAAAAGTTAATTTAAATAAATTCTACAGCCAGAATGTGGATAATTTTTGACTCACCCTTGTATTATCAACGTTTTCATGTGAAAATACCTATTAAACGTGGTTAAGATATGCATTTCAAGATACGCAGTTCGATTCCCAGGTGATGCTGTAATCTCTCGCAGCTGGAGGTCTAGAAAGAGCTGATTGGCCGAGCTCTCTCAGAGGGGAGGGATGAGAGGTACTTTGTGCTTCCACATTAATCACGGCTCTAGAGCCAGTCAGGGGCGTCTGTGAGCTGACGCAAGTGGAAGGAGCAGATAGCGCCGCCCCCAACGGTGCGTGAGCGAACAGTTCGAAAAGATGCGGTCGCTGGCGTCACGTGGTTCGGAGGAAACACGTGATAGTCTTCGGCCCTCCCGACTGAGTGGTAGTAGTAGCCTTAATG
>JAOVVB010000002.1:14626632-14640730 GCA_028570985.1 Heterobranchus longifilis | reverse complement strand
GACTGTTCTTTAGTAACTGTTCTGCAACAATGACCTCCGGGAAGAAAAAGGTTAAAAAGGCTGTATCAATCCAATGTCACATTTCCGTGAAATCCTCAAAAGGAGGCAATGGCAAGTGTCATTAGAGAGGTTCCTTATTAAAGAAGTTTGCCAACAGAGCAGTAATTCCATTTGTGTGTGTGTGTGTGTGTGTGTGTGTGTGTGAAAGTCGTCCTACACAGTAGAACCCTTCCCATTACCAATTTCTAACACTATAATTATATTTTTGCATATAGAAATAATAAAAACATTTAGAAAAGACATGTAAATGAAATTAAATATAAAATAAATTAACATTAAACCTCACTTAACCTTAATTTATGATTCCTCTTGGCACTGGCGGTTTTAAAAACGAAACTGAAAGTGGCTCTGTTTTCTCCTTGCTGCGTTCCTTGATAACATTTTTAGGTTTATGTCTTTACTAAACCTTGCATAAAATGCAAAAAAATAAAAGCAAAAAAAGGTAAACTCCCTTCCCTTGGAGTTAAACTTTTAGTTCATAAGGCAAAAATTTCGCAAAGCAGAGCATTCTTATGCCAAGGCACTGTATTGAAGAATAATTACAAGCATTTCATAAATGTCAAATTGCTAATATTTCTAGTCAATATTTCTAGTGTTGACCCTTCTTTTTCAAGACCTCTGAAATTCACCCTGGCATTCTGTCCATCAACTTCTGGCCCATATCTTGACTGACTTCAATCAGGGCTTGGAGTTTTCCAGAATTTTTGGGGTTTTCTTTGTTTACCTGCCTCTTGAGGATTGACCATAAGGTCTGCAAAGTTTCCTGGCTATGGACCTAAAATTTCTCTGTTTTCTTCCCAGGGCCATTTAGTTATCATTTTGCCTTACTGCAAGGTGCTCCATCATGCTGGAAAAGACATTGTTTGTCGCCAAAATGTTCTTGTATTTTGGGACAGTTGCTCTCAAAAGATGTTTTTGTACCATTCTTTATTCATGGCTATGTTCTTAGGCAATATTGTGAGTGAAATGTATGAAGGTATGCGCTACCATCAGCAACCATGGTACATCGGCATAGAAATTAAATCAATTCCGGAGGCAAGTTCTTAAGGTGACATTTCATATAACGAAATGCATTTTCCCATAGGAAATAATGTCTTGAAAAATAGAGGATTTCCAGTGTCATAGCACGGTTATAGTGAGTGATATTAGGGAGAGAATGATTTTTGAAATCCAAAATCTGCAGTGTGCTTTGAGTGTCTAAGCATGAGTTTGAGCTCACAATCTTGAAAACCTCCTGTTCTTGTTTGTATCAATGTAAAAGCTAAACCACGAATAGTAGTTTTTAAATAATATGCTTTAAAATAAACAAGTGATTAATAAACCAGTTTAACAGAAGGTACCACTTATTTTCCTTTTTTAATTAAAAGTTGTTGAAATTATGTTTTTTCTGTCCATATTATTTTCAGAAAAACTATGAGAAATATGATGGCTTTGTCATTCTGCATGGTACTGACACTATGGCGTACACTGCCTCAGCGTTGTCCTTTATGTGTGAGCACCTGGGCAAACCTGTCATCCTCACCGGCTCTCAGGTACATGGATAGTCACACCACACCACTACTTGCTGTTCCCACTGCTTAGAAGACTATGTGTCATGGAATTCCATGACAAGAGAGTTTTTATAGCTACTATGTTGTTCACGGTAACATGTAATTGTATAGTAAAGTACATCATTTTCATGAATATTGTCTCTGTGACCTTGCTGTGTCTGGTAGGTACCGATCTATGAAATGAGGAATGATGGGAGAGACAACCTGTTGGGGGCGCTGCTGATCGCAGGGCAGTTTGTCATTCCTGAGGTGAGCATGGACTTGTTCTCTTCCGACATTTTTGGATAATCAAGACATGTTTATGATACAGGATAGCCTTTATATACAGGATAGATTTTGGATCGCTATTTCAAATCTTTAACGCCTGCTCGGTAATTAGTACTTGTAAATAGTAATAATAATATAAATATTATTAATGTTTTAATACCAAAAGCGTGTAATATATATGGATTTAGGTATTAGCATTAATCACAGAAGTACATTTCGACTTTGTGTGTTGGCGGCTGTTTTTATTCATACAATGTTCCTATGTGTGTCATTTCTATTGTTAAAAGAAACTGGTGTACATTGAGTCACAGCCACCCCCATGCGACCGGTTCATCAAGTCTGATCAGTTTATCTGCTGATGCAGAGTGTTTCAAAGAAGTCACTCTGAATCTAGTCCTAAGAAATGTATGCAACACATCTTACCTGCCTCATATTTAAATTCAAATTTGCCACAAACACAACCATACACAGTATGATATACAGTGAAATGCTTATATGACTGTCTATGAGCTAAAAAAGATAGGAAAGATAGGATAGAATAGAAAAATAGAATGATTTCACTACAGAATACAATTGAACATAACATAGAATTTACAATAAAAATAATAAAAAGAAGAATGTAAAAGGTAAACATTTTGGATTTGATGTGCAAATCTACAAATTTACATACTTGCATAAGTACAGTTAATATAATTAAAATAGATTAATTATACAGAATGTGCAAAGTGTAATTGTCTACTGAGAAATATATCAAAAATATATGTGAAGATGTAAGATATAAAAAGGTAAAGATATGGCATGTGGTTATGACAGCAGCAGTATGACTGAAACATAAAGTATGGAATGAAATAAGGTGCGTTTTAGCAGCATTGTTATTGTCCATGTTCTAAAGTGCAAGTTAGTCCTCATTTTATGTGTAAAACATGAACAGTAAATGTGCAGTTTTTAATATGCAGTAATTAAATCCATACGCTTTAATTCAAATTTTGTGGTATAACTTAAAAGTAGTTTGAGGAATTGAAAGAAATAAAATGAAATGGTTCTTTCATTCTTTCCACACAGGTGTGCCTCTATTTCCATCATAAGCTGTTTCGAGGTAACCGTGTTACCAAAGTGGATGCTGGGAGTTTTGATGCCTTTAACTCCCCCAATCTGGCTCCATTAGCCAATGCTGAAGTTGATATCAAAAGTAAATTGATCTTGATTATTTAATTTCTCAAATAGAAAAACCTTTATCAACTGATTTCTGGTCATTTGATCTCTCTCTGCCTTCAGTTTTCTGCTAGATGATTGTTTTTCATCCTCCCCCTCTGCAGTAAATTGGGATACGGTGTGGAGGGCAAACACAACTGCAAAGTTCAGGGTCAACACACAGATGAACCGCAACGTGGGCCTCCTTCGTTTGTTCCCCGGGATCACTGCTGACACTGTAAGATGATGTTCCACTAGATGGGCTTTCGAGTGTTGATGTTGCTCATCCATGTCTTTTTCGATGACCTTAACCAATCATTTCATTGAAGATACATGGCTGCTTTCGTGTGGCGTTCCGTAGCTGACTTTTCTTCAACACGGCTGTATAATTTCTTTCTAATTTCATTGTAAAATCTCATGTTCCTTTGCATACATATCTGCGCTCAAGACTTGCAGTACGACCGATTCGCTTGCCTGTGACCAGTGTTGATAGCTAAGTAATAAGACAGAGTTATGAGGCATGTCTAATTCTTCACAAAGGAGTGAGGAGTTGGCATTCGTGCTCGCACTATCACTCTAGCTATCATGGAGAGTGGCGAGGGGGGAAGGAGCACATATTTACTACCTCAATCTGGCTCTTTTGTCACGCTACGCATCGATAGCTTTTTTATCAGCTTTTATGGCCTTAGGGCTCTTTTATTCCAGGTCTCTCATATACGATGTGGATTTTATACGATTCCTTCTCACATTCATGGGTATAGTTCTGTTCTTAGCTAAAGAGAAATAGGAGACGTCAGGGTTGTTATTGAAATGAGGGTGAATGGGTGTTGTAGACATTGCTGAATTTTTAAATATTTAAGCAGGATATAATTTCGAATTCCGTTAGTGCCGACTTTCACCAATAGAACATACAAGATTTAAAATATATACTGTTTTATTTACACATGCATATAGATTTGTTCTTTTTGGCTTGCTTGATTTTTCTTGAGGAAGCAGTATAGTAGTCTCTGCCTCAGTTTGCACAACAGATGGGTTAGGGTTTTTTTTCTCAAAATCTTCTCTCAATTCGAAATGCTAAGGAGTAACATCTAACTGCAGCACTCAGGCAGGGAGGACGTCTGTGTCTGTGCGATAACTGTCCTTGGGTGGTCAGGTGGTTATGAGAGACTCCAGATGTGCTACAGTGGAGTGGGGGTTGACAAGATTTTAATTCAATCTCCAGCATCGTTAATTCCTCTCTCTCTGGGACTATTGGGCCAAACATGCTCTTTAAGTGTGGCAGTGCGGTGGAGTGATTGTGGCGTTCCCTATGGGACCCTTTAGAGCAGAGGGCAAAATTAAGACGCCGTTCTCACAGAATTTGCCAGTGCATTTGGTGTTTAAGACATTGCTAAAAACTAGCACTTTTCTTTGTGTCATACTTTGCAGTAATTAGTCTTGATATATATGATATAGTGTCTGTGTTTTTGTATCTGCAACTGAATTTTACCATTTAACAAATGGGATGTTTTATTCAATCATAAACGAGATTAATATCCAGTATGTCCACACACTCGTTTGGCCAGGTTCGAGCCTTCCTGCAGCCACCTATGGAGGGGATTGTGCTTGAGACCTATGGCAGTGGTAATGCCCCTGATAACCGCGCGGACCTACTGCAAGAGTTCCGGAAAGCTACAGAGAGAGGAGTTATCATCGTCAACTGCAGTCAGTGCCTCAGAGGCTCTGTCACCACATCGTACGCCACTGGCAAGGTGTGTATGTGGGTGCCAATGATTCTGTGTATCACAAATGTGAAGCAGCATTGTAGCAATTGTTTAACGGTGGAACCAGTAATTATAAAGTGACGCTAGAACACTTGGTGTAATATATGGTGAAGTGCTCCTCAGGCAGCTTCAGTGATATATGAGCTCAGAGCAGAAAGTCTTGTATTTGTTGCACTGCCTGTTCTGGAGAAAAGAGAACAAAAAAATGGGATTATCCACAAACATAGCAACTATCAGGACAAGAATGCATCTATCCATACATATTAACCATGATGCTTGTTAATTCAGAAATGTGTGGCTTGCACTATAAGTATAAGCTCTCTTAATGAATCCCTAAAGCAGCTAAAACATCCCGTAACCGGCTTGTCGGCTTTAATAGAATATATACATTTTAAATCGTATACTGTATAAATTTTACTATAATTGCACTATGCCCTTTTTCAGGCCCTGTGTGATGCTGGATTGGTACCTGGAGGTGATATGACTCCAGAAGCTGCTCTGTCGAAACTTTCCTACGTACTGGCCAGGAAAGATCTTGCGACACAAGAAAAAAAGAAGGTATTCTGGACTGGACTGTAACCTGATATTTAGATGCTTAAAAGAAAATCTTCACTCCTAATGCACAGTCATTAGGGAAACCAAGCCCCATGACAGTTTTATTCCAGCTCTTAAAAGAGCTGCTGAGCCAGTTAATTATGCCCGCTTTAATATAATTAATATATTAGGTGTGTAAAGGGTGGACTGGCTGAAAGCTCTCATGTGCATGCTTTTGTAGCTTTTGATTACATCAGACCTTTTTTGGCATACAGATGTTGAGCCGAAATCTGCGTGGTGAGATGATCGCTCACCTAGAGGGGGCCAAGCTGACGCTCAGTGACAGTCGCTTCATTCAAGTCATCGCAAAATCCCTCAGCATCAGCTGCAAAGAGGTGCAACACCCAGACCTGTTTAGATTCAATTCACATTTCATTCCCAGAAAGTCTAAGCCTTTCATCTAGGATATCAGGATCATATTGTCTAGTTTTACTCTGATAAATGACTAGGAAAATTGACTGTGTTAAACATTGCCGTCTTCAGGAGCTGGAAGCTATTCGTGATGCCCTGACCCCCACATTAGCCTGTGCTGCTGCTAAGATCGGCGACATTGAGGCCCTGGAAGCAATTAAAGAGATGGTAAGGCTTTCTCCTGACTTTTTATCCTGGTATCAAAGAGATCAATCTCTGAGCTGAGCTTATCTTCCCTTTATGGAGTTTCAGACCTTGTTTATCAAGCACATCAAATACAATAGTCTTTCAGATTGCAGTGTAGAATGGAATGGCTCTGCGCTGTCACCATTTCCTCTAAGCATTCTCCTGTCTTCGCTCAACTCCCAGGACCTGTTTTTAGACCAGTTTTCACACCTGTTTTAGACCAATACGCACACGCAAAGATTACATTTTTTCTGAAGTGCCACATCGCTCTAAACATAAATGTTTATAGCAGTAGCATGCACTAATTAAACTGGATTTATATTTTATGTCAGTTTGATTTAAGCATACTCTATATATGTGCGGCAAAAATAATAGGCATATACATGCATATACATGTTTATGTCAGGAAGCAATGAACCATGTTTTTTTCTCTCAGGGAAAACATTGCTATCATGAACCTCTTGATTAAACAGAATAAAAGGAAACTACATTAGTTTTTTGTCTTGTCTAGGTAGAGGTCATTTTGAGATAAGGCCTCTAATGCACTGATGAGATGGCCTCCAACTTGTGTTTGAAAAAACCTGCCCCTGATAACCTTGCTCTTCATAAGGATGCATTATGCAGTCAACTTTAGCGGTGTGTTTTTAAGATTAAGTGACCAAGGCTGCGAGTGGCACTTTGGATTTTGCCTCGGTGCTGAATTGAAATGTCTGAATGCTTTTTAATAAAATTCTTTTGCATGTATAGATGAGTGACAACATGTGGGGAAAATTTTTTTTACGGTGTTGGGCCTAAATAAATTACCATAAGAGCTTCATCGCACCTGTGCATAAATAAACTTAAAACTATAAATTAAATTAGAAGTCAGTGGAACTGCACTGGAATGACTAATGTTGTTCTGCCAAAGATATTTCCTCAACTGGTGTTTTGATGGCTCTCCCATAGGCATTCAAGTACGGTATATGTTGAGACCTGGTATGTTGAGACTATTCAATTCACTCACTCACTCACCCATCGTCTATACCGCTTTATCCTGTATTCAAGGTCACTGGGGCAGGGTGCACCCTGGACAGGGTGCCAATCCATCCCAGGTCACACACATACACACACTACGGGCAATTTGGGAATGCTAATTATCTGCATGTCTTTGGACTGTGGGAGGAAACCCACCAAGCACGGGGGAGAACATGCAAACTCCATGCACACAGAGACGAGACTCAAACCTGGACCCTGGAGGTGCAAGGCGACAGTGCTAACCACTACACCACCGTGCCACACCTATTCAATTAAATTCAATTTTATTTTTCATTGTTGCAAACCACACTTTACACAATCAAAAGAAAATTATGGAAATTTGTATGGAATGTGAAAAATTTTCACACTCATTGAGCAATTTGATGAACCCTTGTGCCATGTAGATTTGAAAGGCATTATCACCATGAGGACAGAAATGCTTCCTCATATGATAATGGTAATAAACATTAAGAACCATTGAGAATAACAATGTATTGATTTACAGTAATACACCCCTTTAATGGGGAGAAGAGCATCCGAACCATTCCGGCGACAGTATGCGCTTTGTGTGGTCAAAAGAAATTTCTGATTATTTTTAAATAAATTTAGAAAATTATACATTGCCATGAAAAGCAGTTTTATTAATAAAATAGAACAGTGTTTATTAATGGTACATAGTGGTACCTAGACATACAAACGCCGACCTCAAGAATGTTTGCCTAGCTATAATTTATAGCTCGAAAAAAAAATTACCTCTGCACACAAAGCATTTTTATATGAGCATATGAGCGAACGAACCAAGTTAAATTGAATCCCGGGTAAGTTGTGCACACAGTTGGGAGTCGTTCAAAACTTGTTTGCATTGGTGGAAAGCCAAGCAAAGCGAGTTTACATTTTCTTTCTTGCATTTTGTGTAAGATTTAGCATCATAGGTCCCAAGAATGTTATCAAGAACGATAGCAAGAAGAAAACGCCACTTTAAGTTTTGTTTTTAAAGCAGCTGGTGCCAAGAGGAATCATAAATTAAGGTTTAAATTAAGGTTCAATATAAATTTATTTAATATTTTACTTAATTTCCATGTCATACTTCATTTCCATGTCATACTTCATTTCCATGTCATACTTCATTTCCCTGTGCCATTCAGTAATATTGGTAATTTTTGAGTGACTGGAACGCATTAGTTGCATTTACGTTATTTTCTTGTGGGAAACTGTCTTTTGCAACACGAAATTGCGCCTCTGGAACGGATTAATTTTGTAATGCTGAGGTACTACAGTACATGAACTAAAAATACAAGCAAATATGTCTAAGTCAGCAGTTATTTGTATTAGCAAAGAGGTGTAAAAAATTGCATGCACCATCTAATTTACATAAATGTTTCTCAGTAATGTGCCTAATAGTTGGAAAAGTCTGCACATATTTAGGTTTGTCTTCTTTGGACTTAAGTGCTCAGTACCTAGTGCAAATTAACACAGGTATGCTGGATATTTTAACATTGTATTGATATTTTGATATTCTCGTATGCAGAAGATCTAAACACAGAAAATTCTGACCATCATAGAGTTTTTTTCATTACAGATTATGATAAAACAATGTAACATTAAATAAAAATAAAAACTAAATTAAGAATAAAAATACACTTTTATATAATTGTCAGAAATATCATTGTTTGATTATTATTTTATTGTTGTTGTTGCTTGCAATAATGAATAAAACATTTGTAAAATATGTTACATTAGGTTTTTAATATCTTTTCTGAATGTCTAATTAACTTTGCACTTAACTGTAAGTACACCGTCATAACTAACACAATTGGTACTGATTTCATTGCTATTTTTTAAAAATAATACCAGAGCTTGAGCCTGTGATTTCCTGAACTTTGCGTGCTCTTTCTACAGGGTGCTAACATGAGTATGGAAGACTATGATGGCCGGACTCCTCTCCATATTGCAGCCAGCGAGGGTCACTTCAAATTAGTGCAGTATTTACTGAGCCAGGGAGCCACTGTATATGCCAAAGATCGCTATGGGAACACACCTCTTCTAAATGCTGTTCGGTTCAGGTAAGTAAATATGCTGTACTATTGGTGGTGAATACCACTATAGGTTTTAGGTTCTTGGGACGTAGCTCCACAGGATCTCTTGGGGTGTGCTGTGGTGTCTGGTGCCAGATCCTTTGGGTGCTGTACAGTAGGTTGTGTGGTGGGGCCTATATGAACTTCTTTGTCCAGCACATTCCATGGATGCTTAGTCAGATTGAGATCCAGGGAATTGTGAAGCCAGGTCAACAACCTCGAACTCTTTGCCTGCTAAGCCACATGCATGGCAGGCTGTGATTGTTTGGTGTTCTAATACCTTTCTTTCATGACTCACATTGACTTTTGTTTTGGCAATTTGTGCTGCATTGGCTTTACTCTAGGCTCAGACGTGACAGACATGCCTTGACATAGAAGAGCCATGGGTGCCCATGATCCTGTCACCACTTTACTGGTATATATTTGACAATCGGTAGTATTCGATTCACCTGGAGGAGGTGTTAATGTTATGGCTGATCGGTGTGTACTCTACATACAGTTTCATAATTGTGGTGGTAAAGGAGGGTAAAAAAGTCACTGTAGTCTACTCATTCAAACCCTGTTAAAAACTTGAGCTGAAAATTAAGTTCAAAAGTTAGGATCTCAGATCCTGGAAGATCTGGAGAGATTTTGAACAGATGAGTCTCTCAGGCTCCTTTCTCTGTATTCACCTCTGCTGGTATGATATGCTTTAGTTCAGTTAAAACTTGGCCTGCTCTGAAAAACTAGTCAATCAAAAATCACATCTTTTTTGTAACATTTGACCAGTTTTTTTTTGTAACATGTTGCCCCAAAGAGACACTAATTATTTTTGAGCTGACTGTACGTAATATTAAATGTGTGTATGTATAGATATGAAAATGGTTTGTGTGTGAGCACGACTTACGGCTCTTGCCCTGATTTTTGTATGAATGCTGCATGTATGTGAATGTATATGTTGTCACACAGGTTCCTGAAATAAAGTATAGGTGCTTAGTGGGTTGTTGAGGGTGCGTGGGCGTTGTCGTTTTGCAGGTCTTTTATAATACCTCATATTTCCTTATTGCCATGAACAGTGACAGAGAGCCCTCATATTTTTTTTAACCGAGTAGAGATTTGTTTCAGTAAATTACTTCATAATCTAAATCTTAGTTTTCAGTTGACCTCTCTGTGACCTTGTAATCTTTTAATGAAAAAACAAGCGTATGAATGTAACTCCAAATGTATGCACAACTCATATTGTGTGTGTGTGTGTGTGTGTGTGTGTGTGTGTGTGTGTACGCTCCTGATTTAAGCCCAGTGACCCTGGGATAGGCCCTGGATCCACTCACAAGCTTACTGTTGATGAATGAAACTTAATTAATAAGTAATAATTAAATCATCAGAGTTGGAGAAAGGTAGGGCTTTGGTGGCTCAGTGGTAGGTTTTTCTCGCCTGGCATGCGTAAGGCCCGGGTTCAATTCCCACCCAATGCCCATACCCCAGCCACTGAATGCAGTGCCGGTCCCAAGACAGAATTAAATGGGAGGGTCGCGTCATGAATGGCATCCGGTGTAAGACCTGTGCCAAGATGTATGTACAGTGTTGGAGATCTGCCTTGCTATTATGCTTGAGTCCTTCTTTCTTTTATGGTGCTGTACTTCAAGTCAAGTGTTTTTTTTGTGTCTTTTCAAACATATACAGCAGGGACATTACATAGTGGAATGAGAATATTCCCCCAGGACCATGGTGCTCCCACAATACTACACATAATTAACTAAAGCTATAAATGCAAGACAATATAAAGTGCATGATTGCAAGTATGTTCAAGCAGTGCAAGTCAGTAAAATTCTACTACAAGCACAAGAGCAGTATTAACGCCAACTAGTACACAGTTCTAGGGTGAAACAGAGTGCAAAGAACAAGATATTGCAACAAAATACTTAATGCTGTAAGTGTAAACATAACATTCTGCTTGGCCATCATACTGTTTTCATGATCCCCATCCTTGCCGTGTGCTACTTCTACCAACTGTCTCCAACATAAATGTTAGACATACAGCTGGCCTAATTGCACACAATCCTAATGATCATTGTAAGGTCTGTTGAGCACAGCAAATGATGGCTCGGATCAAGAAACTAGGACAGACTTTCTTTCCTCTTCATTTTCTCCCAATGTTACACAGGCTATCAATAGGCTCTCTACATCTCTCTCTGCGGACACGTTACATACAAACAAACTAAGATGAGATGTCAACCTCATTAAAGGAGGTAGAAGGGAGGGGGTGTAACTAAATTCCAGTTGTACACAGCGGTAATGTGAATGTGTGTGTGTGTGTGTGTGTGTGTACGTGTACGTGTATGCGTGTGCCGGAATTAGAGAGACTTCTTAAAGGCCTTGACAGCAATTATCATTTAATTAGAGTGAGCATGAGACAGTCAGTCACTGGTGCTTATTTTTACTCCCGCTGTTATATCTTCGTGGTTTTCTGAGACCTTGGACACGTTTCAAGTCCTGAGGGACTGATTTCATTCTCTGAAAAGTAGTATCGCCATCCTTCTTTAGATTAACATGTGCTTTTTGTTGTCAGGAGAGACGAAGCTGTTGACTGTCGTGGTGTTCTCCTGGGCAAGGTCACTCGTTTTTCTTTCATAACCATCAACAGTGCTTCAAATTTGGATCAGTGTGGGTTTGAGCCGCTGAAATTGGAAAAGAATCAGCAGTCAGGGACAATGTTGGGCTTTATAAACATTTAGGATGAATCATTTGGAGATGCATTGCTTCTTGCTTTTATTCACTACAGTAGTAACAGAAGGTGTCATGTTACCATAAGGAAGAGAAAAAGGAGAATGCTAAAAGGTGTGTTATATAAACCAGCCATACCTGCTGCTCTCTTTACGAGTGACAGATACTATGATTAGTAGAGGGAGGACTAACCGGATATGCAACAGCCACTAGTTTTGTGACTGAATTACAAGGAAACATTTACAGCAGGGAAGGGCCAAACTGTAGCCCTGAAATAGATTAGTGTTGGACCACACCTATCATTATGTGAGAAACACGAATATTTCCAGGCTAAAGTCATGTCTGTAAAAGCACAGGTTAATATAATAAGACGTTTTACAACTTTGGCCACTGTGTTTTAGTTCTACCTTGCCAAATGTTGACCATCACACTGAACTGCTATCGCTCTGGGATACAGGCGTCTCAGATTTTTTTTTTGTATGTATTAAATGGTGCGTTTGTTTGCAGTGTGATGTCTCTACTTGTCCCAGCCTGTCTGCAACCCTGCGGTCTCTGTTGTGCTGCAGTATCAGCCAGTAACTCCTGTGCCAACAGTTGCTAAGGGCAATGGCTAATCAAACCTCAAACAACCGAACTGATTTTTTCTTAGTCACATTTTCAGTTTCTGGTACAATAAAAGGAACAAATATGTTCTTCAAATCTGAGGTTGGTGGCACAAAGCCACAGCATATGATTGTTCTCCTTATGCTTTGTGGGTTTCCTCTGGGTTATCTGGTTCCCCCCATAGTCCAAAGACGTCTGGAAGCTGATTGGGGTTTCCAAATTGCTGGTAGTGTATAACTGAGTGTGTATATGCGTGTAGGTTGCCAGATATTGGGTCGTCACTGACACGATATAATCACGGGCATGAAGTCATAAGTCACTGTTGATAAGTGATGTTGGCTTGACTGGATGGATGTATGGACGTTGAGGTTACTTAATACCACTGCTAAGACTTGGTCACAGTCCATGATATTGTATCCAAGGACCTTAAATTGGCTTCAGACAGAAGCGGTTCCCAATATGGAATTGTATGTCAGTATGTCAGTGCACTTTATGGAGTATGAAGAGGATGCTGTATCACAGGCAAAACAAGATTTTTGAAGTTCTAGTTTAGACGGCTGTACATCGGTATCATTTTTATTTTTCTCCTCTTCTCTTATAGACACAAAGATGTGGTGAAATTACTGAGAAAAACAGGAGCCCATTTTTCCCGTGACGATATGGAAGGTGCTGGAACCGAGCTTTGCAGGTGACACACACACACTAACCCCTCACTCCTCCCTTGTGTAACATTCACGCAGGTTTGACCAGTCGTTCAAGGCCTCCTCAAGGTCTTAGAATGTTCCCTAACTACATTACATGCATACAGCATACATGTGTCTGGTATTTGAGGTTTAAAGCTACACACTTACATTTTGCAATTAATTCAATATAATATTTTCATATACTGGCGAAAGGTTTAGATGAACACACTCACACTAACCATTATTCTCTCTTGGTTATAATTCTTCAAACTTTACTTTATGACAGATTATGAAGATGTAAATCAGGTTAACAGGACTCCAGATGTCTCAATTTTTCAGTAATTTACTGAGTGTGTGTGTGTGTGTGTGTGTGTGTGTGTGTGCGTGTGCACGTACATGTCTGTTTGCATCACAGCCTGACAGCAAATGCAGACTTGGAAGGCTTGGAGATTTGGCATTTAGCTGGGGCTGATCTGACTATGCCAAGTTATAATGGGCAAATAGCCATAGAGGTGGTGAGTATATATTTATAGCATTCCTTTTCATGACTCATTTCTCCATAGATAGATATATAGATAGACATATAGACAAATAGACAATTATGACAGACTCTAAATTCATAATCAGACATTCAGTATAACTCAGTCTGTGTCCTTCTCAGGCTATGCAGTGTGGCAATGAAGAAGTCTTGCAGTTTCTTCAGCAGGCTGCTCAGTACCGACCTGAGGTTATTATTCTTTCACAGACACACACACATGCACAAAATCACCGCAGATTCATCTGACTTACACAAATTCCCACCGTTTAAAACTAAAGACAGTAATTCCAAGTAATTTGATTGTTTATTTCTTTTTGCTGCTACTGTGCACTACACATCGCCAGGCACATGAGGGGTCTGAGGTGAACATTTCTTTTTTCCATCCCGTTTCATTTCTGAATACCCAAAACATTTCTGGTCTCCTAAATGAACTGCATACATTACTATCTCCAGTCATCTA
>JAOVVB010000002.1:14565101-14597521 GCA_028570985.1 Heterobranchus longifilis | reverse complement strand
CTAGCAGTTCGCTCAGGTACTGCGGCGCGAGACCATTTAATGCTTTATATGTCAAGAGTAGTATTTTAAAATCAATGTGAAATTTCACAGGGAGCCAATGCAGTGAAGATAAGATAGGGGTGATATAAGACATTAGCTCATTCATTTAATCCCATTTAATCAAGCCATATCTGTGATGGGTAATTACTGTGAATATAAGCAACTATGTATGCATGTAAAAGTTATAAATCAAACACATGTTTTTATTAAAATCATAGGTTCATTTGGCTTTATAAAGTATATTAAAATAAAAAACACAACTAGAATGCTGAAATATTATTTTGTTCATTGTCCCATGTATAGTATAACCTGTTTGTGGAATTATTGCGCCTGTATTGCGCAAAGGTCTTCATATTAAATTAATTACGATTATGTAGATTTAATGAAAGAAATTTGAACTAGTATTTTACCATTTAAAATGTGTTTTTTTATGTAACAACCTCAGCAGCAACCTCATTTCCCCTCTCGTCTGTTCCAAGCATTCAGCCTCACCAGTATACTCATCAAAAGTTTGATCATCTGTCATCATATGCACCTGTTTCTCTCTGGTTCATGCCTTAGGTTAGAAGGTTTTTATGCTTGAATGATTCATAGTCACTTGTGTGGCTGAACAAACAAAAAACGTTTCCCTGAAACTGATCAGGTACAGGGACTGGACTGCAAATGAGAGCCAAGAACTTGCTAAAAATAAGAGCCAAAAATTCCCTTGGGGGGCCTGTGGAACTATTCCACAAGACTACATTAAAATACAAGAAAGTCTGGCTTTTTGGAAGTAAAATGTGAAGAAATAAGGGCTGGTCTACACCACATTTTGCACATGTACATTTATACTTTTGATGATGTTGATGATTTAAAAAAATGCCTCATAAACAGCATGGAAAACAAAAACATTCCCTCCATTCTGTGTATGATATTAAACAAGGTGTGTTTGACTTGTTACTCGATCGCATGATTAAGCTTTGTTGACCATCACTGTATGTACAGAATCATTAGACAAACTGAGATAATTGTGTTGTGTTTGTTTTTCAGTTCCTTTAAATAAGCAAATTTTCTCGGCAGATCGGTAAATAAATGAACATATTAAAACATAATTTTGACTGATTAATGATTAGTTTTTTTTCCCCCTTTTCAGTGTATATGATCTGTTCTAAAAGACATGTAACGTTATTTCCATATCTCCCATCTCCTTTCAGATTTCCAGCCAAAGATACAGAAAGAACCCATCTCTCTCAATAAAACCATTACATATAGTTTGGAATTTCCTGCTAATTAGAAAAGGGAATAATTATTAACCTTGGCAAAAGACAACAATCTCATTCTGTTTACCCTGGAGCCACTTTTAACCAAATTGCCCCTTTTATGTTGACGGAGACCTATATGTAGAAAGCCAAGTGTCATGGATATTTTTTGACGTTTATTACAGATTTACCTCTGGACTTTGGTTCATTTTTTTGAAAGGCACAAGCCGGGGTACACCCTGGACACAGTGCTAATCCATCGCGGGGCACACACATACACTCACACACTACGGGCTATTTGGGAACACATATCAACCTAACCTACATGACTTTGGAAAGAAAACGGAGTACCCGGAGGAAACTCACCAAGCACGGGGAGAACATGCAAACTCCATGCACACAGAGGCGGGAATCAAACCCGGACCCTGGAGGTGCAAGGCAACAGTGCTAACCACTACACCACCGTGCCGCCCTAAAGAGCTTAGCTTAGTTGATAACAGAGTCTCTACAGCTCCATACTATATTACACTCGGTGTTTCCCTCTGGCACTGTTGCTTATGTCAGAGACAACGTGAATAATCAAAAAGTAGAACCAGGAGTAGATCATTTTTAATGTCTGAGGCCAGAGCCTTCTGTTTCCTGTAGTGCATGAGAAAGAATGCTCAGAGAGGAAGCTTCCTGTTCCTGTGCAGTGTTTGGGTGGAGAGGGATTGTTTGAGATTTCAAAGTGCAAACGCAATGTGCAATTACTTTAATCCTAATGATCAACATAAACAAATGCATGGAAGATTGATTGTGCTTTTAAAAAGCACCTGCATTGAATTTCATGAAAAATGTAGGAAACTGCCCACATGAGTATATTTGTACCTTGGTCTGATTTAGTGGTTGTTTCAAAGGATGGATTTAGGCTCTCAGAGATGTTAATCAGATTGCTTGTGGCTTGTAAATCACCCCTTAAATAAGCAGTAAGGCTGCTGTAGACATGGTGTGTGTATATTGGTGCATAGTGATTGCATGGGCTGAGAGGAAAGAACAAATGTCAGAGGTCATTACACTTGAAGGCATGTCTCTTTTGGGGAGCACTGCTCTGTAGCCCTCCACAAGCTGTCCTATTAGCCAACCTTTAACCTCTGACCCCTGAGCCTACAAATAAGCCCCCAGGCACGAACCGCGAACATGCTTACGCATCCTTAAGCTCACATTTATGCTCTGTGTATATTTGTTATGCATGGGGAAATTCTAACAAACATGTCAACCAATCTGGCACAGTGCATTATATTAAGCATCCTTTGTGTCATTATAATGGGTTACAAGCTATGTTTTTCTTTTCTTTTATTTTTCTAAAATTCAGATAATCACACTGCTTTTGGAAAGGTTATACTGTCTGAGTCTTGTTGAGTGCTGAGTGATGGAGTGTGCTACTGAATGGTTACGCACCTCGAGCAGAGAAAAGACATTAATGTAATGTAATGGTCACATACTGTAATGCGTTCTCATTCATATGCAGATTTAGCATTGGCCCAAGCTGCTCTCTTGACACTCACTAACACCTGTGAGAGGACACTCTGCACCACTTCCATGTTTTAACTGGTGTGATGTGCAATGGTCTAATGCCCTTCAACTTAGTGTTCTTATTCACATAGTGGATTAGAAATTTGGCTCATTTTAGCTGATGTGATATAGCTGTGTATACTGGTAAAATTCAGATACAGACAGAGAGGCAGGGAGAAAAAAATTTAGCAACAATGGTTTTGTTGTTCTTATATACAAAAACCAGCCATAAGATTATGACCACTGACAGGTGAATTGAATAACATTCAATACAAACTATACACCAGTCAACTGATGACAGGTTTATTGGGTCGCAAGCCTCACCTACGTCCACATGAACCAAAGGCCAGCCAGAGTTATTTCAGTACTGGACATGATAAAAAGGCACAAGAACACCCAGTGCACCTCAGCCCACCACCCATGGGGCCCAGCAGACAAGGGCCCAAGTCTATATTCCCCAGATATTAATCAGATTAAGTAGCCATGGGATGCATTGGACAAACAAATCCACAGAGGACCCACCCAGCAATCCATGGATGCTCAATCCCGAATCAGATTAAGTACCCATGGGTTGGCAGTGTGGTTCCTCTGTGAATTGGACAAATAAGTTTAATCCATGGAGGACCCACCCTACAACCCATAGCACGCAAAAGGATCAGCTGCCAATGTCCTGGTGTGAGACACTACAGCAGACTTACAGTAGCTCCCAAAAAGGGTCAGAGCCACCCTCGCAGAAACATAGGTGGTTTTGATGGATTTTTTCCGTTGCTGATGAGTGTATAATATATACATTGACACAAAATTGAGTGGTGAGATGTACACACCCAGGACAGGTAAATGCATGCTAACTAGACAGACAACTGAAATATTTCGAACTGATTACATGGCATTGTTGAAAAAGAACAGAACATAACTGTACAGCGCATCAATTTTCTGTAAACTGTATACTATGCTTTCAAGCAAAAAAGGGAGCGTAGAACCCTCTGAACATATGTTTCTTTTTCCTTTCAATATTCTGTCTACAGGACAGTTTTTTTTGTCTGACCAGACAACAGTGCCGATGAAATGAGGGCAATCCACAGTTGAAAAAGCACAGGCAATCATCCCCCTGTCTGTGCTTTTTCTTCACACTGAGCCTTTTTCTCGCTTCATGTAATTTTGCCATTTCAATTCAGCCCATTATAACTCAGGGCCGCCCTCACCCTTCTAACCTCACTTATTCGAATGCGCAGTGAAGGGACTTTTTCTCTTGTGTGCTACAAGGCCGCTTGCAGCCTTCTCTATTGTTCCTGTCAGACGCAGTGACTAAACGGCTATTGTCTCTATTCTTGATAAGTAAATCTCTTAACAAAAAGAGGACAGAAAAATAGGAGGAAACCCCCTTTAACTATTTGTAAGTGGATAATGTATGTGTGTGTAGGTGTGTGTGTATGCGTGCGTCTTCACTTGTCCATGTGCCCGGTCTAGATAGAGATGGGTTCTGGGGATTCTCTCCCTATCTGAGCATCTTTATTGAGTTTGTCTAGACGTCTCTATTAGCCCAAAGACAGCATTCATTCCGTTCATTTTGCAGTAGCCTCAGATGTTTCTATCAGCAGCTCCATGGTCTCTAAATACCTGCCACACAAAGAAAACCGTTTAATAGATGGATAATGGGAAATGAGAATTTCATTGCCAACTGCAGGATTCACATTCTTACTTGACACACTGAATTATTGGGATTAATTGTGGTCTATTGCGTGCAGCATATTTATTTACTGCTTAATATGCAAATTTCCTGATTTGTCACTCAGACCCATTGTTGTGCTGGCAGGCTAAAGTGTAATGGCATAATGGCCATTATTTTAATGTCAGAAAAACAGCTTTCAAGCTATGATTTGAGTTATGAGGGTATAGTGTAGCTTGAATCAACATGCACCAGCCTACGGTTCACATTTCCTCTATGTTTTTTTTTTAGAAAGGTTTGGACAATTGAGTTTGCATGTGGCAGTCACACAGTCCTAAATAAATTACACCATGTGCTGCAGTTTACCTAGTTTCAGCTGCCAATGAGCAAATTTAACTGTTAAATGCTGATGTGCAATAAACCCTGATGCTTTCAACACGACCTGTGCAGGTCTGGTGAATTGGGGGATCGTATGTGCGGAAGAGTTTTCTTCTTCCTTTTTGTCCTCTTTACACATAATTAACGCCTTAACTTCTTTGAACGAGACAAGCTGGGCTGATTCCAGCTCCCTCTGTCTGCCCTTCCAGATAATAGAAAATAGAAAGAAGGCATACTTCAGGAATGTTGCTTGGTGATCATTTAATGGGTGTAGATGAATGTCAGTGCAGTTTTAGTGGTAAAGGTTCTGATTTATTTTTTTGACAGTGTGCACCTCTGCGCTTTTTCTTTGTGAAACCTCGTAAGCTATAAATAACCTTATGTTATTTGATGCTGTAGCTCTCTGTTTATGATCTCTTGGTACATCACCAATCCTTAGATCACTTTAGTGGTGCTTTCCTCACTCAGATTTTATGGGGGACTGGCTGCTTTATCCATTTAGTTGTTAACCTGCAGTTGTCCTTTTTGGGTATAAGCTATGTACATAAGAGGGTCATGAATTGCTGTAAATGTGCGTGCAATGGCTTTCATAGCTGCCTTTTTTTTTTACTGAATTGAGAGCACACAGACTATAAATGCTATCTTCAAACATCTCCTGTTGTTTTGTTTGGCTGAACTGAGAGCTTGGTTTGTCTCCTGTAAACATTTCTTTTACCTCAGTCCATTAAGATCGCTCTTAAGTCTTTGGAAGAGGTCAGGGGGCCATGAATGAAGAAGATTAAAGAAGTAGTCGAGAGTATAAATGAAACCACAAAGATGTATCATGGTGCTGCGGTTTCGGGTTGGACACCTCGTCATTTCACGGATGAGTTCACTCTGTACCTGGCTTAGCTTATGCAATGTATTTGAAGTGAAAATGGATTCACAGTGCCACAGCTTGTAGCTTGTCCTTAGACCTTTCATGAATAGAGAAGTACCATCTCGGTGGTGTACATTACGCTCACAGCACACACATGCATGCACAAACACATGTCTCCAGGCATTTGCTATGCAATGAAAATTCAAGGACCTAGTAGGTCTTGTGTATTTCCTATAAACATTAAAAATATGTTTAGTGAAAATAAGTTAAAAAAAAAAATCAAGGGAAGGCTGATGACTTTCTCTATTTGCAGAAACAGTTGAGGTAATATGAAGGGTTTCCCCTTCAAAATGTGGTATCTCCAGATTTGGAGAAAAAAATGCCGAAATCGAGGAAAAAAAACATTAAGTAATGCAAACTGATAGAGAATAGTTTTTACGATGATTGCCCAAATATTATGTCAGCGTACATTGTGTGGGATTTTGCAGCACTATAACTCCACCTCCCACTGATATATCAAATAAATAACATCAAACTCATGCTTTTCTGCTTTTGCAGTGAGTAATACTGGAGGTAACTGGAACTAGACAAGCAAGTTGGGGTTTGGTGCTCATAAAACCTTTTTAGTTTTAATGGAAATAAGGGTTCATGAGAAACATTTAAAACAACACCAAATGTTCAATCAACAATGCTTTATCAGCCATCTCCTCTAATAGTTTTAGTTTTACTTTGGTACTGTATTTGCTAAGAGGAGCTTATTATAGTGTTTGCTGGGAAACCTGTAGTGGCCAGCAACAGACTGTAAATGTACTTCTTTTTGGCTTTCAACATTCTTCCAAAGTCCATCAGTTTTGTCCATCTCATTCGTCCATCTCATTCATAGCAGCTGCTTTTTTGCTCAGTTGGTAGTTTTGCTTCACTGATCACATGACGGAAAGAAGCAATGTGTTTGGCCATTTATGGATGTGTTTGTAGTGGTTTTCAGATTTAAAGTATTGTTATAGACAGTCTTTTGGGTCTGACGGAAAACAATTTGTCAGAATGAGTAAGAGTCTGAAAATGGTTTTGAATGTTGCAGTTTGCTGTACTTTCAAATTAGACACGAGATAATAAAAAGTTTCAGATGGAGAATGTAATATTGATGTTTCATAAGCTGGAACTCCGCCACAGGAACAAAATATCTGTTTGACATCTGTATGTATGGCCTTGTGCTGTGTCCAGAGTATGCAGGGCTGCTGAAAGTAAAGTAAAAAATATCTTTACGGGAAAATCTGCCCTCAAATATATGTTTGTTGAAGGGTATTCCACAAATATCTTACAATAAAATGTAACAATGAAAAAAAGTATTACTCTGGCTCTTTCCAACAGCACATAATTAAATGGCATGGGATAATTAGATTTTTTTATGAAGACCTCTGTATTTAGAATCGTAGTTTATATTACAGCTTGAGCAGAAATTGTAAATGATGTTCTGTTTAAACATAGTGTAAATCTGAGCTCCTGTGAACCTGTGACTTTGTCTTTAAATAACTTTTTTAATGTAATTTATGGTAAGTAGTAGGGTTCTAATTAAAGATAAGTAAATGTGTTTCCTGTGTAGAAGAGAATTTAATGCAGCGTCACACAATGGGTCAACACGGATCTCACATCTTCGCCATATCATTTGAACTCCAAAACCTTGAGGGATGCATGAAAACGAGAGTGAAACAGAGAAAGAGAGAAATTTGAGAGAGTGAGTGTGTCTAGGAGGTTGTGTAATAGTAAGACTAGGGGACTATCCAAACCCTGTGACAATGAACATGTTTCTTTTGCAAGGCTGTATGCTGAAAAAGGCAATTAAGTGAGCAAGTGATGGTGGTCTGTATCATGGATACACCAAAACATTCCACTGTATTTGTGTGTTCTGGTGGAGTTGCTAATTTATGATTGAACGTAACAACTAATTTTAGCCTTTTACATACACTACAGTAGCACAGGTAAAATAAATTTATTTCCATGTTTAGTTGTTCTGAATAGTCCTTCAGCTGCAGACATATTTTAGCAGTCACGTATTACAGTATTACCACAACAGATCCCCCTTTTTTTTTCTTTTCACTTTGAAACTTTTATGAGGGGTCTAAATGTTATTGATAAATATTGCTAGTCTTTTATATTAAAATGCATAAGAAACTGCATAAAACCTGTGATGTGTTGCTGTAAGGTTTCCCTACTGACCCTTATTTTGTTACATTATATGATGGGTGTTCAAGTCAAATGGGGACAGTAACAGAATACAGTTATGAGAGTAAAAACCCCCTTTATGTCTCTATATAATCACCTGCTGCACTAATCCACTTATCCCAGCGTTTCACTAGTGCTTGTATATCATTAAGGTAGAAAGTATTCTCAGAATGCCAGAATCATGATTGGCCTACCTGCTTGACGTCTGAAACACCGACCTCCCGGCAACTCCTATAATGGCCCAAAACATGTGGAAATGGCTTGGAGCCGAGTTCCAGTAATGTGCAAATGATGTTTGTGAATGATTGTGTTACAGTTCCAACAAATAGATATGTCTCTGCCACAAGTTATCCATCTATTTTTCAAGGATCAAGCGTTCCAGTCACTAAAGTTTCATGGGAATGATTGCAGTGTGTTCTGAACCCTTTGCACCATTCAAATGTTTTACTGTGGCTAAGAGTCTCATCACCATACTGTGTTTGAAGTCTTATTATTTTTAAACCTTCATTCATCAGATCACAAATTTCATCATGTCCCGGTTTGACTTGAACACCACTCATAGTTAATTACTTACAGTATGTTAAACAGTCCTGCCAATCTCTGCATAACCATAAAGAAATCATTCACATGATTAATATGTACAAGAGATATCTGATGAAAAAAAAGGTATAAAATCCAATCTGATACCCAAACAGCCTTTAGAGCAATATCGTGAAAGTCAGTATAAAGTTATTGCAGCACTAATTATCTTTGATGCTGATAAGTGGTCAGCAGTTAATACTGTAATGAATTTTTGTAGCCATCTCAGTTTGAATAATTTCTTTAGGATTTATGACTTATCCAGATGTCTGATTTATCGAGGCTGAGTAATGCAGACTGTAAAGTTTTTCATTGTTTCTAAATTATTTGTAGAACATTTTTATTCATTTATGTAAGCTTTAGTATCATGTAATGAATTCTAAATTTGAAATATATTCTCATTAAGACTTGAGTCTAAAATTAATTCAGATGTTTCTTAAAAAACATGTTCATCAAAGAATAAATTGACACTTGTATGGACATCCAAATTCTGCTTTTATTTGTGTCTAATGCACTGAATTGCATTACTCCTATTTGCATATATGACATGATCATGGTTTGTAAATGCAGGAAGATTTATTTAGACACAACATGCAGTTTCAGGGACGAATATCAGTTGATTACAGTAGCAGAAATGATGACAAAGTGTCTCAGAGAATCATAAATCAAATAGCAGTAAACAACTGTGCCAATTTAGAAACAAAGAGCAGCATATGTTTTTCTGGGCACCCTCTGTCTCTTATGCGTATGCACGTGTCCTCTCTCTGCTTGGCTCGCTGCCACACTTGTATGGGTGTCGGATTGGAACTCATTGGAGTTCATTTCACTACCTGCCCCCAGTCTCTCTTTGGTCTGTAGTGAGTATTTCAGTAGAATGAAATATATATATATATAAACCAACACCAAAACTGAAGCTAGTGATGTATTGGTATAGCGAATGTTTGTTCATGAGTTTCAGGTCGAAACCCAACCTGATGACTTGCTGAGTAATTGTTCAGAAAGTCAGATCTGATGACAGGATCAGCTTCAGACCTAAGGAGCTTTTAGCACCAGTGGAAACGGTAAACACAAAGAAATGACTAATCACCGAGCACACATGCATGTTCTCCTTGCGAGTCTGCTGCTGAGAGTGATTAAGCCCACGGGGGGTCCTGCTCAGCTCCCAGCACGAAAGAAATCTCCGATCCCTAGGATTGACTCGGGCATGTGTGTGAGAAGGTCAGTCGAGATTAGGTCTGGATGTGGCCTTCGGAGCCTACTCAGTGTAATCTGCATTAATGGCTTGCTGTGAGAACGCCCTGCTTTCCTTCTGTGTCACTTTGGGCATTGTAGCAGCAGCTGCTCTTGTCATCCACACACCCCTGTTCTGCTCAGGGGGAAACCCCTTATTTCACTTACCTGCGTGAAATGCTGGCTTGGCATCCTGCTGGCCCCAGCTGTTCACTATAAAGCTAAAAACAATATGTCAGTTTGTATTTACTGTGTATTAAGTTGCTCTTAAGCCTGACTGTAGAGATTCGAAAACCTTACTGGGCACAGTGTGTGCCTCTTCCATTAGCGGTTAGTTTGTTATGCATCTGTCCAAGCTCGGATGTCAGATGGAGCATAACCAGAGATTAAAGCATTAATTCAATGCCTGAGTCCAATAGTCAAGTCACATATATAAATAAATGAAAGTAAATAGAAATGTCCTCAATATCTCTTATATAAACATAAACTCCATGTATGGGCATGGGTGCTTTATTTGTGCGAATGTGGTGAATGTTTTGTCACCTTTACACTTTTCTAACAAAGTAACACCATGTACAGTGTATTCACAAGCATATTCAAAGCATATTTTGTACACTCAGTTTGAAGATGATATTTATGAAAGGATTGTGTGAAGAAAAGTCAGAAAACCTGACATAAGAGTCAGGTTGCTCTGTTTTGAACAGAGATCAGCTGATCTCATTAGACATGCTGCAAATATTTGACTTCATACTGTATTTTTTCTAATTTCATAAGCTGTCAACTACTTCTCGATTAAAGAATTAATGATTGTTTGAGTGCTGTGTAGTTATGATTTTTCTTGATTGTTCTACAGTTATATAAAACAGTGGCCTAGATAAAACATATCATACAGTATCTGAACATTTCTATTTTAGATCAGCAAATGAATTCATACAAAATCTGACCCAAGATAGATTTTTAAATCAATAGATTTTTACCTATAACAGCTTTAGAAATATATTACACGCCACCTGAACATACAAACATACAGTACAAATGTATTTGACCATATCTGCAATGACATTGTATTCAAATACATATATATTAAAACCTTGATCTATGAATATCTGAATTACGAATTTCCGCAGATACGAACGGACCACGGATCTACAAACTTTCATAGATGCGAACAAATCGTGGGCGTAGCTCATTGTATTGTACATAAAATTGGTATGCACCAGATACAAATATTTACAACTATATACAATCTTTTCAGTGTGGAAGTGAATGTATAAAATGTCCAAAGTCCAGTATATTGTATGTATTTGCTGGAGAAATGAGTCAGCCTCACCAGTTTCAATGAATCAGTCTGGGAACGCGATGAAAGAAAATGGCTGTTCTGTGAAGCTACGGTGGATAATTCTAATTTCGTAAAATCCTTAATGAGACAGAGTTCACAGTCCAGTACAGCTCTAAAACAAAATGCTGTCCATTCAAGGTCCCTTTAAACGAGGTCAACTGACCCCCTCACCGGGATTCCCCTTGCATTTGGAGCCACAGTCTCGCAAGAATATAAAGCGGAACCAAAACACCAACCTGTGTGTTTTTTTAGGCTTTGCGTTGTATATTTGTGTCAAAGGTGTATAAGACTCACTTTGTCAGACTTACGAACAAATCCGACTTACAAACGTGCTTCCGGAACTGAACTCATTTGTAAGTCGGGGACTTTAATATGGAGTCGGTCCCCCTTTTGGTCCCACTCTGCCCACAATATTTTGGTTTTGATTTTGTTTCTTTCATAAAATGTAAATAATGAAAATGTAAGCAGTATTATTAATACCAATATGTGGATTTATTTCTTAATCATTATATCTTTTTAGTAAATATTGTTTATGCAGTTGTTATCTCAAATATGTCGTTTCCATTTTGGTGACTCATGGTTGAAGCTCACTCATGAGCATGAGCAAATGCAGAGAGTGTGGAAATCTTCAGCAGTAATGCTGTTAAGAATCAAAAATGTCAAGATACACATTTTTGGTCACTGCATAATTCCCAATTTGTTTGTACCAATTATATTATTTTAAAATTTAACTTATTTTATTATTATTCCAAAACTGTAGAATTTGTAAGAAATTGTCACAGGATGTCTTTTTTTATTTAACAGCTAGTGTAGTTGTAGCTTGAACATCAGCCCTAGATTAAAAAATGAGCCTGACATATATGTGTATGTTGTTTGCTAAAATGGTCTCTAAAATGGAGATGGTAAATTTGTGTTTTGCCAAAGGACAAAGAAAACAGATGAGAGAAGTCTGTATTTTTTCCCCATAATTTTCATTTTTGAGTGCTTACAGCTGAGCCCCTACTTTCCAGATACACTGGGGTCAAGGTTTTAGCAGTGGCCTGATGTTACTCTGCTGCCTCCTTCCACTCTTTTCTGTCTGTTTTTCCACTTTTGTGTTTTTTTCTTTTTTTCAAGTTCTTCTTCTCTTTCCCATAAATCCACCATATTTCCATATCTCCTGCCTTCTCAGACCTCTGTTTTCTTTCATTGCAGCCCTTGTCTCCCTACCCCCTCTCTGCCTATATCTCATCATCATTAGTTCAGCAGCCAGACAGACCGAGGGCATGCATGCAGTCATTTATCCTACAGTTCTCTTTGCTGTTCTTTAGTGGCTCCTAATCAGGAGATAGTGTAGGCTTTCATTCATCCCCAGAGCTTCATAAAGCGACTGGCAATGAAGTAATGCAATGGCCTACAAACCCGCAGGCCAGGAGTCTAACCGTAATCATTTCTCATTTTTCTCTCTTTTTATCACTTTCATCCTCCTTCGTTTTCTGATTCACTGCATTTGTAATTTGCATCACCTTTCCATCCCTGCATCCTGAAACACCATCTTGTTCCGTGTTGTTCCATTTAACCTAAAGTCTTGAATCCGCACAACAAAGACTTGGCCTACAGCCCCCACAATGCACCAGCAGTGAAAAGAGGTCACTGCATGAAATGTTATTATGTTTCTTAAATCATGCCTTAACATTGCACACAGGGGGTAAAGTGCTGGATACAAAGGCGAGCTTATTTGCGACATGAGAAAAGTGGCTCGAGGTACCGGAGTAAGGTGAAGAAAAAAAACGAGACGGGACAGCATGCATGTATGTGTGCTGTGTGTATGTGTGTGTGTGTGTGTGTGTGTGTTGTGTGCGATACTGGGAACATTAAAGCTTGTGAGACCTAGGCCTCTGGCTACCTCGAGTTATATCGCTGGCTCTGCTCAAACTCTCAGGCTTCAATAGCTGGTTGTTTATCTTTCAGATCCTCTTTAAAAATTCATGCATTATTTTGAGTGGGTGATTCCATAAGGAGACTGTTTAACAAATCCCACCATTAGCTGCCAAAGCCTTTAGATATTGCTCCCCATAGGTCTACTGGATGATCTATGACAAATACTAAGTCTTTTTTTTTATTTTTTAATTCTTTATTCTAAATCCCAGAGCAGAGTGTTTATTGTATGATTGATTACCATGAGTGGGTGAGTTACAGTATGGTGATAGTTAGATTTATGTAAGCTGATAGTCTGAGATATAGTGAATAATGAATAGTATATATGTATTTTGTAGTACTGTATTTACGTACAGTATGTGTTGCTACAGTGAGCACCGTACAAAAACTCAATGGTGTGGAGACGTCCTGGAGGACAGTTACCATGCCATGCAATTTTTTTTAACTTGGTGTAGCTGTCATTGTCTGGCTCCATACATTACATGCATTGCATGGTTTAAGGCAGGTGATCATCTCGTCAGCTCAGTAAATGTGTCAGTGCTCTCTTTCTCATCATGATTACCACCATCCATGTGTGAATCTCAAAGGTCCTGTAAACATTTTCTTAGCCCCTGTCTCACCACAATGCCAGAACTTTGCTCCTTTTATGCCTCTCAAGAGACCAGAGGTTTATTTTTGTTTCTCCATATGCATCTCTGTATGAGAGATGACTACTTTCCTGTGTTTTTAAGACATCAGTCATGCCCCAGCTTGTAACACATGTCTTCATTCTTTCAATAAATTTAGCTGTATTGCAGAAGATATGTCTTTTTTGTAGTTGTAGTAGTATTGCAGAGGATTGAGGCTGTGTGTTGTCAGTGTGTTTTCCTTTAAAATTTCTTACTCATTCATTACTGTTGATTTACATTTCTATTTCAAAGCTTCTTTATATTGTGTCTTTACACTTTCCTTCCATTCTTGAATTGAAAAATTCTTGAGTTGTTGAAAGTGTGATTTTTTTCTTCATAAATATAAACATATTTCTAAATTGCTCTTTGTCTCGTCTTTGTTTCCGCAGGACCCTGGTTTTGCCACTTTCCTCTTTGATCAGTTACAGATGCCAGACTGGCCGGTGCAGGGTGCCCATGAGGGGGCAAAGTGCCCGGTCTGTGCCACCCCCATACAACAGTTGAGACAGCAGGCTCTACAGGCTCTTCAGGACCTGTGCACTGGCGCAGACTTGCCAGTAGTGCCAGCTCTGGCATCTAAAATATTCCCTGCAGAGTCGACTGGAGTGACCACCCATGGGGTGCTCACGCTCTCCTCCAGGCCCTCTGCATCAAGAATCCCTCACCCAGCACACAGCATACATAGCATGGTGCCTGTGATGGAGCAGCGGAGGGGTCTGGGCTGGGCATCCAGCACTAAGCCGAGTGTACAGGTCACTGTGGGAGGAGGTGCTCTGAGTGGCACGCTCAGCTCGGTCACCATCCAAGCCCAGCAGTACCTGGAGGGCATGTGGAGCATATCACGTGTCAACAACTTCCTGCCTCAGCCAAGCCCGGTAGGTGACACGTTTTTTTTTCACTTTTGATATCAGTAACTTTATTGTATATGTATTGTTAATATACAATGCATATTTTTGTATTGCTAATAGCATTGCACATATACTGTATACGTTTACTGTAGGACAGGAGTGAAAGGGATTGGTTGAGTGCAGCCACCAATAAAAATAGAGATGGGTCAGATCCTCTTATGCAACATAAGTTACATACATATAGTCTCATGAGTTGTGTCTAGCTCTGTTCTTAGAAATGAAGAGAGACCAGTTTGGTTTATGACTTTTTGAACCACCTGCTTTTTTTTATGTTTTTGATCTAACAGAAAGGACTTGGATAATAAAGCAGGTTTGTAGACATTTGTTTTCTAGTGAGCCATTTTAGCTGGAATAGATATTTTCTATTATTGATTAATTTTCTTTATTATAATCCTGATCTTGGCGCTTTATAGATATCAGTTAGTTGTGTAACCTGTAAAACCAAGTTTGATTAATTGTTATTTGTCTGCCTGTATAGGCTGAAAATTATTTAAATGTAGTGAGAATTTTCTGACATTGGTGAAGAGCCTCTTCGTTAGTTTCTCTGTTGTTTAATGGGAATGTAGCCATCATTTTTAAAATGGTTGAGGTCATCGGTAAGTACCTGTTCTGTATAAGCAGCATCGAACAACGCTAATTTCTAAACATCTCAACAAACTTCAACAGCTCTTATGATGGAAAGTGAGATGGAGTGCTTGAGCTTTACATGTCATTGATTTTCCTGTTGTGGAAATAGAGCAATTACGCACCTGCCAACCTCGAATGAGCAATGAGAAATTTGAATCACCTCCTTCTTATATGTGTGCAAATTAAGAGTTTGTAATTTGTAAAAGGTTTTAATGGAAAAGTTCAATGTTAGACATATTTTATACAGTATTCAGAGGTGTTTACATTGATTTATGGATTTGGAGTTGGAGATAGTACAAAAATAATGTTCTGTGCATGTCCAGGAATTGTATCGCAAAAAGTTTCTTCTTGTGCTTTCGTGAAAATTTACTTATTTAATCGACTTAACCACAAGCAACATGTCAGGAATACTGATGAGAGGTATTCTCTAAGCAGTATATAGAGAGTATAAATTTTCTGCCTGTTAAATCAAAAATGGGACACGTAGAGCTACTCATTCCGGCTGTAAGTGTACCTTTTTATAAGTGTTAATAATTGCCCTGAATTCAATTCAGTACTTTTTTGGTTTGTGCATTGCATTGATTTTAAGCCCCTATCTCAATACCGTTCCCTCCTGCGCCTGGATGGACTTACATCTACTAATGAATGCTGAGTATGACTGCGGCCTCATTTCCCTCATCGCTCTAATGTCAACAAGTGCCTTTGTTTTTCTGTACACCCACAACTGTTGAGGCTTTTAGCAGCCAGCGTGTGTGCTTCACATTCAAAAGGCATAAAAACCTTTAAGTCGAAAAAAAGCTGCGGTGATAGAATACTGTCACAGCACGAGTGGAAAAGCCAGCAATGCTGCTGGGAGTGTGAAGCTGAATGCCTAGTGGTGTTCAGCAGCAAAACACACAGTCAGACATATGTATGCCTAGACACACACGCATACACACATACACACCAACCATGGAGAATGGTGTCCCCTCAGGGCTGCGAACGCATGCCTCTCTCCACCATGCTGAAATTCGCCTGCTGTGATTTGGAAAGCCTTCCTTTCTTTCATTACATCGACATCTCCGCAGAATGACAAAAAAACACGATGTGTGTGGGTTGGGTGTAGGAGGTTGGGGGTTGGTGTGGGGTGTGCAGAGACAAGAGGTAGGTGCTTTAATTTGTAAGAAAGGTGGCATGATTTCTGTAGGGAAGGAGTGACATCCAAAGGCTTGGAGATGGACCAGGTCTGACAGCGGGCCTTTAGAGATGCTACTGGTGCTGAATTGCCTCAGGGCTTTGGCCTGCTAACCTTGGTAATGGGCCACCTGCAAAGGAGCTGCTTCAGGGAAGAGAGAAGAAGAGATATAGAGAACGAAGTTAATCTCAAAGCACAAAGGCAGAAGCTAGGACCAGGACGTCACTGAAGTGAGATGTGTATAAAGTGCATCATGCATTTTAATTGGCTTCTGGAGGAACCTGTTTGGATTGCTGTATCACATTTTGGAAAGGATGACAAACATACCAGTGATATTTTTGTAATAATTATCAGCAGAGGCTCATGATTATATACTGTCTAGTCTTAGATTGGATAATTACTGCAGTGATTAATATGTTTCAGCTGGCAACAGCTATTTCAACCATAACTAATGCAGTGAGTAGCTTCTCATTTCTTCCATGCTGGATGACATGTCTCATAGTCAGGGAAAATTATGGGCCTGCATCAAGCGAAGAAAACAGCTAAGGAGCTTAAATGATTGGAATTGTGTTGAGAACTGTCCAATGCATTATTTAATCTATAAAAGGATAGTGGTGACCCTTTAGATTTGCAGAAGAAATGTGGTCAGAAAAAAAAACTAATGGGTGACATCAGAGATTACTTAACCGCTTTCTGAAGGTGCATTGTGAAAAATCGCACTCATGTTTAATAGTGCATAATGTGAAGAGAATTCATTGGGTTGCGACAAAACAGCTGTGTGGACAAGAAAACCCACTTGTTAGTTTTGTTTCATACATGAGGAAACAAATGGTTAAGTTTGATAGGGAGCAAAAGATTGGACTTGAGAACAATGGTAAAAGGTCATATGGTCTGATAAGTCCAGATTGAATCTATTCCAGAGTGATGTGTGTGCCAGTGTAAAATGTCTTGCAGAAGTTTTTATGGAGTGTTTTAACTGTTCCATGATTAAATGGAAATCTCAGACAAAAATTAAATATTGTGATGCTGCAGGTTATCAAAAGACTGGTATGGTGGATGCATGTCATCATCAAAGCTAACGGCAGTCCAATGAAATATTAGAGTGTTTGACGTTTTATTTTGGCCAGGTAGTGTTGATTCAGGGTGGCACGCTGGTGTAGTGGTTAACACTGTCGCCTTGCACCTCCAGGGTCTGGGTTTGATTCCCGGCCAGGCTCGATTCTCGTCTTTGTGTGCATGGAGTTTGCATGTTCTAGAAATGGTTCTGGACCTCATAAGCTGACTTTTTGTTAAAATTTAAGCATGGGGCGGTATAAACCTTATCCTAATGGATCTTTTTAGGGCTTGTTGCAATTCCCATGTTTGACCCCTAGGTGTTTAAGCTAAACAGAATAGGAGCATGTTGCACTATGGTTGTGATTATGATCTGGATTCGGTTTACATCTGTCAAATTGTAACATCTTTAAAGGGGTTGTTACTTAAAAGATTATATTTCAGCATACGTGAAAATAAAGATATGAATGTGAAAGTTATTAAGAATAATATTTGACGCATGATTGATATAAATGGTTTTAATAATTATATATTTAACTTTTAAAATGATTGCCACTAAAATAGCAGAATATCTTGTTGGAAAGGAACTTGAGTTCCACAATCTGTTATCACATGTGCACTAATCCACTGCTGTGGGAGTTACAAGGCTTCAGAGAAACTGCCACTGTGCTGTGTTTGGGTGAGGCTGTGTTGTGTTCCATAAGGTCAGCTATGGACACTTCTGTTGTCTGGTGAAATTCACATGTAAACCTCCCTATCATCTGTTTCCTTTTGGAAGCATAATGGCCCTTGTGGAGTTATTCATACAGCAAGTGGGAAGAATGTTGTGAAAATGGTTTCATATTTTGACCGTGTACTCCATTCACAGTGGATTTCATTAGCTGACATGGAAACAAGAACGATAGAGACTCTCATTTCCATCCTGAACATGACCTCATTTATCTTTTGACCTCACTGTTTGCTCAGCAGCGAAATTAAATTATTAGAGCATAGCTGGCAAGAATTTACTATGTGGATTATATATGAGCTGGAGTAACCCAGTTGCTTATTGGGACTTCAGGTGCAGGATTCATTAGGGCGCTTCTACAGAGCGATAGCTTCAAACTAACACAAGAAGAAAGAGAGAGAGGTTGATAGGGAGAGAAAGAAAGGGGAACTCAGACAGGGAATGTATGCATAGTTGATTTGACTTGTCCGACGAGCTTATTATTATTCGTTGGCTCTTTTATGTCTCTGAGGTGATACGAACACCATATGCAGGCATAACTTAATGATCTGACCACGAGCTACAGCACGTTTAGCCCTGTTTCTTTGTCCGTCACTCATGAGGTTGACATAAAGGCTTAAACCACATGCCTGTCAAACGATGGGGTTTTCTGACAGCAGCCTGACAGTGTGTGTGCATGCATATGTGCAAGTGTGCACATTTATTCTTAGACAGGTCTGTGTCGCCCCATAAAACATTCATCCTGTTGATAGGGGGCCTGGCGTTCTCTTGCCTTATCTGTGTTAGGAGCTTTATGTATTGCACAAATAGTCACACATGCACAAGTGCGAAGCTGTTTTTATATCACAGCTCATGTGAAACTGGAATGTTACATGCCATGATCTCCCTCCCTGCCATGTTTCTCATGTTGTAGCTATATCATGTTATCGCTTTTATTTTCCATTGACATTCAAACATGGTAATATTCCTTAAACCATTCTTGCAAGCTTAGGACATGCATTTCCTTCCTGTAATTCTACGCGTTTAACACTGGATTTTCTCATCGTATCTAATTTTGCAAAAGTGTCACACATCAATACCTAGTTTCAAGAGGAAAATGCTTTTGTTTAGTTCTGCCTTCTATTTCAAGTGAATGTATGCATTCGAAATGTTATCCCAATGTTAAGACTGAGTGGAAGTTTATTGCAGTACCCTCTTTCTGGAGCTCATATGTCATTGTATCTATATAAATAGTCTCCCTGTCAGGATGCTGGCAGTGCATGCACTGAAGGCCATATGCTTTATAAAAAGATCATAAATTATGTTATTTTAGTTGCCAGACTGTTAATCCAGGGTAAACATGGAGAAAGTAACTGGAATGCATTGATAAAACACATTTCTTAAAATGGCAGGCCTTGTTTAAGTTAAAAGATGTCAGCTGCTCAAAGTGATTAAGTCTTGGCGCAGTCTGGGAAATGGCCCAGCAGCTTACATACAAAACAAGCTTTTGGCAGTTGATATTGATCACAACCTTGTTCTGCTTAGATACTAACTCAGTTAGCATACAAAGAAGGAGCCTGGCTAAATAAAGCTATTCACATCACTCAAGTTGAGTTAGGTTGCAGTCTAGTAGTTTAGACAGCTTAGTAAATCTATATAAATAAAAGAAAGGTTTTGTCTGTACATTGGTCAGAACTTGCTCTTTTAATGATATGTTGACATTTCATACATTGAAGGACCGGCAACCAGTCTTCTGTCTGTCTGTCTGTCTGTCTTTCCAGCCAGATTTTGTCACAGCATCACACAAAATTGGCTGGACAGAATTCATTGAAACTCATAGATTGAAATCAAAATGTTGAGGAGAAGTTGTTACAATTAAAGCTGTTAGCAGTTTCGTGCCAGGTTATAAACCTCAAGTTTTGACAGTGTACTGTGCATGGCCAAATAGACCGCGGGACAGAATTTAATTAAACTTTTGTTTAATTTAAGTGAAATCAAAATGTTGAATAAAAGCGACGTTATGAACTGTTATGTGTCGGATTTAATAATCTACTTCAGAACAAGATACTAATAAGCTACTTGCTCAATGTAAACAAACACCTACACCAATAGATATTAATTAGAAAATCTAAACTGAATATTTTTACTGGGATTAGTTTATATTTTCACTATTGAAATAACAGCTGTGAAGAGGTATAAGGAAATTTTAACGCGGTGGAGTCATTTTAAGATAAAATTTCATCTGTATCTGATTTACTTTTTTGATTTCTCATCTGTGATTCACTCTGTGATTACAGAACACAGGGTGTATTTGGCATATTAGCTTAAACAAGGCAAAAAAAATTTCTTCGTATTATTAAGTTCTGCAGAGTTCTGCCGTACAGAAAGACAGGCAGACATGTACAGTATGTGCTTATGTGTGTGTGCTTCAACCTCGAATAATATTACTGATTACATTAAAGCTGATCAGCTTATTTTTAGCTTTAACCTTTTAGCTATTTCTAAAAACTCTTTTCCTGTCACCAACAGGTATTAATGATTATAATGTATTATAATTTTCCATATATAAATTGGAATATTTGTATACTTTACCCAGGAAAAGACCTAAACTGTCATTAAGGTCATAATATTTTGAGCTTCAGCTCTGGAATGATGGTTAATGCTGCTAAGAAGACATTTAAATTTGAATAGATCACACTGTAAAATGTAATACATTGCAGGGGCTTAATGTGATTTCAACAGTGTAACACAACCTGTGAACTTTGAAAAACATTTCGAAATGAGCAGCTGAGGGAACAAAAACATCATACTGCTAGCTAGATTTTTATTAAATCCGTTCAAGTCTGTTTAAAATTAGAGTAATCAGTCCACCACAAAGAAAATCTGTATTATTATGTTGGAAAATACAAAATATTTTAAATGCATGACTATGCGAATCAAAGGAGGGCATAAGGTCTTCAGCATCGATAATTACACCCACTGCATACTAATTAAAACATCTGGCAATTCCAGTATGACAATTGAATTTTATATCCATAATCAATTAAACTGAAGGATTCACTCCAAATTCTGAATACCCTGAGATGCACAGCTCAGACTCACACCGGAAAATCTGAAATTGGAGAAGAGAAACTGTTGTACCATCAGAGAAGGCTTTACTGGCCCTGATGTTTGCCAGTAAGTGTTTTCAAGTCACACAACCTGTCTCACATGTCTCCATTATAAACCTCAACTGGTATCACAGACAGATCTTTGGCTAGATGTGCTCTTCACCTTGTCTCGCTGACATTCGGGCTCATGCATTTGGAGCCTTTTCAGCCTCATCAGGGTGCCCTCATTGACTCTCGTCAGGGACAGATCACTTCTTTCTCATCTCTTTCTCTTTGCAGTAGCTTTTGTTACCCAGTCGAGTCCCTTGCTACCTGAGATATGTTTACTGTTCTTCTGTGTCTCATTATTTCTGCTTTACTAGTTCTTTTGGCAATTTGACGCTTCCCCATTTGGGGGTTTGTTTTCAGTTTTCCTGGCAACGATTGTAGAGATAATTTGCACCTAATTATCAGACTAATACATAACATAACAAGCACAACCATTGTCTATACATGAGCGTGTTTATGTGGAATCGTGATGTTGTGAACAGATCTGACAATTCCTGTCGTGTTCCTCTCAGACACATGGTCCTGCAGCTGAGCCAGATCAGCCTGCTCCACTCTCCGACACGGCAAGCAGTTCTGTCTCCATCAACTCCTCAAAACAGAGGAGTCCAGGCCAGTTTGGCCCAGCAGTAACGTTGTCCTCTACCCAGCCTACCTCAACCACCACCTCCTTCTTCATTAGGTAAGAGCGCTGAATCTTTTAATGAACAGAAAGTGTATTTTTTAAATACTTTATAATTAAATGTTGTGTCAGGTCTGCCTGTAAGCCTAAGGAACAGTGTTGTTCTTCTGTGTGGGCATGATAGATGGAATATATCAAGCAATAAAAAAATGGATTTGTAACTCCCTTCATGCCATGATAGCATGGACTGTGTGATTAACAGGCTACTCCCTGGGTGGAGAGATATGATAGAACTACAACAACGGGCACTGCCACCTGCAAAAGTACTTCCAGGTCATGCAGCAACAAAGAGACAAGACCTCAGAATGGGACAGGGTTAAGTTTTGCCGCTTGATCTAGAAGCACATCCGTGTTTTCTTTGGACATAATCTCAAACAAGCGGATAGGCAGGGAGGCCTTGCTTTGTCACTGAAAGAGAAGCCTGGGAGGGAAAATAAACTTGTTTTTTCCCTTTTATCACATGTTCAATGGAGAAGAGAGGGGAAATTAGAAAGGGTAATGGCTGCAACCTTTCATTACATTACAAATATTCGCTTTTGCCAAGAATTTCTGGTAGTTTTCTTGGCAACATACTTACTTATTAACCTAATAATCCCGATCAGTCATCAAATGCAGGTCTAGGACACAAAGAACCTCAAACACTATGACTATATTACAATTAACCATAATAGCCACTTATTTGGAACATTATAAACAACAGATACAGGTCTATAGTAAACCTAGATATGTTAATTATCTAAAGAATCTTTGTGGAACAGTGTTTTCTTTGTTGGAGTGCAGTTGAATTTAGGTGCTCATAAGAAGAGCTGGCTGCTAAATAAACCTGATTCATTTTGTCAAATACTGTAAATAAACTAAATGGGTTCTCCTGCACTTTAGAAATAATTTGTGTATTTTATCCAGTAACAAAAATGTTAGTAGAAGAGAGTAAAGTCTAGGACTTACCTCCTCTAATCTCCTAGTGTGCACTAGTTTCTTTCCCACTTGTACGACATGTAGCAGGCTTGCTATATCAGCAGTGTTTTCTTGTAAATGAAATGATAATTAGAGTGCAATTAGAGTGGTGAGGCGGAGGAGAGAAAGAACCCATCTTGTTTGCTCTTACATTGCCTCTTTTGCTACTCCGCTCTTGTCAGTTTTTCTCAGCATGCCCTATTTGTGTGCCATTCGTTAGTGACTCAGCATGCATGTCTAATTTTAATTGTTTATGTTTTAGCCTTGACTTGTTGAATTTAATATTAAGTTTCCTGGCACAGATTGCACATATTAAAAATTTCTTACAATGGAATATTAATATACTTTATGCTTTTTTACATTTTATTCATACATACATCTAGCTTATAGTCTAACCCTTTTAGTCTTTACTAAAATATTGGTCATAAGACATTTCTGCAGCGGCCTCAACCCTCTGCGATGGATTGGCACGCCGTCTTGGTGTACCCCGCTTCGTGCCCTAAGTTTCCTAGGATAGGCTTCAGTCCCCCCATGACCCAGTATACAGGATAAAGCGATACAGATGATGAGTGAGTGAGTGGTCTCAAACCTTCTGCTATAGAGATGGCCAATGTTGGTAGTTTGACAAACACTAAAATTAAGAACAATTGGTGTTAATTTTCCTACAACTAAGGTTAAATTTATAACATACCAAAGCACACAGAAACCTTTAAAGATTTGATATAATTAGAACCGCATGATACTACAGTGTTTAAAAAAAATTTCTTGGAGATGCTTTTGACTAATTTAATATGAATGGCTTAAGAAATGAGATAAGGCAGTCCTGGTGCTGAGGTATGAGGAGGTATTGAAAGCCGAACAAGAGTGATAGATGGCTTTTCAAGCGCTCCGTATTACGAAATGCTTCTGTTTGACAAAGCATATTATTAGTATATTGACATTCTCTACTGCTGCCGTAATGAAAACAGACAGATGTGTGCTCTAGATTCATGCGGTGCTCAGTTACAGTGCAGCCCTCTGAGCTAGAGGCTCGAAGTAGATGTGAACCAGGCAAGAATTGATTGATAGAATATAATGCTGTTGAGGATCGGCCTATGCTCCATTGGTTTTTAAATGGATGAGAAGAAGAGAGCGCTGGACTGGGAGAACAAAGGCACTGTCAGTTTGGAAGTGGAAAGGAGAGAGCACAGGATGGACAGATGAAGAAAACAGTGGTGATTGATGTTTTTTTTTTTCTTTTCTGAGAGAATACATACATCTGAAAGAGGTTGAGAAGTTTAAGAGCAGACTGTGCACTAGGTTTGAAAAGCTGTAACTTAAAATGGAAAGCACAACAAAAAAAATCACTTCAGGTTTAGGCCCTGGGCACGTCTTAGGGCCCCGGGATCGTTTCCGAGAACACTTGACCTGTAAACCCAAATCCAAATACACATACAAATATTTGGAGCACTTAACAGGTGCAGCTGCTAGCATTTCACTATACCTGTAGTTTCATCGCATACCTGAATTTTACTTTGCATGTACATGTACACGGAGAACACATAAGGAACTGGTTGTGCTTTCGTCCAGCTGCTTGTCCAGGTGAGCCTAGGTGGTAATGACTATGATTGGAGTAGGAATTCCATGATAATTACCCCATAACAATCCAGACTGGTCCCAGGCGCAGCTTGGCCTTTGTGGTTGACAGAATGCTTTGTGGCCTAGGCCCTGGGGAGTAACCATAGTAACAAAGTGTTTTCGGCAAGTACATACAAAGGTAAGTTGATGGCATGAGCCTAACAAACATAGATGTAGTGTGGAAAAGAAATACACACAGGTGGAAATTTGCTACAAATCAGAAATGCAGACCTGTTGCTTTGCAAAAAGCCAGAATTCCTCATATTTGAACCAGATTTATGTGTTTGAGAAAAAGAAATCACTTCCATAATGTGATCATACACGATTTAACACTTTTATATACAGTATATCACAATTTTACACACCAGCTGTATTGAACTTTGTCCTCAACAGAAATTTAATAGTTACTTAATGATTATGAGCTACCATCCTAAATTAGTCAGGTTACCCATGGATAACTGGTATTGCCCGTAATTTGCAAATGTCCCTAGGGTGGCCCATTTAAAATCAATTAGGTACAAGAATGCATCTCTTTAATCACATTGTTAAGCTGATTAGCTTCCTATTGCTGCTCCAGAATGGCATAGATTATGGCATGGATAATACTGCTAGAGACTGTAAACAGTAGGATACCACCCCCTTTCACATTCACGCTGCCTGTGTTTATGCTAATGGGTGGTCGTGGCCTTCTCCTGGCTGAAACGGGGGTGGGATGGAGAGAGAGTTATGGGGGATGGTTTTTGGAGACCTGCAGGAACAGGCAAAAGCCTGGGAGAGGGAGAGTTCAGAGTTCACTCTCACTTAGCTCACATGCCCGCACGCACTCAAACAGAAGTCGGTTAAGCTGATAACATCAGCTCAGCGAGTCAGAGAAGAGGATTTTGAGAAAAAGAGAGAGACAAAGTGTAAGTGATTGAGAGGCAGAGACGAGTAATGGCATTAGGAGAGGCAGAACCTTGGGAATCATAGAGCACAGGTGAAGAGTGTGTGGAGGGAAAAAAAATTAGGAAATTGTCCATGGTGTTTGGCAGATTTTTATGCCATTTCGCTAAATCCCATCAGGGACAAATTGGCAAAACAAATTAACGCTGAGTGGATTCTGCCCTGGAGCAGAGCTGGAGCCTGGTGTTCTGAGGATTGAGAGAAGCAGCAGTGGAGCATGGACTGACAGCAGTGCAGCATGGGTGATGTCCAGGGCTGAGGACGTACATACACACACTCACACACCCACAGCAGCTGGGTCTTCCTGCTCTGGAGAAGACGCACATGCAGAAGTAGACATAGAGGACGCTACGCAAGCAGGATCGGACATGGTAGGCAGGGTAGGACTGATGCTTCAGAATACTTCTCCCTGCTGGAGTGCTGAGACTGTAGAGGACACAAGTTGGAGCACCACCATGAACCTGTTGTAAGTCATTTCACTACTATGTAGCTGTGTGCTTGTATGACTTATGTCATAAGTCATTTTAATTGCAAGCTAATATAATTGAATAGGTATTTGTCTGCAACATGGTCTGATAAGGCTTGAATCTACAAAGCAGTTGTGTTCATCAAAAAACTGATACAGACATGTCCTGGTTACATCAAACTTTTGTTCTTTATAAAACAATGGTTTGTATTCAGTATGGTTTGAGCTGTGATCAGGACAACAGCAGCTTGTTGTGAGTGCAGTTTTTCTGCTTTGTTGGCTTTACCTAGTGTTTACTTTGAAGCTGGGAGACCAGCTGGTGGTCCTCGGTTGCAATCAGGCTATCATCTGTGTGTGTGTGCGTGCGCATGTGTGTCTATAATGGCCATGGAGTATAAGTAGGAGCAGCTGGGGCTGAGTGGTGGGGAGGGAGGGATATACTCTGCAAGATAAGCCAAGGTGTGAAGAGCTTGCTGTAGACTGTTTGAGTGCTGGGGTGGATGATGGAGGTGTTGATGGATCTATCACCCTGAGCCTCAGGGATATGCTCAAAGATTTGTCCATTTCCTGTCCTTGGGGGTTCTGAAAGGTGATGTGTTCGGATGAATCACTAACCGCATAGTCTGTGTGTCTGATTCATCAGTAATACTGGCTTGGAATTGTGGACACTCTCTGACTACATGTTCTGACTCCTGATTTAGATGAAAAGTCATGCCGGTCAACACGTGGTTTCCCACTCCTCATCATTTTTCCCAAGACACACAATGAAGATTTGTTAGTAGCCCTTGTAATGACCAAACAGTCCATACTGGGGTAATTATCACCTTGAAGGAGAGTTCTGAACAATGTGAAGGGAGTCACTGCTGATGTGATGTCAGACTGCTGATGTGATGCTTGGACATTGCTTGTATTTGTTCTGTTTCTCTTTGGTTTAAAACAAGAATGGTTTTAAGATGTTATAGGAACAACAACTCAAACCATAGACACTTAAGCCGAGAGCACACTCCCAGACTACTTTGTTGACCCTTTCACACTGCATGACTTTGATCACTTGCTCTTAGCTAATTGGTGGGCATGAAGCAAACATTTTGTAAAATTTCACCTGAAGAGATGTCTCCTGAACTGTACATGATCCCTAAATCCAACTTTTATGAAAACAAATGCAAAAGCTCTCTATCTATGTGACTGTCAATATCAGATACAGAAAAAAAAACAAGAAGGGAGATGGGCGCAATATCTTTTCTGCAAAGAGTGTCAGACAGGTATTATTTGCCATTTGTTTTTATTTTGGATGTTGCAGACAGCCAGGTATAAAAAGCAGTAGAATTGTGCATACATTTTGCCCTCGCCCTCACAAATAGACGGATGAAGAACTGGGTCTGCTGTGTAGAAGAGCAGATGAATTTGATTCCATTTCAGGCTCTCATTGGCTGTTTCCATTGCTGTACTAGTTTCAGAGGAGTTTTAAAATAAGTGGTCCATCCTGACCCTGTACAGCTTGGGGAAATGATATGGTTTGGTGAAGGAGGATGGACTTGCACACGTAAATGAGATGAATTGTCACAAATTCAGCAGCCGTCCTTCTAGAATCATTGCCAATATAAACTGGGAGAGATATGGGCAATAGATGTCTCCAGCAGCCCTCAGACCTTTACTACTACAAATGAAAGATGCAGTGTCAGGAAGTCCAACCATCGTCCCAAGAGGAAAAGGTCCAAGCCCTCAGGCAAATGAAAATCTGCTGAATCATGACTGTACGATTACAGCAATGCCTCAGTATTCTCCACCACACCATGAAATGAAGAGTGGGAAAAAAATGCTGTCAAATCAATCTTTCAGGAAGTTCCCCTGTGGCCTGATGCTGGCCTCCTGCTAGGAGAGGGACAACTGTGTTTGCAGGTCTTCAGGTGCTGAGAAGTTGTTCTGGAGATTGGAAACCATTTTAGTTGTATGGAAATATCCTCTGTCATCTGTGTTTATCAATCAGCCTTTCAACACAGGTCTGTGGAGATACCTCAGGCTACATTTCATCTACAAGAAATTGCCTTGTTTGCGTTCATCCCTGCAGCGTTCACATGACAAGCTAAAGTCAACTCAACTTCTCGTCTAGGTTAATAGCACTAGTTGCTTCAGCTGTTCAAGCTTTAAATCTCATTCTGATACCTTGTTTTAACTCATACTTAACAATATTCAGGAGAAGACAAATGAAATGTCCTCAAAATATGGGGCAGTTCATCATTTAAAAGGGTTTCTGTTTGTAGCAGAACATTCAAGTTGACAGGTTGTTTTGTTCGATTTGTTTTTACCCAGGGACTAAGCGTTAAAGGTTTTATGACCTGTTGTCTTTTCAGTTACATATTATTGTAGTTGCACATAAACCAGTGCAGTTTATGTTTCCTTTGTTATGGCGAGAAGAAAGTAAAGGTGGCAGCTTTATCCCCTTTTCTCTCATCTCTGATTGCTAGTCTAGTCTGGTACAAATATTTTTTGTAACTGCTGTAGCTTTCATGCTGTAGTTGAATTATTAACAAATACGTTACAATTCAGTTCCTGAAGATCATGGTTTCTTGAGTGCTACTGCCCTCTTCACCATTGTCAAGCGATTTTTTTTATTGGGTTTAGGTCTGGAGATGACTCCAGACTATGGCTCTAGAAGCTGAACACCATTGTTTTCACATTTATTTAAATTAGCATCTTACACTGTGTAAGATGCTAATTTAAATACATCCATTTAAAGTTTTCACATGTGAAAAGCTAAAAAAAGAAGCAGCAAAAACTAAACAAAGGCACCAAGAGCACAAAGGAGTTAAAGAAGGTAACTTGTTCTTTTCACTTTTTTCAGCTCTTGGAGTAATTAGATCTAGGTATGTTTTATTAGTATGAGTCTTAAAGATGTCAAATAACAGTGGATCACCAAATACGCAACGTGGGAATGAATTAGTTAACAGTGTATGCATTGTGGTTTTTTTTCTGAGCAGTTTGTTTGCAGCACATTAGATTTTAGGCTGTAATCAGTTCAAGAACTAGAGCCTGCTAAAAATCAATTTCTCATGATGCAGTACCTTCTTTGACTTTCTATTTGTCTCTCTTCTGCTCTCCCACTTTCCCTCTTTTTCGAAATACTTTTTTTTTTGGAATTAAATTTAAAGTCTACTTAATCTAAGATAAGTAAATCTAAGTAAATTCTTAAATGCTTAGTTTGGCAAGAAGAGCATTGGCGATATTGATTTATGGCTCTCACTTTCCACTACCGTATTGTGATCCTTATAGTTCCTGCAACTAATTTAAAAGCTGGTTAATTATCCTTTGTGCTTTGAACCATGTCTTTTAAAAATTGACATCACCCTGTGAGGTTTCGACAACATCCATCTTACTGCCAATGAGATTTTTGCATAATAAGTACTATTGACATCTTCATTGCTATTGGGATGGTGCACTAAAAAGAAAACGGATGATTCTTCCTCTCTGAGCTTGGGTTTATTCTTTCGATGCTATCTCTTGACCTGAAATTTTTTATTTTTTATTTTTTGTTCGTAGATACCCTACTTCTACCACACTACTACCATAGTACTTTGGCTTGACCACCCTTATCCTTCACCTAAAGAGCACCTTTCTGCTCCACCCTTTTTTTCTACAGCCCTGCCATTCCAGCATTCACTTTGATTAATCACGCACAAATGTTCCCAGCAGCCATTGGGACCGAATGTTGTGATAGCCCTCAGAGTAGAAGAGTGCAAACAAATAAGCACAAGGTGTCCTCCATGGCAGACAGTGATTAATGAGGTTGAGATGAGGGTGGAAATCAGAAGTAAGGAGTGCTTTTGTTTTCCTTCCCTTCCTCGTGCACATGGCCCATTCTGTCATCATCCAGTGCTGTTTTTCTTTTTTTACAGATCCTAAGTATGAATTTGTTGAATAAACTGACCAGATAAAGTAAAGGAATCCTGTGTCCTGCGCGGATTTGTGCGACTCTTTCGTGCCAACAGCTACACGTGTTTGTGCTGCAACCAAATTCCCCATTGTCACTAATCTGTGAGAGAAACCTGATGCTGAGGGCTCATTAGCCGCCATGCTGTTTGCAGCCGTGCACAGAAACAAGAAGGAGGAGAGATGAAAGTAGATGATAATCTCCATAAACAGGCAGGCAGAATGGGTCGACTGGAGAGTGAGCAAAGTCTTAATGATCTGTCAGATTTTCATACGTTCAAAAAGCATGCTCCTTTAAACCAACTCTTCACATATGAAACCCATTATGATCTCTATGGTGCTCATGAATAACAACACACTGGTGTCTTCATTCCATGGCTTTTTTCTACTTCAGGGTCTTGAGGATGAATGTTGCCACTTGTTAAATAACAAAAACAGCCTGACTGTGTTTTACGGTTAGTTCCCTGTCCTCCCTACTGTGTGTAAACCACAAGCTGCAGAGCCAGGATTAGCTGCACATCCTGTGTGCTTGGGGATACCATTGAGAGGGCAATTTAGGAAACTACAAACAGAAGAGAATACTCAGCCCCCTACTATTCCTACCTACTTCCTTTTTGGTACTTAGGACTGAGCCGTCTACTCTTGACTTGGCCTCTGGCATTGTTGGGAGATATGAGGCTAGACTTTGCGGTGCTGTTTGGGTGTTGGGTGAAAATCCTCTTTGAGTTTTAGTGTTTTATTAGTGACAACTAGCACAGGAAGTATGAGGTTTAAGGTTTGCCACCTACTTGCGGATAGAGCATGCTTTCCTAAAGACAGACCTCATTTAATAAAAAAGGTCATGTTTTTTTTTTTTTGGTCAGGGAAAATACTTTTGACTTTGTTTATTGCGGTGTGTGCTTTTTGCAGTAGTACTTTGACTGGTTGGTGGACATTAGAGGTTATTTAAGAAATAGACCTATTGCCTTAAGTATAACCAGTTACCGAATACAAATTAGTGATAAAATAAGGGATTATTTGTACACCCCCAACATACATATACAAAGTTTAAGGAAAGCTGAAGTGCATGAGAATGCACTTTGGACTTGGGGATTTTCTCTTCATATCTACTTTTAATTGCAATGCTTTCCATTTAGACTTAGATAGCTTTCATTAGTTTTGAGATAGTTTGGGATTCCTGGCCCAGACATGCTGGGGGAATAAAGCCCAGGCTCAGCACTACACAAACCACCATTTTTCACTGTTTCATTCTAAGTTTCAAAATGATTTACCTTCACTCTGACAGACGCTGATTGGCTCCCAGCCAAAACCCAGAGCTTAGAGAGGGATAGACTGATCACATAAGTGCTCAATCAAGGCAAGACCGAGGCAGCTGTCTTTCATTTTCTCTTCTTTCTGTCTTGTCCAGCTCTTATTTTAGTCTCACTTCATACCTCTTCTAGTTCACATTTTCCCAGATCTTGATCTTATTGTGGTTGAAAATAAGTCCTGGAATACCCTGTGTTTTTCCTGGTCCCAACACACCTTCTTCAACTAATAAGCTACTAAACCATGCATTTCGGCATTCATGTGGAAAAGCAAGGAAAACACTAATGTGTAGGACAGGGGCTTCTCCAGGACCAGACTTGGGAACCTTTCACATAGAGGTTATCAACCCTCTTTTAAACAGCCCATACTGTTTTGTTTTTCAGTTCTTCTGAAAAGATGAAGTCAGCATTACACTTTGTATGACACAAGCAATAGGATATTTGAATGGGGTTTCCACAGTTTTCCGCATGCTGTTTCTTTCTCCCATCTCCTATACATGTTACACATTTCCTGTAAATTATTTCTGTTTTGATTTTTGACTCTGAAATCCCTGTTTCCCCAAGTTTCTTTGTTTCAGTGAGAATGGCAACTTTACTGTTATGCTAAAAGTGATGTTCATTTTTAATTTTATTATATGGTGTCTTTCAATTTATTGGCACCATTCATAAAAATATGCAAATATGATTGCATTACACAGATGAATTCATTTTTAGCTGCAAAAAACTGGAAAGGTTATATAGGTTATATAAATGTGAATTTGCATAGGTATGTTTATACATATCTAAAATTTGTATCAGACAGATAAGACATATGGTGTGGTTAACCTGCATAAATTGGGTAATGGATATAAAATACATAGACAGGTTACATTGAGCATAATTAGGGTCATGACAAAAGTCTGAAATCTGAAATTGGACCCATGAGCATGCTGTCAACAAAATAATTTCTTCTATCTGGCAGGATATTTCAGCTTAAAACCTGGGCCCCTCAGTTATTTATAGAAATGGTTCTGGTCCTGATATGGGTCTACTGAAAATTTGTCGGATTTTCACATGCACCAATCTAACTATGCAGTATAGGTTTTATCACTAGTAAATATTTACTAGTGCGCATGATGGAGTTGTGGTTAGCATAGTCGCCTATCACCTCCAGGGTCCAGGTTTGATTAATGCCTCGGGGTATGTGTGCATTGAGTTTGCAGGTTCTCTCCATGTTTT
>JAOVVB010000002.1:14554513-14565001 GCA_028570985.1 Heterobranchus longifilis | reverse complement strand
CATCACCCGGGGTTCGAACCAGCGCTCCCCGGATGATAGGGCGAGCGCTTTACCACTGCGCCACTCGGAGGCCATTCTCTCCATGTTTGATGGGTTTCTTCCAGGTATTCCGGTTTCCTCACAGAGTCCAAAGACATGCAGAAATTAAGCTTATTGGCGTTCCCAAATTGCCCGCAGTGTGTGAATGAGCGTGTGTATGTGTGTGTGCCTTGCGATGGATGCCCTGTCCAGTGTGTACCCTGCCTCGTTCCTTAGGTCTTCCCGCGACCCTGTATACTATGATAAAGCGGTATATATGATGAGTGAGTAAATGTTAACTATGCAGTACGTTGTCCTAAAATATCACTACCCTGTTTGAGTATACCACTCACATTGTTGACATGCCATGATGCTCATGACCTCCAGTTAAGCTCATAGGCACCTGATTACTAAAATAACTCACCGGTTTGCAATCACACCACTTCTTCTGAATATCCAAGATTGTAGTGTTACTTTATTAAATCTCACTCTAGCACGGTGATTGTGATGACTTCAAGCGTATACACAGTGTGTTTCATGTATGCAGTTGTTTGGAGGATACCAATAAGTATTGAGGGTGTGCTATGTTGTAGCCAAATCAAGGAATCTCAAGGCATATCTACATATCAGGGAAGGATTTTCTCAGCTGTCAGCATCTGCACAGTCCTTTTGTAGCATAATCCACCATGCTCAATCCCTAATTTGTCTTTGGGTTTTAAAACTTTTGGTATTTTGTTTGCAGTTTAAATCAGTCAACCGAGTGCAGCGGGTTCCTTCCACAAGTGGGACAGTGGGTCTCTGTTTGTGCTCGTATGTCACTTTAAATGTCATCATTTCCAACCACTTTCTAAATCTCTAAAATGCTGATACTTTCCAATTTAGACAAAGATAGTTTGCTTATGTTGTTTAGCCTATATATGTTGTTTAACCATTATATGATCCTGGGGGCAGTTCTGGAATTGTAGGGGTCAGGCTGTATTATCTCTGCATCCTCTCATAATCATTTAACTGTCCTGATTGTCAGCCTGGTTATTGCAGGGCAGCAGAATGTTCTTAATTTTAGGGTGTAAATCTGTATTTCATTGCTAGCTGTGATAAGCATAATTATAGAGTACACTAATAATTCATCGCTCACATCTCATTGAAGACAATCCCTGCTGTACAGGTAATCAGTGAAGTGAAGTGTGCTGCTACAGTATTCCTAAACGCATTTGAATCAAAAGACAGAAATGCCATATACAGTGTCCTCACATTTGTGGTTCTTGGCTGAAAATGGATGTAATGGATATAGATGAGTGGATGCAGCTGAGGCAGACACTAAGCTCTGCACCTGACAGATCCTTCGGAGCTGGAGCCAAATTTCACTCAGCCCGTGTGAGAGAAAGAGCTCATGATTCTATACGTGACTATTTATGCTAAAAGAGCTGAAACCGAGACAGTGTTAGGAGGAGCAGTGGCTGATGAATGAATTAAAGAGACAAGAGAAGATAAAAGACAAAAGTCAAAAGAGAAAAAGATATGTGTTCAAAGTGAGTAATGAGGGACAGTATATAAGAAGTGCTTCAGCAGGAACATGGGGTGCCAAGAGCTATGTTGTGCAGGAGTCATGTGGAGAGCGACAGCCAAAACCATATGCATGTCTGACTGATGTCATATGTCGCTCTTGAAATTTGCACACGCTCAGTAGGAGTATGGAACAGCAGATCCATGACTCCTTCACAGTCTCGATTACACTCTGTCCCCCTGTTTGTCACTTTGGGAAGGAAATGCATCGCTTTCTTTTCCACAAACAGAGTAGCCATGTGTTCAGAGGTTATTTAAAGAGCCTTTGTTTACTCCACTAATATCCCTTAATGATACAGATACAGTTGCATGACTGAGCATGCTTTACCATATAGCTAAACTTGTTCACAGGCTTTGTGTAATGGCTTTGAGTGTCTCACGGTGGATTGAGAGAGGAATGTTCAAATATTTATTACTCTTTAGTTTGTACTTAACCTTTAAGCAAAGTAAAATCCTGTTTTGTGTGATGCATGAGTGGTGACTAACTGCCTCTTAACCCTGTTAACTAAATCTCAGTTGAACCTATATAGCCGGGCACAGCAGAAAATGACATCATCCTTTAGTGCCCATTGTATGGAGTAATCCTTTTTTTTTTTTAAACAGTGGCTTTGTCACCATGTTACCTAAAGTGCTCACATGGCAAGCTTACTGTAGTGAAGACAACAGGACAGAAAATTGAGATGGTTACTGCACACGTGGCTCAGTTGTCTCTTAAAAGATCGTAAATTAAGTAATTGTTTGTATTGTGAGATCCTGGCTGTCGGGTTACTGGTACCCTCTTAATGACATTATTTAATTTTCCTCCCCATTAATCTGCAGCAGAATTGCCCTGTGCTACTTCCAGTGGGTGATATCATCAGGCTTGAACAGACCTCTGTCAAATCCGTACAAGCCCTGGGCCATGCTCCAGTGTTCAGCATTCATATTATAGGGCCACAAATCAATAGTGAGCATTAGGGCCCAAGATAAAATTTAGACAAGTTTAAAACAAAATCAAAAGCAAATTATAGTATGTAAGATTTTTTTTAGATTGATTATATTTGCTTATGAGCGTGTATGGCTTGCAGAATGTTGAAGAGAAAAAGGAAGCTGGTTTTAGAAAATAAGGTAGCCAAGTGAAAAATGGTTGCGTACAAGTGGTTTTATGACGGTAATGTATTCTGATATCAGCCTGGGTGATCTGATTTTTGCCTGAATAGCGAGAGCTCTGTTATCTAGTTGGCCAAAGGAGAAAAAAAAAAACTTACAGAAAGCAAAATGTCAAGGATGGTAAATAGGGCCTACATTGCAATTAGCCAGAGGACCTATTTGACCCACACATGCACACACAAACAGATAGTGTGAAAGAGCCTCCCAAAGCTAATGGGTCCGAGGGTTAATGGCTCCCTTGGCCAGATGATTTCGTCTTGTAAATTTGACAAAAACTGAAAGGGGGGGGGGGGGGGGGGCGGGGGGTACGGTTCTGGAGACATTATAGACAGCAATCAAACTGGTTTGAGTCCTCAATAGGTTAAACAAATAACACAAGTATGACAAAGACATCGATTTGCGTACCACAATACCAACACCCCTCCTCCAATCACGTCCATCCTGTCATTAGTAAAAGCTTAAAGTACCTTTTGTATCCCCTGACAGCAACATAATGCTTTGTCTTATCCAGCACTGTTTGTACATGCTGCTCACATGTGTGTGCTTTGAATTGCCTGAGAGAGTGATGACTTCAGTTCCCTTGTCACATTGAGCGATACACACATTAGTATTTGTAACGCTGCCGGATTGATTGTTGCTACAGTTTCCCCGGCTTGGGTTTAACAGGTATGCAACATTTATCCATTCGGCTTTTGCCAATGCTGAAATGAATGGTTCCTAAGAGATCATTTTTTCCCTTTATTTGCTCTGAGCTTTGTTTCACTAGTCATCGATACTGAAATATATGAGCATAACTAGTTTGTGTTGACGTGGTGGTCAATTTCTTGCTAATTGAAGCATACATGGGCATTTTTCCATGCTGTCTTTCATCCTTTTAGGAGTAGTAAAGCACATATCTGAAATGGTGTAGTAAAGCTGCACTTGATCTCTGATATCACATATTGGACAATGTGATATATGATGCTATAATACTATATCAACATTGGGATAATACTATAATACTATATCAAAATGCTTTTGTTTGTCTGGACTTACATACATCACTGACCACCAGCGGTGTACCTCAGATAGATCATTTTAAAAAGTCTAATCAGATCTAATCAAGTGGACTTTTATGTAAAGAGACATTACCTTCTAAATGTCCTGGACCTGTTTGCAGGTTCAGACTTATTGTAACTTATTTAATAATGTGCTCTAATCTGACTAATAAAACAAAAGTATAAGGTGTTAAATAAACATATAGTTAAATATAGCAGGTTTTTAGTTGTTCAGTTGTTTTTTTTTGTGGAGTTTTATAACAATTGTACCATATATTGCAGATGTATACCGCAGCATGAATGTGTTCATACATGCGCTATGAAACACATGGTTTTTGACCATGCCTCTAGCATGACTGATCAGCATTCATACTACACATGGTCTGACTGTGCTGCCTCTGCGCTCTACCAGCTCTTCCAGGCTGTGAGAGTACACACTCTAGTGTGCATACAGTATGTAGGGCAGTGGGTTAGGAGAGCAGTGTGTAAAGCTGTGCTACATTGACTAAGACTCTTAGGAAGGGAAGACTGCATGATTCTATACAACATACTCGATAAGTAAATTGACAGTCAAGGGAATATCAAGCTCTCTCGCTAAGAACAAAGTGTTGTTCCGTTCATTGGCTGTTCCTTGTCTTTTTTCTCCTTCTTTTTTTCTTTTTACTAAGGACAAGGGCATTCCTGTCAGCATGCCCTTAATAAATGGCCAGTTACTGTGTGCAGTCGTGCATTTTTCTTATCTTAATCGATCTGACGATTCACCTGAACGCAACACACTATTCAGAGGGCACATGTGGTAATGAATAGCATTATCTCAGCTGTCACACTGATCACATCTTTGACAAAGAACAGTCCGAGTGAAGCGCACAGTTTACATATAAAATTGTCTTTTTTTTTCCCCTTACTCTTTTGTTCTATTTTTTCAATCTTTACTTTTCTCCATCTCGGATAGACTCACTGTATATCTGTTTGAAGTGTGGGACAGAGTAAGAAAGAATCAGCTTCTTCTTTACACATGAAGTATTCATGTAGCAAGGGGCATGTGTGTGTGTGTGTGTGTGTGTGTGTGTTGAAAGAGAGTGTGTAAGAGAGAGAGGCGCACCCTCGCTCAATGTGAACTCCTTTTCTGGCTGTGTGGAGTAAAAGGGGCAGGGCTGTGTAAAGAAAGAGAGGGAGGGAGTGAGCTGTGTGTATGTGTGTGTGTGTGTCAATGTGTATGTGTGTATGTGTGTGAATGAGAATGCTGCATGGCTACTAACGTTTCTCTGGCAGCACGAGCCGGAGCTTGACTGCGAGATTTCATCCTCATTTCCCTCCTGGTGCACAGCGGAGAAGAAGACATGGGGGAGGAGGGGGAGGTATGACAGAGGAAGTGTAGGATTAAATGAACTGACAGAGAAAGAGAGGAAAGGGAAGAAAGGTGCAGAAAGATCTAGCACAGGTCACCGAAAAATGCAGTGAGTGACATGTAAGAAGAGGTGAAGAGAAGACAAGCCAAGCCTGCTGGAGTGAATGGAAAGAAGAGTATTTGATTTACAGCTGGATTCTTTGTGGAGTTAAACAGATTATGGGAAATGTATAGCGAAGAGGAACTTTATGCCCTTGCTGCATCCCTCTTCTCCCCTCTCTGCTTTCATCAATCCCTCCATGGCACAGATCCTTTTACTGGTACTGGACTTTCTCTGCTTCAAACTCATCTGGATCTTTTCACCTATAATAAACAAATGTTAGACATAGAGACACAAGGATATTTTTAAAACTGCATGGCAAACCCAATGGCAAAGTGCGGATATGAATGCGTAGACTGGACATTCTCCTTTAGTCTGTTTTGGCTGCCTTTGGCAAAACTGAGCGCCTACTTCGTTAGATGATGGATTGGAAAGATGTGTAAGTACTTTTTCTCACTTTGTGTGTTCAAATTCATGAATCTTCTGAACTTTACTGTCAACCTAATAAATAAAAGTATTTGAATTTATTACTTACCTTACTTATCCGGTCTTCACTCATTTTTTCGAAATATAAATAGGAATTTCCAAAGGTGAAAGTGATTTCTCAGCAACTTTTGAACCTGTCAAGACATGTGATGGGTGAGGTTAAATTGTTTATCACATTGTGTGTGAAAGTGTATCTGTGTTTCTGCTACTGTGAAGTCGAACAGGTGGATAAGCAATGGAAAGTGTAGGCACTTTGGCATGTTCCTTATGGCAAGCGTCCATCTATGAGCCAAGCCAGGTTCTTTTCTGGGGGGTGTTTGGGGGGGGGTAGGGGGGGGAAGCGAGGAAGAGAAATGGAGAAAAGGGTGTGAATAGAGGAAAAAAGCAAAATCAAAGAAATGAAGGAAAAAGAGAATGTGGCATGGAAGGAAGGAATTGCACATGTGATAAGCATTTTATTTCTTGTTCATGTATGAATGAACACTCGAGGATACGTGTGTTAGACTTATACTACAGAGCCTAATGTGGTAACTACTGAGAAAACAATGAAAATAGATTATGGTAATAATACGTCATAAGATTGTACGTTTAGGAGGTTAAACCTGTTTTGTGCATTATAATAAATGGTTTACCCTTACAAATATAACAACATTAGTTTTGAACTATTAAGCTTTTTCAGCTAAAATCTAAAATGCTGTTTATTCTTGTTGTGCAGAACATTTGACACATATAAACTAAAGTGGGTTAGGCTTTTGAAAACGTCACATTCATCATGTATGTGGAGATGTACTGTCTCTGGATCACAATCAGTGACACACTCCGCTTGTCTCGCGCCTGTGACGTTGCGTCTGTCTCCTCTTTCCTCTTTCATAGTGCTAACACTCCTTTCCACTTATACACACACTCTCATGCACACACACACGCATACTCACAGACCTCCCTTACTCATGGGCCAGCACTTCCCCCGGGAGCAACTCCTCCTGTATTCCTCTTGGACGCTATAATTATTTCATCAGCCAGCGGTGTGTTCCCTGATTGTGCTCTTGGGCTGTCGCTGTGGACCGGAGAGGGAGAGGAGAGGAGAGAAAGGAGAGGGGGGAGAGCAGAGAGGAATAAAGCGAGCATGACACTCGTGGATATATAGAGATAGAGCATAAGGAGGGTGTTCGCCCAGTACACACACACACACACACACACACACACACACACACACTCACACACTCACACACACTCACACACACACAGCTGTGTTCAAAGGCATGATAGACTGGACTAATGAGGAGTCTGCTTGCTGAGGAAAGACGATGTGGCTGTACACACATACAGTATGTACACCCACCACCTGTCATACACACACTTCTCGGTTGAATAGCATACACACTTGTTTACATGACCTCTCAACACTGCCTCATTCATTCATTCATTCATTCACTTTCAGGTAGCCCTTTGATATGTTTGTCAAAGTCAGTTTGATTAAAACGTTTTGAATTTTTTTTTTTTTTGTCTATGTGGAATTTGTTCCGTATAAACAATATAATAAATAGATAAAAAAAAAGAAGAAAAACAACCCAACATACGTCCAATTGGCACACGGACATGTCTGCTTAAAAATTTTCATTTTATTTGTCCATTTACAAAGCTCCTCATCTTGAACATTTATTTAAGTGTATATTGCTTTGGTGGCTCAGTGGCTTAGTGGTTAGAACTGTTACCCTTTACCTCCAGGGTCAAGGGTTCAATTCTTGTACATGGAATTTACATGGTTTTCCCGTGCTTGGTGGGTTTCCTCGGGGTGCTCCAGTTTCCTCCCACAGTCCAAAGAACATGGCTGATTGATGTGCCCGTAGTGAGTATGTATGCCCTGCGATGGATTGGCAACCGGACAGGATAAATCGGTATAGACGATGAGTGAGAGACTGATTATATTGCTGCATTTGACTTTCCCTGAAATTTTAAATTACATAATGTTTGACCTCCATGTGTCAAGCTACAAATAGAAGTTAAAACAGTGGACTGTTTCAGCAAGCTAAAGCATGTTTGTGTTGAGAGATCTAACGTAAATAATCTTGTATGCAGCTTAACTGGTTTACAGGTAAGGAGTGCTAATTTGCAGCCATGTTGATGCTTTAAGCAGCCATGTTGATTTGATGTCACTTGCTGAACCCTGGGTCGAGGCCACTGTGCCGTGTTTTCAAGTATCAATTTGTTCTCTTTGGTTTTTACTCGACGGAAGTCAGACACGCTGAGTTTTACTCACATAGCCTCGGAAATGTTTGCTGACAGAATATCATCACTGACCCTTTGTATTAGTTTCACAATTCATAATAGTTACAGAATCATATGCTTTAAGATTTATGTATGAAAAACAAGCTCGGGGTTACAGGAATAAAATATACAATGAGAACTGGGACATTAACTTTGTTGTAGTTAACTCCGACTCGTGGGTGTGCTGCTCACTCGCGGTGTGTGGTATTGAGTAATTCCCCCTGTAGCACTACAGTATTCAGCACGAGACAGATGCCGCTTGTGTCAGCTTCTCTCCTCCAGTTAGTGCATTCCACATAGCACACAGTTCATTTCCTGTAAGCCTCCTCCTAATTAGTGTTACCTGCAGAGCCTAAGCATCTTCTGCTAGTTCTTCTATTTCCTTCTTTGTCTGTTTCCTTGTGGTTTTGATCCCTTTTTTCTTTCTTTGTACCTTTCCTAGTGTTCCTTCTGTCATATCTTTTTCACTAGACACAAAACCATGTTAGCTTTAGAGCAAGTAAAAGTTATTCATATGTACCACTAACACTTAGCTGCCATTTTACTGAAGACTTTATTATGTGTCTACTTAAAATGTTGAGCCTGTATTTCATGCGGATGAGATTAATGTCCTTATTATGGCTGGTTTACTGTGGAGTCAGAGCCAGCAAATGGTTAATGTCAAGGCTAATGGCAGAACTGACCCTATTAGCCGCAGTCTCACATTTCCTTCTGAAAAAGAGGAGGGCATTTTGGGGTGACGGGGCATAATATGCCCATTTAGTTATGTGAAGGAAAGGAAGGAGGCAACCTGCAGAGAGGGAACGGGTGAGAGAAAGCCAGCGAGGCTGGTGTGTGTTTACTTTGGCTTTGAGATGGCGCTTTTGACCTTTCACTTCTGTAAATGCCAAGCTATACCGTTAAATCAATCAGCAAAAGAGCAGATTGATTTTCATTTCACCATCCCCACTTGAATGAGAGGCAATATTTAAAGGCTTTTTGGAAACAACCTTCCCTGTGGTGTGCAGGAACTTTGGGTTGATTAGTTGCAGTGCATGGCAGCGATTTTCTACAAACAGCTTGAGACTTTGCTTGTACTGAATTGCGTGGTGTTTTTTGTTTTCAGGGCAGCACAGAAGCTGAACCTCTCTTCCAAACGGAAAAAGACTCAGCCACCTATGCTGCAGCCGCCGGAGCCGTCCATTTACCCCACCAACTTCAGCAGCATCCTCCAGCTGTCCCCTCCACCCGCTCCACCATGCCTGCTCAGGGCCAGCACAAAGGCCAAGGAGAACCCCGGCATGGGCAAGGTCAGATAAATAAACACACACACTTATACACATACCCATCCACACACCCACACACACACGGAAACTATCAATGTGCTTACACATGCATTCTTTGACAGTGAATAAAGAGTGCTTTTGGTTTTAACCTGACCAGAGAAATGCAAGGCCATACATCTCTCTGTTCAGTGGGGAAACACACACACACACACACACACACACACCCACACGCTAACAAACACACACACACACACACATCGTGGGGTATCTGTGCACAGCTGCAATTGTTTGCATCATGCAGCCTGCTGCCCAGACAGGCTCGGGGCAGTGCCGGCTAATAGTGGTATAAATCCCATGGAATGGTCATGAATCTGCTCTTCTTGTTCTCTTTTGCTGTTTTTTGCTTTGTTCTCTGTGGGAGGTGTCCATTAACAATTTTTCCTCTTATTACCTGCTTGAATTTTTTTTAAACATATCTGTATCTGAAAAGATTTATCATAGAGCAAGCATTTAAACATCTGAACGCAAATGCATAATACTTGCAAAGCTACAAAGAAACTTTCTAGTCAAAGTAAGAATTCAGGGGGAAATATATAGTGTTTATGATAAAGTAGTAAATGTTTGGTGGTTGGAATGGTTGGAAGCTCTGCATAGAATCAAAGCCAGCAGTAGCAAGTATTCAGCATGTATCCCCTTTGTCTATTATTGTTCAGCTGCATGCTACCATATTTATAGAGATCGAGAAGATTTGCACCAGATTAGATACCACCTGCTCTGTGAGATTATTATAACACATGATTGCCAAAAGCTCAAACCCATTGAGATGATTGCTAACTGCCCATTGTAAATTGGAGTCATTGAAACCCAGCTTCATTAACGAGCTTCCTCTCTCCGCTACTCAAACTCACATCTGCTGTCGCTTGAAATGATCGACTGGGACTGAAGTTTGGGCAAACTCAGCATTCGCTGGGTGTCTTTACAATTCATTATAGCAAGAACATTTACAAAGGGTAAATTATACAGTACATATCGCTCAAATTATACCCCAAAGACATTGTTACCAGCATAACAGAACATTTATAAGTGATAAGAAATTGACTGTGGTGCTACATAAAAGTTGTCATAAGCTAGGGTTCTGGAGGCACTTGTTAGGGAATAATTACTAATTAAATTTGACCAACAGTGTTGAGTGTAACGCGTTAGAGTACTTGGATTACTTTTTTGATGTAACGAGTAATCTAACGCGTTAGGTCCGCC
>JAOVVB010000002.1:14535600-14554413 GCA_028570985.1 Heterobranchus longifilis | reverse complement strand
CCCCCCCCCCCCCCCCCCACCCGCCCCAACACACACACACACACACACACACACACTACAAAACTCAATCAGTCAAAATAGCGATTAAGAAAAAGGAAAGTGAACAGAGGAAGGTTTCTGTTTTGTTACGTAACAGTTTTTTGCATTTTCTCAGAAACCATGCCTGTCAAACCAGTTCATAGACTGTGGCATATATTGCTGTTCTTAATAGGCAAACCTATCCATCCCGCACATGGTTTATGAAGCACCCCAGGTTGCACTGCATGAAATTTGAACAGGATTGTGGGGAACAGAAATGAGTTGACCTACTTGCAACGGAACAGGTGATTGATCTCCAGCTGGCTTTCCTCCTCTGTCTTCTCCAAGCCTCTGTTTAAGAGTCTGCGCAGCCTCTCCTCAGGGCTGACGCTGAGCAGCAGGACCAGGCCGGGCCTCTGCAGGTCAGAGGGCCACTCATATATCTGTGAGCCAAGAGCTGGGAGGTTCTCCTCTCGCCCGCTCACTGCAGTGGCTATTGCATATGCTGCAGTGCTGTGCCAATACCTGGAAGAAAAATCATTCTATGATCAATAATATAGTAGCTTTGCTGATGTGATGTCATTGTCACTCAGTCTGTCTTTCAAACTTTCTCTTTTCTCTCTGTTTGGGTCACTCTCACTGTTTCTACTCCAACAGCCAAATTGAAATCCAATGAACAGTTTTGGATACACAGATCAATATTTGTACTCTCTCTAGTTTTTATCTCTTTCTCTCTTTCTTTCTCTCTTTCGATTTTAAGCAGAGTTTCCATCCACTTGTATGAAGTCTTATATTGTGCATTCCAGGCTATGTATTTGTTATGATAACATAAACTTTGTAAAATTTAATATGAGCTGAAACTGATTAACTGATATTACTTTAACAGACTCTTCTGTGTTAGTGTATGACTCGTTGGACATGATCCATAACTGCGTTTGGTGATTACTTAAGCAATATCACACAAAATGGAGTGCTGTTGCTAGATATCAGCACAGCTGTAGGCACGAGTGTGCAGGCCGGGTGCTGAAGGCCATGCTGATATTCACCACACCCTCAAGTGTGATATTCTTTTTATCAACAAAATATATATATTATACAGTGTTGGGTGTAACGCATACAAAGTAACGCGTTAGAGTACTTGGATTACTTTTTTGATGTAACGAATAATTTAACATGTTAGGTCCGCCATTTAAGTACTCAGTTATTTAGTTACTTTTTCAAAAATGTAATCCGTTATTTAGACAATTTATGTAATTCGTGAGCCAGACAGCAGTCATTCCCAATCCGTATATATATATATATTTTTTTTTAAATTTATTTATTTCTTTATTTTTGCTTGATTTTTATTAAATAAATAATGGCAAAGAAAAAAGGTCTCATCTGAAATACATCTGAGGTTGTATTTGCCCAATAGTAAGACTTGCTACGATCAGATAATTTGTATAATATTTTCACACAAAAAACATAGACCTGAACATGAGTATATAGATAAATAGAGGGAGAGAGGTGGAATCGGGATCAAGGGATCAATGCTGACTTGTCTTTAATCCGGGAGCAGAGTTGATGATAGGGGCGAGACGAGATATGTGTAAAATGGAGGAAGACCCTCATCACAGAATGGAATGGGAATTACAAAACGCAATATGGAGGTGGTCTTGTTATTGCTTTTATAGTGCAGTTTCTGTGTCAAAAGGGCTTATACTCTGTATATATATAGTATATGGAGATGCATGGATGAATGGAGAGATGGATGGACGATGAATGGATGGAATGGATGGATGGATACATATGACAGGATATATATAGGCCCTGAATCCGGGATAACAGAGCCATTTAAAAAAATATGAGGAGGTGTGCAAGACCTTGTTGCCCAACCAGTGTAAATATAGTGGAGACTGTTGACTTAGCCTGACTTTTTTTGGTTCCATATGTGGAAACCTGTTTCCAATGTCACGGCCAGAGTAATTTCCTTCAACATGTGCACATGTCCGTCAGACATAATCGGCCCCCGCGGAGCAGCGGGAACGAAGGGGAGCTTGGCCATGGGTGGTTCTATGGCATAGACATTCCTCTGTTCACTGGCACAGCAGTGGGATAAAGCAAAGGTGACATTGTTCTCCTGGACCAAAGCTGGACTGAAGCTGTAAATAAACACTAACCACAGGTCCACAAGGATGTGACTTGGCTTTGTGCTGCTTAGAATCGGAATGCTGTAGGAACTCCAGGGGGAATGTGCCGTACTGTACTTGTGTTTGTCTGAGTGATGTCTGCAGGCTCAGGCTCTCATTGCTGTGTTGTGAGGATTAATTAGAGCAGTTTCGCAGCTGCTAGGCCCTTTTTGGCTCTGAGTGTTTGGGTGTGACATTGTAAAATGTGCTAGAAGAGTTCTTCACAGTTCCTTACAGCTTTTATACAGCTTTCTTATTTGTCATCAGATTATTCAGCAACTGTATCAGCAAATCTTGACGTCTGTTCAAATCTTGAGCTTGGTAGAGTTGCTCATTCTACCAAGCTCACAGTCCTAGAAAAAATTGCCTCATTGAATATGAGGATTGAAAATTTTAATTTTAATACTTTTTCCTGTATGAACATCCTTACTTCATTTTTTTTCACTTTCTCTTTCTCTGTTGCTCTGAGCAGGTGAAGGTGATGGTGCGGATCTGTCCATCTTTTGGTGTACAGGACTCTTCTGAGTCCATGTCTTTCCTGAAGGTGGACCAGCGGAAGAAGCAGTTGACCCTGTATGAGCCTTCGCTCCTTACCCAGCCCAGCCCAGGGCATCGGCGTACACCACTAGCTGTTCCAAAGATGTTCACTTTTGATGCTGTCTTCACCCAAGATGCCTCCCAGGTAAAAAAAAACAAAACAAAAAAAACATCAGGACGCGGTGTGAATTACTGTTGGTTTTGTGATAGTTTTTGCTTTATTGCCTCCTAGGTTATGTTCTAGTACATTTGGGCTAAGACATTTCCTCAAGGGCAACAGGACATCTGCACAACACATAAACAAACACCCCCCACTCCTCCTACGCACATATTCTGGACAGGGCTTGAGGCTTAATGCAAAAATGGCCGTCTTACTTCAGCATCATTCTTCATAGTATGGGCACAGCAGCTGTTTCAGTTAAGTCTGGGAAATGAGTTGAATTCTGATCGCATATATTCAGCAACATTTTGAGGTTCGTCACCCAAATGAAGACCAGAGTGCCTTTCAAACAGCCACAAAAATAACCATAAGGAGACACTTTAGAGACATGCAGGGTCCTTGAGAATGATTAAATGAAAACAATTTAGCTGACATTTTGTGGCAACTGAGCTTGACTTGTTAATGTCTGTGCTGAAAGAAGTCGGCATTAAACTCATTTTATAGCGGCTCTTTAAACAAACAATTCATTTGTTTCTTTAGTGCATGCTTGATTTAAAGTGTTTGTCTGATTAAACTATTCATAGTAATGTTTAAAACAAGTAGAGCGTGATGGTAAATCTACTTTTACTTTTATCACTTCACTACGTAAGTGTGTGTCAGTAGTTTATTAAAATGTGCTGTTCTTTAGTATATAGTTGGATAGCCTGTTTGTCCTTGTGTGTACTTTTTCTGTGTGTGATGTATGGAAGGAGATTGCCGCAGTAGCGGACTGTCCCTGTGGACTGAGGCTAGTGGAACAGATTGTAATGACAGCACTGTAGACTGCAGTGGGGTAAACCCTCCCCATGCATGATGAATCCATGATGAGCTGCTACTCAGTTGATTTGGTGTCGCACTGTATTTCTTGTGCTAATGAAAGAATTAAGTGGATATCTGTATGAGGCGGAAATATCCACATTTCAGACTGGCCAAGTTCTTTTGCACAGTACATGGCGTCCTGCGATGAAATCCGCAGTAGTGGATTGTCATCAACAATATCTGACTGCTCATATCCTTGTCTTTTCTGGATGTCTGCAGGCTGAAGTGTGCTCAGGGACCGTGGCTGAAATTATCCAGTCAGTGGTGAATGGAGCAGATGGATGTATCTTCAGCTTTGGCCATGTTAAACTTGGTAAGCTTTTCATGTCCAATATTCTGCAATAGCATTCCAGCACCTTTACAACACATTACATTTTAATAATGACTTACAGGTGGAATAGCAAACCATGTGGCTTATAGTCCATTGTGGCAGCAATTTAGCTACTAAATACATATGGTTTGTCCTTCTAATTTTCCGTAAAAGCCTGTAATCGATTGTGTGTGTGTGTGTGTGTGTGTGTGTGTGTGACAATTATGAACAGAAAGGCCATAGGTATAAAATATTAATTGGAATATTAATAATGTATGTTTTTATTGCATTTGAATGTCTTAAGGCTGTAACACAGTCAACATGATTGATAAGTAGTATTCAGTGGTAAGCACCACAAGTAGTGAACCTTTCAGTTTGTAAGGTAAGGTAAAGCGACTTGATGGTAGCACCGTCGCCTTGCATTGATGGTTTGATTCACATCTTAAGTCTGTGTGCATGGAGTTTGCATGTTCTCCCCATGCTTGGTGGGTTTCATCCTGGTGCGCCGGTTTCCTCCCACAGCCCAAAGATATGCAGGTTAGGATAATTGCCGCTCCCAAAATTCACGATAGTGTGTGTGTGGTGTGTGTGTGTGTGTGCGCCAGTGAGTGAGTGACTAAGGTAATGTAAGGTGACTGGATAAGTAAATAAAAATGGGTTGTGAAATCATCGCCTTTTTGGCATTGTTTAAACAGTAAACAGTGATCTAACCACAGTGTTCAAAATTTTCACATCTATGTGGTCTAGTCCTCATTTCACTTGTGCAGTGTTGATAAACACTATTTATGACACAGTAGATATTTTAATTAATTAAGTTTTATTACTTGTTTACTACCCCACCCTTTTGCTTGATTGACAGCTAGCATATATCGTAAATCATAACATAATTCTTAGAGAAATTATCATTAACCACAACCTAAGCTTAATTAACAGTGTTTAATAAATCATGTTTTGAAATTCCCTTCACCTACAGTTTATGAGCTCAGCATATTTTCTTACTGTTATGTTGAGAAGAGAGGTCCTCTACAGCAAGACACTTTGTCTATAACTCCCTCATTCCCTCCCTTTTTCTTTATTATCCAAACAATACTGATAAATGAATTTGAGTAAACGTTTAACAACTGATACCATCAGTAGAAAAGGCTCTTTTGAAATTCCAGAGCTCTGCAGACACCAGTAGGCAGAGCAGATCTCAATATGCTGCCAGAATTAACAGCTTGCTCTCTCCCCCTCACCAGGCAAGACGTACACCATGATTGGCAAAGACAGCTCTTCTCAGAGCCTTGGCATTGCTCCCTGTGCCATCTCCTGGCTCTTCAAGCTCATCAGCGAGCGCAGAGAGAAAACTGGCACACGTTTTTCTGTACGCGTCTCGGCTGTGGAGATCCACGGCAAAGACGAAGGTCTGCAAGATCTGCTTTCGGATGTCTCAACAGGCAGTTTGCAGGATGGCCAGTCGCCAGGGGTCTACCTGCTCGAAGACCCCATCTGTGGCACACAGGTTAGTGAGAGCCTATGGCTTGGGCTTTATTGTTATTTTTGTCTTTTGTTTCTTTTTCGAAATGAACCTGTAAGTCATATAGGTTTTTTTGTTTGTTTGCTGTCTGTGCATAAATAAATTGGGTTATCTTTTAACTACACTTCATTTTAGAAGCTTTTTTATATTGTAATGTCATGAAGTCCTGCACTGACAGGCAGCTGTTTCACCCTTCTCAATGTAGGTGTGCTGCTGTTGTGTCTCTTACCCTTCCCCCACTAGTTGCCTCATTGGAGGAGGGTAAATGCCAGTGGGGTATTTGGCGTTTGGGGAGATGGGGTAGCGGGTAGTTGAAAGCACTGCCAGGTGTTGGCATCAGATGTTGTTTTTGGGGGGCTGTAGGAGGCCAACACTTCAAAGGCTGCCTGTAGGCTTGTGAAGTTTAGATAGAGGAAGTCTGGCTCCATTCAGTGTTCCTCAGAGTATTGTCCCTTCTCTTCCTATTTCAGGCTTGAGATTATCTGATTCATATAACATTCATCTGTAATACTGATTCATTTTATCAATAATACTCATCTGTAAAAAATTTTTCTGCACATGGTTCCAGCTCCAGAATCACAGTGAGTTGCGGGCGCCCACAGCTGAAAAGGCTGCTTTCTTTCTAGACGCAGCCCTGGCAGCACGCAGCACCAGCCATCCTGATGCAGATGAAGAGGACCGGCGGAACTCGCATATGCTCTTCACTCTTCACATATATCAGTATCGAATGGAAAAGAGTGGCAAGGGTGGAAGTGAGTATCTCCATGGATATTTGTATGTGTGTGTGCGCACATGTGTGTGTGTTTGTGTGTGTGTGTGGTTAATTGACATTCCAGCTCTGATGATCTCCCTCTGTGCAGTTAATTGATGGGCTGCACTTCCATTTACTTTTCTTTCTCCCTTTCATACTCGCAGAGGTGGAGAGCTGCATCTCAAACTCATTAATCTAATAGCTAAGATATTACAGACTAAATCAGAGCTACCGTCCCATCACCCTTTCATTTTTTCTCTCAATCTATCATGTGGATGGTAAATCAACCAGGCCTGTTTTGACCACTTCATTAAACTTTAATGGGAATTTTAACAGACAGTAATAATTCATGAGCAGCTAATGACCACAATCATAATATAGAAGTACCTGTCAGAGTGCAACGCTGTAGTTCTCATTAGCATGGGGGAAATGCTCAATATTTGAGAACATAGGAAAATCTGTGCAGTGCTGTGTTGAATGGAAATGAAAGCTGACTAGCTTTTAGGGGAAAAAAACTATAAGGAACAGAGAAAGAAAAGAGCACAAGACGACACTTTTACAGTAAAGAGAATGTTGCCGGCTCCGAAACCCATTTTTCTCTGCAGTTATGTGAACCCGGGTACAGCTAGGATAATGTGAGGCAGCTTTTGCTTGAACTTTTTGTGCCCTTCAGGGCAACTTTATGTGACATACCGAATGACAGTTATAATGCCATGACAAAAGGTAATGGTGGTTATTCAAGAGGTTTTGTGCATTAAGCTGTGGTGCACTGAAAATGTCTTCACAAAATGGTGTCATTTGTGACACAGACAATTTTATATGACATTTCTTTTACGTTATTACATCTGCAGCACACAGCTGTATGAGTTTCCTATCTATTCCAATGGTTTTATAAGTCTATGGATTACACTGCAAAAGTGATATTGTAGTAAGTGAAAATATCTTTATTCTAGTGAAATATATCTACATTTTTAAAATTGGACATTAAAACAAATTAAATGGAAGAGTTCTAAGCTAATTTCTACATACATTTTAAAAGTTTTAAGTGTAAATTACAAGCATTTAAAACTAGCAAAATGATCTTCTAATAGATTGTCATAAAGTTGGTTTGTTGTAATTTTACATTATAAAATTAGTGGATTAGTTCAAGATATTTTCATTTGCTACAATCACTTTTTGCAGTGTATGAGCAAACAAGCAGACTTATTAATAGCATGACTTATTGTACTTTATAAAAGGTCTGTTGCTGTGTACAGCTCATGACTTTACTTCAGATTAGAAGTGTTGGTGGTATTCTATAATACATATATATATATATTCTATAATATATTCTACTGTCTTAAACTCAGCTGCCTGTTGTTACCTTTTATCACACAGAATTTGTAGTGAACTAGCCAAACCTGTTTTTCAGTGTTCAAATTTAGAACCGTATTATCAGTGCTCTGAACATTTCATACTGCACTTGTGGTGCACTAAGTGGTCAGTTGTAATAATGTGATTTTTAACTTTGGAACATTAATTATCTATTTTGTTTGCTGTCAGATCATGTAACACTCATAAAGCTATTTACAGGCCTGAGTGGCTACTCCAATATATATCCCCTAGTGTGCTATTGAGAACATTGTATAATGGTTCTGTTGTTTCAACAGCAATAGTAGTTTTTACAGGGTCAGGTTGCTAGCCTGCTGCCCAGCCTTCCTTCTTTTACTTCCTGGCTTTGAAACTGGCAACAGTAGAGTGAATTTGTATGGGTATTAAGGATCTTGCCCAAGGGCCTTACAGTAGCAACCCGCCAGTGACCGGGCTCGAACCCCCAACCCTCAGCAATTCAGAACCCCCAACAATCCAGAGCTTCAACAGCCTGAGACAGCACTTCCCCCAATACAATATAAACTAATTTAAGATTAAAGTAGAGGCAATTTACTTTTAAATTAGGAAGAATTTATTAGTTAAATTTGTTAAATTGCCTACCCCAAGTTGACGAATTGAAAGGATAATTTCTCACTGGTTGTAGGTGGGGTATTACAAGTGGCAACTTGCTATCGGGCACAGCATTAGTCTCCTTATACACTCTGAACATAATTGTTTTACCTAATATGCCCTTAGTACTTTAACAAATGTTGTTGTCTTTTATTTTTTCCCTGTGTTTTTCTTTCTTTCCTATTTCCTCTCCTCCTGCCTAGTGTCTGGTGGTCGAAGTAGACTGCACCTCATAGACCTGGGCAGCTGTGAAAAGGTGCTTAGTAAGAGCAGGGATGGAGGAGGCGGGCTGTGTCTGTCCCTCACCGCTTTGGGAAACGTCATCCTGGCTTTAACAAATGGAGCCAAACATGTACCATACAGGTAAGGCCAACATAAAGCAGACATTTTTTATTATTGATATTAGTGATGTCAAAAACACCCTTTCTCTTTAGGATCTTATACACATAGTTTTTGATAAGGTTAAGGTTTCTTGTTATTCAATTTTCCAAAGATGTTACAGAAAAAAAGTGAACGTGTAATCAAAGCTGCCAGCAACAAGATTATACATGCTGAGTGGTGTTGACAGGTTTACTGACAGCTTTATATGCTGCTGATGTCATTCATAGTGCTCGGCAATGTACTGTATAAAATTAAGTTTGTACTTCTTTACACTATTTGCTTATTTTAGATCATATTTAAAACATAAACTCTGACAAAAAAAAAACATGATTCTGATATTTGATTCTGAAATTGTTAATTTTTTTTTTTATTATTTAGGGATAGTAAGCTTACAATGCTGCTTCGTGATTCACTTGGGAACATCAACTGTAGGACAACAATGATAGCGCACGTCTCAGACTCACCTGGTCATTATGCTGATTCACTCACCACCATCCAGCTCGCTTCACGAATTCACCGCATGAGGAAGAAAAAGTCCAAGGTTGGTAGAACCTTTCTAATTAAACCATTTATATAAAATAAAAACTGCTATATTTTGCATAGGGCAGCACGCTATGGTTAGCACTGCTGCCTTACACCTCCAGGGTTCGGGTTCCATTCTCGCCTCTGGTCTGTGTGCATGAAGTTTGCATGTTCTCCCTCTGCTCGTCCCACAGCCGAAAACATGCAGTTTAGGCTAATTGGTGTTCTCAAATTGTGTAAATGAGCATTTGTGTGTGTGTGTGCCTTGCATTGAATTGGCACCCCATCCAGGGTATACCCTGTTTCATGCCATAAGTGTTCTGGGATAGACTTAAGGCCGCCTGTGACCCTGTATGCAGGATATGCAATGTGCTTTGCATTCAAGGTTGTCTTTGAATAGTTTGAAGAGCAACAATATAAAAATTATCTACATTATTAATAAAACAAATGTAATAATTTAATTGAATAATAATAATACTTCAGATCAGAATCAGATTATAGACATTTATTTACTGGCAAATTCAGATCAATTTACACCATTTCCTTTGACGGTAATTTAGTAAAAAAAAAAAATTCTTATAAATTATTAACATTCATATATAGATATAAATGCAATATCTCAAGTACACTAGTTCATACTATTAATGCTAATTTGTGTTTCTTGCACAGTATGCATCCAGTTCGTCTGGAGGTGAAAGCTCCTGTGATGAAGGAAGGATTCGTCGACCCCCACATTTAAGACCTTTCCATCCGCGGACTGTAGCGCTAGACCCAGACCTACCCTCACTACTGAGTGATCCAGATTACTCCTCAAGCAGTGAACAGTCTTGTGATACTGTTATTTACGTTGGGCCTAGTGGTGCTCCAATTTCTGATCGAGAACTCAGTGACAATGAGGGCCCACCAGCTTTTGTCCCTATTATCCCATCCCTTAACAGAAAGCAGCGTGGTAAAGAAGGACAAACTGACCGAGACCATTTCAAGTGCAACACCTTCGCTGAGCTTCAAGAGCGACTGGAATGTATTGATGGAAGTGAGGAACCAAGTACTTTTGTTGGTGAAGATAGAGTAACCCAAGTAAACCCTATGACAGACATTATCACAATGAAGCCCAAAGAAGGGTCTATTTCGGTTGCCCCAAAGGCTCCTACCAAAACATCATCCTCCCAGCAGGACAGTATATTATCCAAACAGCCACTTTCTGCTCATGGTAAACTACCAGGCAGCCCCAAACACAAAACCAAAAATGAACATTCCAAATGGCAAAATGCTTCAATGTCAGATGAAGATATGCCCATGACTGCCTTTTGTATAAAGGCAGATAGTGAAAAGGGGCTTGCAACAGACAGCTTAACTCCATGCTCCACTGGGAAACAAAACAAATCAGTCACATTTGAAAACTCAGAGCCAGTGGTGAGAGAAAAGATATTCTCCAACAAGAAACAACTACCCAAGCCTGCTCCCCCACCTCCACAACAAAGAGACAGTACAAGCGGTAATAATGAATCAGAAGATAAGTCTGCCATAAGGATACCACCCATTGGAATGAGCCATCAAGTGCAAAAACAGAGTGGTTCAGGTGGCAATTCTCCTCTTTTGAGCAGGGTTCATCATCTTAACCCCAAGACCCCACTAGAGGTGTGCCAGCTTAAGTCCACACTCAGGGAGCGGGATATTTTAAGAACTACGGTAACTCTGCAGCAACCAGTTGAGTTGAATGGAGAGGATGAGCTGGTGTTCACCCTTGTAGAAGAACTGTCAATTGGAAGTATTTTGGACAACGGAAGACCTTCCAGCATTATAAGCTTCAATAGTGATTGCTCTGTACAGGCCCTTGCTTCAGGATCTAGGCCAGTGAGCATAATTAGCAGCATCAATGATGAGTTTGATGCATATACATCCAGTGTGGGTGCCTCTCAAGTAAATATTGAGATGGTAACACCATTTACAGATGAAACGTTTGTCTCTTTAGATAGCCGTGGTTCTTCTATCAGTTCTTGGCTTAGTGAAGTGAGTGTCTGCACCTTAGAGAGTGAAGGAGCACAGTCTGCAGATGTCTTCCTTCCTGACGATGCGCAAATTGACCCAGGAAGTGCTTTCTACCTTGATTCTCTTGGCATGTTCCAAACAAGTCCCCAGAAGGAACCCAATAACTCCTTGAATGATAGCGGCTTTAGTTTCTCAGAACTGGATAGTGACAGTGCCACATCAAGTAAACTCTCACTTAGTAAATGCTCATCCTCTCCAGAGTCCACAAACCCTTCCATCAGAAATACTTTAAAAATGGCAAAACCAAATAATATTAACTCATCTCCAACCCAGACCCTGCAAGACCCGTACAGTGTGCATTGCAGTCTTCCCAGGAAAATGAAATCTACCTCATCCACAGTCCAGACCGGTAGCATCAGTGAGAGCAGTAATAGTAGCAGTTGGAGACGTGAACCATTGAGACTAGAGGGCAAGTCAGATGACCCATGGCATCGGAAAGAGAATATGGCAGAGTTGCCTATGGCCTCAATTTCAAGTCCTTCCAAACAATTAAAAAATGGAATAAGTGGCATACCAACAAGAAAAGTAAGCACAGACTTTAATAGTATTTCACGAATACCCACAGCATATGTGTCTACTTCATCCCAAAGGGTAGTAGATGGATGTGAAAAATCCAGTTCCATTAAAAAGGTTGAGACACCCAGCAAAATGCCACAGCTTAGAAGAGGCGCAACCACACTTGGGACTGTTCCAGTCATTCATACATCTGCTGATGTTAAAGGTAGCTTTGATATTGAATCATCAGGCAGCTGGAAGTTTTCATCTTTGGAAAAAAATGGAAAAGCAAATAAGCAGGACATAGGTATGCTGCCTGGTGGTATATTACCTCCTCCACCTCCGGTGCGCAAATCCAGTCTGGATCAGAAAAATCGGATCTTGCTACCACCAAGTGCCTTAAAATCTGTGTGTGAGACAGGAAAGTCACTGGTTCTCAGGCCGGCAAAGTCAGAGGATGAATATGACCTTCGGTACAAAGGAGACTCCCATAGTTTAAAAACATCCAATTTGAGGTTTGATCATAGTTTACTCAAAACAACATCAAGTCTAAAAGCCAGAGGAGCAAGAGGGGACACTGGACAAATGTATGGAAGTCAGGTTTCCCTAGAAAGGTCTGACAGTTTGACCTCTTTAGGATCTAAACCTGTGCTCAGTCGAGAGAACAGTGGGGCCAGTCTTGGTGGAAAGTCAAGCAAATCTGTTACTAAGTTTGGATCACCTGTTGCCACTTCTTCCCCAATCACTACCTCGCCAAATCCCAATGTCAATCAATTCAACATGGGAAAAAATGGGCCAATCAAAAACAGCCTTAATGCAAGACCAGTGCCTGTAAATGGAAACAAAGCTCGCACATTATCTGCAAGTAATTCCAAAGCACTAAGTTCCTCAACTAAGTCTCTCACAACATCTGCAACAAGGAATGCTAGTCTTCCACCTTCAGGAAAGAGTGCATTACCTCGTGCATCAGCAGGATGTAATGGTAAATCTAGGGGAACTATTATGGGTACTAAGCAAGCCATGCGAGCAACCAACAGTCGAGTAGGTGAGCTGGCATCAGGTAGTCCAACTGGAAAACAACCAAGGGGATCTGGTGATTCTGACAGTGGTAATGACAGTGGTGTGAACCTTAATGAGGACAAGCATACACCTATCCCCATCCTGCCTTCGCCTTATAGCAAGATCACTGCTCCCAGACGGCCACAGAGGTACAGTAGTGGGCATGGAAGTGACAACAGTAGTGTCCTGAGTGGAGAGTTACCCCCTGCCATGGGGCGAACTGCACTGTTCTACCACAGTGGAGGAAGTAGTGGGTATGAGAGCATGATCAGAGACAGTGAGGCCACTGGAAGTGCATCTTCAGCTCATGACTCTATGAGTGAAAGTGGAGTGTCTTCCAACATGCGACTCAGGAACTCAAAGCCTCCCAAAAAGAGATCAAATGGTGAGTAGGATGCAGTCTATGATTCTACAAGTAAAAGTCTCCCATTCTTTTAATAGGTTTTTAGGACAAGTTCTTACTCATATCAGTCTCTGTGACACTAATATGATTTTATACATACTTACAGGTAGAGAAATCTCTCCTTTATGATGTGTCTTTATTTTACATTGCTTAATTTGAGAGGTTTTCCCCTTGGGCCATCAATGCATCATTGCATTGTGCTGTTTCATGTGTCAACATTTATCTTATCTATGTGTTTTTATAACAACATTTTTGTTTGTACTATAACTCACTTTCCACATCATCTGGATGTTCTAGGCATTCAGAGGCGGCGTCTCATCCCAGCTCCTTTACCAGACACCTCCTCTCTGGGAATGAAGGCTGGAAACACAGGCCAGTGGGTGGATCTACCTCCTATATCTGGCCCATTGAAAGAGCCCTTTGAAATCAAGGTGTATGAGATTGATGATGTAGAACGGTTGCAGCGGCGGAGACAAGAACAGCCCACAGAGGTAAATAACTAAGATGACTGAGATGCAAATTGAAAAATGATCTAAATCTAGTTTCAACACAAATGCTGTCTCAGAATACTCCATGCATATTGATCTATGTATATTAATTTATCGTTATTGAAAGAAACATTTATATCCATCTTATTTTTTTGCAGCAAACAGTTCAGGATGTTGATAAGGTATGTTTCTCATATCAGATAGATATAACTCAATATATGTGAATAAAAAGACAGAACTTGCACATTAAAAAAAAAACTGTCCTTATATTATATGGGATTTCTATGTGGTTCTTAGTGATTCAGGCATAACTGTCTGATCGTCTCCTTCTGTAGGGTCTGCTATATTTTAACACAAAGCTGAAGGATGTTGAGCGGCGACAGCAACAGGTCAGAGATCTCAGAACTAAGCATGGCACTCTGAAAGAAGAACTGGAGGACACCAAAGCAAGACTCATGATGGACCCCAGAAAGTGGATTGGAGAGTGTGAGTTTTATAGTTAGCATTTAGGTTTTACACTTAGTAAACACTAAAGTCAAGTCATTTTCCATTTTTTCCATTAATTAATAATTGGTTGTGCCCACTACAGTTGAGGTGGACCAGGACATGGACCCAGAGTCACAGGAGTACATGGAGGCACTAGAGCAAGTCACGAGTGAACTAGAGTACTGCGTCAACCTATGCAAGTCCCGTATTATGATGGTGACCTGCTTTGACATAAGAGTAGCATCGGAGATTCAAGAAGGACCACGAGAAGTGGAGGTATGAAAATTGGATGGGAAAGAAGTAGAGATAAATGGTGAGCTAAAGAAGTGAGAAAGAATCTTGGAAGTCTGAATGGAAGGAAAATGACATGTAGCAGCCAATTCACTGATAAAGAACAAAAAGGCAAGGAATAAACTTAAAAAAAAGAAGACTGGAGCACTGAACACTACATAGAGGAGGATTGTGTTATCAATGAAAAATGACTGGTACTGGTAATATATAGTGCCTCGCTCTGTGTAATGAATTTGAATGGAAAAAAAGCAACAACCTGATATTTTTGGATCATCTGATATGTTGAAAAAAGACAGACTGTCATCATTCAGCCAAGAGTTTTTTTTTTTGATATACCGCAAAGTGCCTTTGTGATATAATTTCAATCATTATTTTTTGTATTGGTGCTATTGCTCTTACCAGCATACCTAAGCCAACCCGTAACATATTACTTTTAAGAAGAAAATGATTTTATATTACATTGTATAGTGTATTTATATGATTAAACAGTCTGTAAAATACAATTTTGTGGGAATATTAAAGGCAAAAGTAAAGGAAAGCAATAAGCTAATGTTATTGCATTTTCTTAGACTTTGCCTTTCTCCTGTACTATCACCTTTCAGCATTTTGTCATCTAACCTCTGGAGCCTTATGTTCTCTTAGTATTGACTGTGTTTGACTGTCTAACTTACATATCAAGCAACTCTGTGATGTCTTTTAAAGAGCTACGTTTGTAATACTGTTGTAAGCCAACCACTGCTGATCTTGGTTGAACCCATGCTTAAGCTAAATTCTTCAACTTAGACTCAGTTGCCTTGAGTAATTTCAGATGAATAAAACATTACAAATGATCATATCTTTATAAGAACATGTTCTAAAATAGTCAATCCGGTACATTTGGTGTCTCTCTTTCTTTACCAGATTAAATGTACACAAGGATTTATTTATAATAAATGAGAACCCAATGAGAATCTCGCTTGATATCTAATATACAGTTAAATTTACCATTTAGTACGATCTGATAAAACAAAAAAATTTAAAGGAAAAAAAGATGTTATCGCTGGTCCTTGTTTACATTTACTGAGACTGCAGCAGTATGAATTTCTCATTGGGCCTTGCAGAGTAGGTGCTATTTGCATAAAGCAGCTTTTCACAGGTTCTGCGAAGACTGAGATGTCTTTAACCAGTAGATAAAAGAGCAACATCTAAAAAAGATCCATAATTAGTTAAAAGTAGATGATAAATTTGCTTATCAGAAGCTGAGGGAGATTTGATCATGTTTGTTCAGTGAAAATGAAGAACTGAAATAGCCTGCTTTTTGCCATTGTTACAAACTGTGCACTGATTAAATGGACTATACACAACTGCTACAGCGTTGTTTTAATGGACCACTGTGGATGAGATACACTGAAGTACTAGTGCCAGGCGTTGGTTCTATGCATGCTTGCAGTCTGTTCACATAGAACCTCAAAATGCTTTTGCTTTTAGCACAAATGCACTGGCCTTATTTGGAGTTTCAGAACATTTTATTTTGTCTTTTTAATGCTCTTTGGTAGATTAACTTGCTTAAACTCTAATAAATACCTCTGTATTTCTGATGTCATGGAGGCAATTGTACAGGTGTAGATCGTCCACAATGGCTGTTTGTTTACTGCCTTTCAAAATGTATTTGTGACTTTTTCATACCAGCATAATTACATAAAGACTGTTCATGAGATCATATTTGAAATTTTTTCCTTGTTAACCTTTACAAGTATACATGCTCAGGCCCTTTTTTACAATGCTGCATGAGATTTTTTTAAATGATTTTTAGATATGTTCTTGTTCATTTTTACATGTATTTTTAATGACAATGCTGGATTTCACTGTCATGGGCAGTTAAAACATGAATTAACCAACTAACACCAAACAAAAGTTTTTTTTTTAATTCTAAATGTATGTCATATTTCATATCAGATCATATTTTCTAATGTTTTTTTTTTGGTTTTGTAAAAGATTTTCAAACTGTGTAAAAATGTATGATATGGCAACTTGGTATGACTTTTTTTCTGTTGTGAATAAAAACATGTTCCTTCTTATTATTGTGTCCATCTCTGTTTTAAATACCAATAAGCATGTAGGTTGAGGGCCTTATAAATATTTAAAAAATGCATTTATATTAATAAAATATTAAGGCAGGTTTCATTTAAATGTTTAGGAACATTTTGGTATTTGTATGAAATGTCAATCGATATATATATATATATATAGCTTAAATTTTTCCAAAAATGTGACGTGAGGTTAAAACATTCAGTTCTGTAATCTCACTCATGATTGGCCACAGTGCTATGGCACATTGCAAAGCAGCATGAGTGTTACTTGTGCTGTAGGAGGGACTGCTGAACTGTTATTGCCTAATATAGATGGATTAGAGGTGTGACATCAAACTGTATATTTATACTTGCATATTAAAATACACTATCTTATCTCATGCCTGCCCTTGATATATTGTAGAATTGTAATGTAAGTGTTGCAGCAACTAACACAAGACTAAGAACTAGAATAATTATAATGGTTATACATCTTTATTATGCTTATCATATATTTTAGGACATCCATCCATCTATCCATCTAGGAACCTCTGTAGTCCAACTAGAAACTGTTGAAGCCAGTGGCGACCTTTGGATTTATTCCCATTTTGTTCAACCGTGGTAGGACCTCACGCACATTCACACACTGCAAGCAATTTGGGGACGCCAATTAACCTAATCTGCATGTCTTTGGACTGTGGTAGGATACCGGAAATCCCAGAGAAAACCCACCAAGCAAAGGGAGAACATGCAAACTCTATGCATACACAACATGGGAATCGAACTATGGACATGGAGGTGCAAGGCAACAGTGTTAACTACTAAGGCACGTGCCGCCATTTTAGTAATGGTAATCCACAGGTGTCGAATTAGGAGAAGTAGTGAGTGCTGTGGATAGTCATTAACTGTACCAGTGAAACATGCATGCATGCACGTACACGCACACACACACACACACACACCCCACAAGCTACCCTGTCACCCTGTAAATCCGTTGTGGTGCCACCTGCTCTGACATTGACACACAAATGTGCTATTTGATTGAGAACCCCCTCTAGTATGCATGCACACATGCCCCCTTATGGACCATAAGACAGTCAGTTTACAGAATCCCAGCTGATAGATACAGTTCAGTGCAGAACACAATATGTTCTTGGCAATGAACATAAACTGCACATTCTAATTACTGTTTAATATGGTCTTCCTCATTTATCCGATTATGATTATGGCGCTTGCCAGGGTTTTAGAGGATATACCTGCAATGTGTTCTTCTAATACATTTCTGCAGAGCTGCTTAAATTTAGACTTGGACTGCATATTGCTAGGTAATCCCCTACTTACAGAGCAAATACAATAACCTCGGCCTGTTCCGATCTTTCCTCCCCACTGTTGATTTAATTTGATTGAAACCAGAGCATACAGTAGTAATGATTTGGCTGCTCTGTTGGAGCATCTGGCTTTTATATTGCTAATCAGATCTGTGGCCTTTAGTCTTGCTGGCTGTGAGTGTTTTTTGACAGCAGGCTAGAGGATTGTATCCTTCAAATGGCAATGATTGAGCCATACATATGATAATGCAGGAAAATATCTAATCTGAGACATGTCTTGTCTGTATGCCTTTGTCTGTTCTTGTTGCTGTAATAATAGGTCATCTCAATATGGCACAAGCACATGACCAAACATTTGACATGGCACTTTTTTACAATTTATTATTTTATCCTAGAGGACATTACAACGAAATTTTATGCCTGGCAGCAGCACATGCACATAATACAAATATGACATTCATATTTGAATATGTCTGTATACTCAGCATCTACATGTTGGGAAACATGGGATGTTTTCTCTTCTAGTCCCCATGATGTGTGTTCCAGTGTGTAATAAGTGGGTTTCTGCTTCTAATTGAGAAAGTTTCAGGGAGAGGTAATAAGTGTCATGGTTGGAGAACACCATGGAGACACTTCATACTCGCTGTGAGAGTTGTAATAGGTTGTTATACTGGTAGATGAAGGCTTTTTAAATGCTTCTTTGACCTTGAGTGCTCCTGACCTCTCCTGTGGTGAGGGACTTGAGAGCAGAGCAATGAGGGAGAGTTAAGGGTAAAGTCTGATTTAGTCACCTGAAGCTGCTCATAATCAATCAAAATGCAGATTTGGAGATTTAAACTTGTATGACTTAAGCAGGTACAAATGTTCATCTGAATGTAAGTATATATACATACACTACCGTTCAAAAGTTTGGGGTCACTTGCAAATTTCTTTGTTTTTGTTTAGTGATTTATTTTCTACATTCT
>JAOVVB010000002.1:14499533-14516460 GCA_028570985.1 Heterobranchus longifilis | reverse complement strand
AAACCCTGAGGATCAAATATAACTTCTATTGCTTCATTTAAGTTGGAAAATAGGATGGCTTCCCATCAGCTTCAGTCATGACAGGAGGCGTCACAGGCATCACAGGTGGAACATGTGTGTGTGTGTGTGTGTGTGTGTGTGTGTGCGCTTCCTACAGTGAGATACTAGGGCATAGATGACACTGTGTCCAATTGGGAGCTACAAACCATCATCATCCCTGTTCTTTCAGGGTGTCCTCTGTGCTTCAAGGACATTTACTAAGTCTAACATGAGTGCAGTGTGGCAAACGGTGGAAGAGAGAAACGGAATTATATGATCTTAAAGAGCCAATCTAGAGTTATGCTTCCTTTGTTGACAATCTTCTTTAGTAATTATTTCATCATTTAAAACGTGAAACCTGCAGCACATTCAGGGCATGACTCAAAATGATTAGCCCATGGAATAAAACCCATCCTCAATGACATTGAATTCTGTTTTTCAGCCATCTCCGTTAATCATGACCATGTAGCAATGCTGAGACTGAAGAACCATAGCGTCGAGGTCTCATTAGCTGTGTTCTGCTCACCTAGAAATGTGTCGTGCTCTGTCTCTTCCTTCTGCCACTGCTGACATAATCAATTCTTTAAGCCGTGATCAATAGGCAGAAAGTCTGCATGCGTTTAGTTAATTAAAAGCTTGAGGGAACCAGGCCTACACGGCTTCACATCCCACATTTTGGACCCCTTTGTAATTAATGACAGTGCTGGGTGGAATAGTTTCCAGCTACTGGGCACATCCTGCCAATGTGTTGGAATATTTATCATGTATTGTTAAAGGCAGAGTCAGGCACTGTTGTCTGTGGATGTGCGCTTTCAGCTCGTAGGTGGCCTCATCCCCTGCTACTGGCTCCTACCGGGGATGAAATAAAAACAAAGAAGCTTTTAGTGATAACATGAATGTAATATAGATCCTGGTAATGTGCGCATAGGCAAATGTGTAAATTATGAATACCCAATGGAGGCATACATAAAACACTTACATATCCTATCAAACAGCCTTTATAGTGCATGGTAGATTTAGTGGGTCTCTCATGGTCTCTGGTTTTTGTATGGTTTTGGCAGGATGGAAGAGTATTCCAATCAAACGCAGGAAATTATCCTTTGCAAGACAGATTGCTGTGCACTGGCATAGAGAAATGAGAGGGAGAGAGAGAGAGAGAGAGAGAATGGCACTGAATTACAGACGAAATGAATACTCTTGGGAACAGTAAAGAAAGAGAGAGTAAAATAGAGAGTAATAGATTAGACAGATGAAAGGGGAAAAAATGACAGTTTTGGTTAGCACATTGTTTTCTAAGATCCTCACACCACAGACTGTATATTAAATTTATCGCCATGGTTCCAACCATGCACTACAAAATCATGATTTAGAGTTGATGGAGAGAATTAACAAATCCAGATGGTGCATTATCTTATGGGACAGGAAAAAAAAACCCCAGAAAGAAGCAGAAAGCCTGTCATTTTTGTAAACGGTGTATAGCAGGGAGGGTGTTATATAATATGAAAGAGAGGTGAAGGCAGTCAGAAGTAGTGGTAGGATAATTGGTTGACCCTGCACACCTGTTCATTGTTTCCTAATTGCATGTTTATCCAGTCCTATTTGCACAGTTGGTTGTGATGCTAAAGACAAAGTCACTAAGGATGCTAGATGCTTTTTTTTTTTTTTTTTACTGTATTACGTTCATTTATCACATCAATTTGTGTAACAGCACCATCTGTGCAGAACTAGGGATATTGTTTAGATTTCATATTTTTAGTTATTTATCTGATTTGCCTCTTTGGTCTCTTTCCAAAACATTATTTACCTTCATGTCCTCATTGACTCATGGACTTTTTCCACATATGAGACATTAAGTAAGACAAATAATAAACAGAATATTTCATGACTCTTTTTAACATACCACTTTATGCATTTCTGTCACAACTTGGGAGTGAGTAACACCTGTGTCACACAAGTGATCACTTACCAGTGAGAAGCAGATTAGAAAATAGGAACACACTAGGTCTTGGTAGTAAGCCTAAACATCCATCCATCCATCCATTTCTATTCTGCTTTTTGTAGGGTCATCCTAGGGGGTGTGGAGCCTATCCCAGGAGATTTAGTGCACACTGCAGTGTACACTTCTTGGATTATGGAAGGACTCCAGAGATCATGCAGACTAACTAACCACTGAGGAGATCAAACTCCATGCACACCAGAGGTGAGATCCAAACCTCAAACCTTAGAGTTGAGAGGCAACAGTGCTAAACTCTAAGCCCCAGTCCTGCCAGTAGTAAGCATAAACATACATGAACTTGTTTTCATATATTAGATTTGCACAGAAAATTTACTTGGAACAAGAAACAGAATTGTTCCTTTTTGTGTTCACCCAACCTTAAAAAGAAAAAACGCGTCTGTGATGAGAAAAAAAAATGAGAGAGATTAGAACGAACCATTTGTGACCAAAAAAAAAAAGCTGAATAACTAGCAAAGTAAATGAACTCAAAAGTCACGATAAACACATGGAGTACTTTGCTTGGGAAAAAAAAACTGATTAATGGTATCAAATCAAATGTTAGGTCTTTAAATACCAAAGCAATTATTTAATTCTTTTTGCTTGCCTATAAACAGCTTTGTCTGACTTTTTAGAACCAAAAAGGAAACTGAAGTCACCTATCAAACTTCACTTGAGCCTGGGAGTAATGCAACACTTCTTAAGTTTCTCCCAAGGAAAAATAGCCGATGTTAAATAAGTACATTGTAATAGAACAAGTGTCTTATTATTTTAGTTGGACTGTAGGCTGTTGTGGGGAAAGGTTTCCCTTGTACATCAGCTGTAGACTGGTGATAAGTGGTGCATTGTTGTTCAGATAGGCATGAAGTCCTGCCCCTGCATCTTTGTTCTACCCATAAACCTCACATGACCTGAATACCTTAGATTACACTTGTCTTGGCACCGATAAGCAAACTATTTATATGCTACACCACTAAAGTGCAAAAGTGAACAAATAAATAAATAAATAAAAAAGATCAAACCACTCAACAACAGATTGTGCCAATTTACTCTGATGTGTATTTTAACCACCACCTTTTCACTAGGAATATATTTGTGGTGGTAATTGCTTGCCTTCTGCTAAAATTCTGGAGGTTCACAGCTTTCAGGCATTTTCTTTATAAGAATACCAGCTGAGGTAGTGTGTGTGTGTGTGTGTGTGTGTGTGTGTGTGTGTGCGAGACTGGCATGTTTTTCCCATTTACATCACTAGATTAGACACTAACACAACTCTAGCACGCACTTGGACATGATGGCTCTGCTAAATGTGTGGGAATTGGCCCATTTACTGCAAGAATGTGACAAGCTACCTGAGCCTGCATTTACTGAACATATGGCATACAGGTCTGCCATATTCTCTGCACAAAGACGTTGAGCTCACTATGCTTTATGCTTCAAACCTTAACTGCCTTTTACTGGGAATATAAGATCCATACTGCAATAGAGCAACACAAATCACTCAGTACTATCCCCTGGCAATATTTTACACATGGTATTTCTAAAAGGCATTTTAGGTTGTTTGAGTTTTTATGAAAGAATGTGAAAAAAAAATTGGGCACCATGTGTAAATGTACATAATATCTGTATGTGCAATATAATGTAATGTATTCTTTGGACAAACAATTTTAGGCTGATTCTATGATAAAGGCACCGATGAGCCCTTTCAACTCTTTAAGACTTTCGAAATGCTTGTATTTAATGATTGAGAATAATATGCTAACCCCATCTCAGACAACAATCTCCCACTCACTCACTTTCTCTCTTTCTTTATTACACACACACACACACACACACACACACACACACACACACACACACACACACACACACACACACACACACACACACAGACATTACAGATTTTCTCCCCAGTGGTTGCATTTTGCTCTTAAATGAGTTTCAAAATTTTTTGTTTTTAGATCAAGGTGCATAATTAACAAATACACAAAAAATGTCACCTCCAGTAGCATCAAATGTAATAGCATGATGGCATTAAGGAAATTTTAACGATACTTTTTTATACTACTTTCTAATTAGGCATTTTAGGTTATTGTGAATTTTAGGTAAAATACAAAAAGTGTTGTATTTTAAAGCGACATCATCTAATAAGGAAATGAATTAAATAATTTTCATTTCTTTTCCCCATTACAGTATCTTCAAAGAAAGGGGAATAAAACTTCCCACTCAATATGTTAAAAAATGTATTTGTATGTATTAAAAAATTTTTTGTAACCTATACCAGAAGACTCATGGAAAAAGCATGGTTCAAGGATGAGATGATAATTTATTCACATTCACATTAATGCAAAATAGTTTTGTGAAGTATTTCAATGATGATGATGATGATTATTATTATTATTATTATTATTATTAAGTGTAATCATGCTGGACTGTCTTTTTAACATAAAGACAATAGTCTTAATTGATTTATGTAAAACACACTTTTGTTGTGTAGTTACTCTAAATACATAATAAAGTAGTCATTAATATTTAATATATTAAAAATATCATTATGGTGTTAGTAAGTCAGGAGTTAAAAAAATTGTTTAAGGATTGTCTGTTAATATAAGGTATTACAGTATAGAACTATATAAGATTTTACATTTAAAAGTGTATGGAAGAAACTCTATTTCATAATGTCCCATTCATATCCCCTTGAGTTAGACGAATTCCTGTAGCCTATAACATCAAGGGTCTCCATATCTGGGCGTGAAAAAGTTTAAGGGACTGAACAGACAGTGATTTTACTTTATACACAGATCAGTCACTTCTCAGTTTTAAGGTGACCATATCTTGGAAGTTTTATGTACAAATGCAGACCTAATAGATGTAATAGATGTAAATTTCTTTATAAAACATGTATTTTCTTTTAACATAATGGATTGATTTAACTTTCAATTAAAAAAATTATGTATTTCTATAATATCACTTAAATCTAAAGGGGAATTGCACATAATATAAATAATAAAAAGGCTATCATTGAAATGACCAGTATACAAACATTTAATAAATACACAATTAATTTATGTGGCAATTAACTTAGCTAATATGAATTAATGCTTATACAGTATTTGTGTTCTTGCAAGCTAGTAAATATTCAACTGCATAGGGGAGATTTCAGTAGAGAATTTGCCTTTTTCTTACCAAAGCACGCTTGCAGACCTTTGATCGTATGTGCAAAGGGCTGTTGTGGCTGCAGGATTTCATCCCAGTCAGACAGGTTTAATAGACATTTGAAGACCGCAATCAGCTTCTTAAACAAGTGGAATCCTCCTGTTTGGTTGGAATGAAAGCCTGCAGCCACATGGACCTTGGCAGATAAGTTTAAACACCCTTCATTGTAGATTTTCTGACAAATCTAATTTTCCCACCAAGGAGGGAATAACTCTGCACTGTGATGTAATGGCATCCAATCTTGGCAGCTGTTGTGGCAGAGGATAGTCTCCTGATCCACTATAATCTGAAACTATTGTGACTGGTGTAGCATGCGTCTCAAATTCCGACTACTGTTGTTAAGTGTCAAGTACATGAATCAGAATGTACTAGTTTCAACTGGTGGGATAGTCCTTGCTACACTTAATTACCACAACATACCAAGTGGTTGTAAATGGTACCATATATTGTAGAAAAAACAGTAACAATGAATGAAATGTTTTATAAATTCTGTTTTTTTTTTTTTCTAAATTCAGTTTCACTTTCTTCATCTTAAGTTGGTCAGATGTGCCAGTCCAAAAACTGTAATGTTTGCATGTGGAGTGGTGATTAATGGAGTGATATTAGCCTCAGACTTGTTCTAGGAAAGATAAATAGATCTAGGAAAAAGAATTAGTTTTAAGAAAGAGAAATTGTGTTCTTGGTTTTAAAGTTTTTGTCACTGAAATTTAACAATCCTGAGACCTTTGCTAGGTTGGTTTGCCGTTAACATTCATCCTCTTTAAAAAAATATATATATATTTTTCCATCCACATTTCCCTAGATACTGCTGATGGATTAATCTAGAAAACTATTAACCTATCTATGTAACATTATAGGGCAAACATTAATTTGCCATGTCATGATAGCGGTAGCCCCATATCAAGCGTAGCATGCCTTCTTGCAGCTAGCCTAGGTCTGTTTATTTAGCTTGCTAGCATTGCAAGACATAACATTCATTTCAAAGTTAATTCACAGCTAATAGCAACAGCCTATAAGCTCTCTGTGTTGCATTTAGCTGTGATTCAACAATAATTGATCAATTAACTGGCATATATTAACTGTTGCTTTTAATAATCTCAGCCCTTCTAATTAAATAATAAAGGGGAAAAGTGCAGGTCATTTAAGCAAGCTGTGTTCTTAGCTTATTCATTATAATTCCATTTCCAGATAGGCTGTTTACAATAGTGTTCTTGTGTCTCTAAAAAAAATAAATTACCTGTCAATTGTGTTGCCCAATATAAAGTCAGTTAAAATAAATCACTTTTTAATATAACAGAGCTGAAACAAAATGAGGTGGCAGGCACAGTTTAAATGACGACTCCGACTAGGTGTTGTGAGTAATATTTATGCTTTTCTTGTTTCATTGAAGTCACTGAAATGGGTGCAATGCAGTTCAAAATAGTTTATCTTCTAGAGTGCAAGATCATTATGCCCTCAGCCTATAATGTAGGTAACCTTTCCTTAAACCAATTATTCAAATTACACCTTATGTTGAAAATTCACTTACAGATATTTGCTTCCTTGCCAAAATTGCCCTTAGCTTTGATTACAGTGTGTATTCACTGTGCTATTGTTTGACAATCTTGTACATCCCCAAAGCATATAATTCTAGTTTTAATAATTCATTAGACAGTTACAAACCCAATTCCAGTAATTTCAGCACTTTTCTTATTTTTGTTTGCTTGATGCAGAGCCATGACATAAATCTTTTGCATGACTATGTGATACATCATCTGACATTGTTTAAGAAATCACTGTTACTCACTGCATCAAGTTAGGTAATTACTGCCAACTGAAACATAATAATCACTGCAGTAATTATCCTAAGTATTTGCATATTTAAATCTAAACAGCAACTTTTTATTTAGCCACGCAGTGTAGCTTGACATTGCTTGGTTAATCTAGCTCTAGATGGTTTGTTCATTATCCACAGTAGACCATCCAAAAAAAAATAAAAAATCCATTGGTCTGCACTTTTTTGCAGCCCAAACCGCACCTCACTCATGCTCTTCTCCTGCTGGTGCACATTTGCATCCTGTCTGATCTCATTATGTCTCTGAGCCAGCATGCATTGGTCAACAACCATCAGGATGCTGAGTTGGGCAACTGTGCCCATGCAAGTGACACAAGGACCAGGAGAGTGTGAGACTGTTAGTACATTGCACTGATTAAAAGAGCACCTGCGGCAGAGGAAGGAACAACGCACAGAATGAAAAAGGCTCGGGTGAGAGACATCTGCCCTTTGGAGCATGCAAACAGATGGACACTTGCATGAGGTCCGACAACTCAATAAAAGAGGGTAAAATATAGAATGAGGAAGAGGATACTAAACCTGCCTTTAAAAATTTAAGCCACAATTGTTTGTCAATAAGTGTTCAGTGCCTTGTAAAATTACAGAAACGCTGTGAATTGAGTAGAACTTATTATAGAATACCCATTTTAGTCAGTAGCTTGTTTAATTTCACATATTTTCTATAAAGCCTTATTTTGTCCTATTAATTTGTTTAAGTCACTTCAGGCCAACAGCATCCATGTGAAATTTTATATCTATTTCATAACCTTAGCCATAAATCTATTTGTGATCTCCCTGCTGTAGGTATGTGCAACCGTCCCTAGTCCAGATAATCTGCCTCCTTGCAGACAGGCTTTCGGACTGGAGGTTGGCCATGCCGTGGTACTAAACTGAAAGAATTATGGTGATTGTGTTGCTCTGGGATGCAGCAGTTTTCATAGCACGGCACCTCAGAGTGCTGCTTACGAGCACTTGTCAGGGTGTTTTCCAGTGATGAATGGACACTGTCTATATGATGAAGTCTTCCTGCGAGGTTGTTTGCTCGCAAATATATATTCAGTCAGGGCTGTGATACTTTTAATCATAACACAACACAGAATCGAACAGAGGTCTTGAACGCTGTAAGTATTTATGGTTAATTAATCATGTTGGAGACAATTAATCACCTCTTAATACTGCTGTAATGTTTCATATCAAATTAAGCTTTGCACTGGCTAAAGTGTAAGTACAATCTAACATCTTAATTTCCACAGGCTGGCAGGCTTTTTTTTTTTTAAATTGTGGATATTAATTAACAGATTAATGTATTTGATGCTTGGCTGGATTTTCTGAAGCATTTGTTAGTAACTGTGAGGTCCTCATGCAAGTCAACCTATTTAAGGCAGTGAACAAAAATGACAGAATATTATTTTCATAAATTAATAGATCACAGAATAAGGTTTATGCATATCATTATGCCTAAAAAAATGCAATTGTAAATTAAATTACATGCTGTCTGTACTGAACTATGTTTCAGTGCTAATCATTTCTTCCCTAAGTAAGTGTTGATAAATCTTTAGAAACTAAAACATGAATCATTTTTGCTAACGACTTCAATGTTTTCACTGTTTTTGATGTAAAACATATAGAGATAGATTATCTCATTTCTAATTCATAAGGTCTTTAGATGAATAATAGATGGTGTCCTTTGAGACCACTGCCCTTGTGCTTTCTCCTCTTAATATGTGAGAGAATAGCAGATAGGATCAGCCTGTGGTTTCTGCACTTGGCTATTGTTTGGTGTTATTGCTTCTTCTACAGGCATGGAGGACGTACCTACCTACCATGTGGTTGAGCTCTTTGTGGTAGTTAGAGACTCGAGAGCTGTGTGCTCTGAGAATCAGGCTGTTTAATGTTGCTTTTGAATAAATTTTTTGACCTGGTTCTGCCATATCAAGCTTAACGCAACAAACCCATCTCTTTTTCTTCCCCTCCATGCCTTAAAACATATTTGCCTGGGATTTGTCTAAGATACCAAATGTTGTGCGCAGTTCAGAGTTGGTCAGTCTGAAAATTCTAATTTGTTAACATGCATTTCTAAGCTTTTATATTCTTATTAAAATATCTACATCTGATGTGTTTAGTGAATAGATAGGAATTCGACTGCAGCGTATGCACAAATCATACGAACCTTATTAGAATGGGTTATATTTAAAATAATAATAATTAAACATCCACTCGTTGCAATTACTTCCACTTGTGGGGAGAATTAAATGGCCTGCAGCCCAAGATGAGAGGGTCTGCAAAATCTCTGCTACATAATCTAGCCTGAATAATCAAGATAATTATTTCTGCCATGTTTTTTTTTCTTTTTTCTGGTGGAATTACCATAAAATCTAATGATGGGGGAGGACATGCTCATGCACCCTAGTTAAAGGAAGCAAAAGGATGAGCCACTTAAATATCAAAGCCTTTGTTTTAAGAGGGAAGTCTTACTCTTTTCAGTACTTATGAAGCTATTTTGGCACAAGCAGTACGACTCCACTTTATTCAGTCCCATAACTCCAAGGATGTTTATTACAATAAAAATACATTAATATTAATAGAATAACAACAGTCAATTCCTCAACCCCAACACGGTAGATGTTCTTTTGGGAATAGTATCAGCTAAGGCTGTCGTTAATTGTTAGAAAAAGAAATCACTGCATTGACCTTGACTTGCAGATCATTTGTGAATGGTTGAATATTGTTTTGTATATTAATTGCCTGCTAATGTGATTAGGCTTCCCATTTCATTAAATTCTGATAAGGGTCGTTTAAAAAGACAGGTGGTATGCATAGCAGGGTAGCATGGAAACTATGAATTCTTTTTTCTAATGGGAACACACACTGGTTATGTTAATATGGGATGTTGGGATCAATAATCAATTCAGTTTTGCCCTTTTGAAGTTGAGATGGATTCTGTTGAAAAAATGTGCATGTGTTGGTATGGGACTGCATGCTTGGGTTTAAAACATGCTGATCTAAAGGTAAAGCAGTGTTATATCTCTCAGTCCATGAAGATCATCTACCTTCACGTTTATGGACCAAGGGGGCCAAGCAATCCTAAAGCCGTAAAACGCAGTAAATTGTAGGGCACAGTTACTGTATAATCCATAATGATATTAGTGAGGTCCTGTCAGATAGTAAATACCAAGGCTAGTTGCAGTGCCCTGTGATGCATTACTAGCGGGGCTTGTGCTGATAGACTCTCAGTGTTGTTCCCCTGACAGAGAATGATTTTCAAGGTAAACCTGGCCTTTTCCTTTGCAAGATTTGATAGCTGTATTCTCAGCTGTAATTGTTGTCACAATGTTCAAGAATGAACATGATTCAGTAAAATTACGTCTCACATTAAATGACTATTTTCTGCTCTCTAATAATTTGTAATCAATATTTTTTTGTTCTTTACATGCACAGTGATAATTTGAATTTTCGTGTGTGAAATGAAGACTTTTTTCTGCACTTGGTTTCTAAGCTATTTCACTTTCTCCTCTGTCTGTACTACACATACTGCTTATCACACATGAATTAAAGCAGACCCTTGACTGTACCGTGTCTGAAAAAACCTAACAGTACAATTCCCTCAACATATACACACTTATACAGAGCAGTCTTCTCTCATTAGTGTGGGGGTTTGGAAACCCGCCATGCTCCTTTGATGTTCTCTGAGATGTTCACTGTTGTGGCTGGAACAAAGCATCACCCCACAGAGAGCAGAAAGGCAAACTTTTCCTCTGTACCCTCAGGCAATTCAAGAGCTGTTTGTTAGGAAGAACAATTTGTTTCAGTGCCTTTGCCATCATCAATTCATTTGCTTATCCCTTAGCTTTGTTATTGTGAGAAACTGCACAGGGAAATTGCTTTGACCGGGATAGATCATAAACTGAATGCAAATTGACAGTATTAAGTGTGTGCAGTGAGACAAAAGACTGACAAAAATGAAATTTCTAAAGCCTGAGAGAATGAAATATAGAGTGAGCTTTTTGCTGTGATAACTTCATAGCAGATTCTGAGGATTACAGGAGCTGACATAAATCAGGATTTGTGGACTATGTAATCAATGTCTTTTAGAAATATGAAGTGTTCTGGGAGAAGCTGTGAGATGCCACTGTGACTGAATTCTGGCAAACAGCCAAGAAAGATGAAAAACTAGTTTTTGACCCCCCCAAAATATGTGCCTTATATTCTTAATATATTTCATTTAAACTGCATTGATGGTTTTTACGTTGTTTTTTCCCCTACAAAAATGCATAATTTAAGCATCCAATTTAACAAATGCTTTGCCTTATAGTTTAAGTTAATTAAGTTTAATTCTCATGCACTGTATGTCATGCTTTAATTAAATTTATAAATAGTTGTTTTTCATAATGAAAGCAACACAGGCTTAATTAATTCAGTTCATAGATACTGGACTTCCAAATGTCAGTGATTCTCCTTCACCACACTCACACAGAATGAAAATTTTAAATTGATAATATAAGTTCTTTTGTACTGAAGGATCATATGAGAACATATATGTTTTGAGACATTTTTTGGAGCAGAAAATTATATATATATATATATATAATAATATATATATATATATATATATATATATACTGTATATATATGAATAAATACAATGGTACACCTTGTTGTAGATTCTTATAGGTGCATATCAATAGATTACATCAATATCATCAAAAAGTTTATTTATTGCAGTATTTCATTTAAAAATGAAACTTGTATATTATATAGATTCATTACACACAGACTGATATATTTCAAGTGTCTTTGTTTTAATTTTGATGATTATTGCTAATGAAAACCCAAGATTCAGTATCTCAGAAAATTATAATATTGAAAAAAAGTTCGATACTGGAGACTCATGGTGTCACACTCTAATTATCTAATTACCTCAAAACACCTGCAAAGGTTCCCTAAGCCTTTAAATGGTCTCGAGTCTGTTTTAAAAAGCTGACTGTTCGCAGAGTGCTATAATCCAAGCACATTAAATTCATTAAGTTCATGAGGAGTGGACTGCGGCTGGAGTCACAAGAGCCATCACGCACAGACGTATCTAGAACATGGGCTACAACTCACATTCCTTGTGTCAAGTCACTCTTAAACCAGAGACAAGAGTCAGAGGCGCCTTACCTGGGCTAAAGACGAAAAGGACTGGACTGTTGCTCAGTGGGCCAAAGTAATCAAAGTAAATTTTGCATTTCAATTGGAAATCAAGGTTCCAGAGTCTCGGGGAAGAGAGGAAAGGCACAGAATCCAAGTTGCTTAAGGTCCAGTGTAAAGTTTGCACAGTCAATGGTGGTTCGAGGAGCCATGTGATCTGCTGGAGTTGGTCCACTGTATTTTATCAGGTCCAAGGTCAGCGCAGCTGTCTTCCAGGGAGTTTTAGAGCACTTCAAGCTTCCCTCTGCTGACCAGCTTTATGGAGATGGTGATTTCTTTTTTCAGCAGAACTTGTACTAATATTTATTAATAATACCTGGTTAAAGGACCCTGTGCTTGTTTGGCCAGCAAACTCACCCAAGTTAAACCCACAGAGAATTCATGGTATTGTAAAAAGGAAGATGCGAGACACTAGACCCAACAACGCAGAAGAGCTGAAGGCTGCTATCAGAGCAACCTGGGCTTCCATACCTCTGCAATGCCATAGACTGATCATCTCCACGCCACGCCTCATTGCTGCATAAATTCATGGAAAGGGAGCCCCGACCAAGTATTGGGTGCTGTACATGTTCATACTTTTCAGTAGTCCAACATTTTTGTGTTAATTTTTTTAAAAATTGTTCTCAAGTAATATTCTAATTTTCTGAGATACTGAATTTTGGGTTTTCATAAGCTGTAAGCCATAATGCTTGAAATATATTAGTCTGTGTGTAATGAATCTATATAATATGAGCTTCACTTTTTAAATTGAATTACAGAAATAAATAAACTTTTCTATGATATTCTAATTTGTTAAAATACAGCTGTATACTGTATATAGATTAGGTACATTGCTTCAAAACTGGTCAATCGATAACGCGCTTTGACTTTAGTGTTCAAAAGTCTTTTTTTCTTAATGCGTCCTGTAATTACTGTTTCATTTTGAACTGTTTTATTGTTTATTTATGAATTTCACAAGTTTCCAATTATACTCTAAATTACTATGAATAGCTGACTTCTTGACAAGATGATGTAAGAGCATAAAACCAAATAGGTACTGTGTCATACCCACAGCCTTACAGTAAAAGACATATTAGGCATCCCACCAAGGAGGTAAACCAGCAGTCTTTTGGTGCCCACTTACAACAGCCTAAACCATCTCGATATCCTGCCTCCATAGTGTAACAAACTCTAAATGACCGATGGGGAACAAATCAAATTAATTATTCCTTAGGTACAGATAGTGGACTAGCCAATATGATTGTAACCAATATAAACTATGAATAATTTCCATCAAGGCACGACTAACATGATATTTTATCATATTTATTAATTCATTCATACATTTTCAGTAACTGGTTTTACTGCTCATTGTGGCTATGGAACTGGAGCCTGCCCTATGTGAGCGCTGGTCGTAAACGGGAATACACCTTTAATGCAATGCACATTTAACTGTTAGGTATCCCAGGCAGATAAGAGAAGAACAAGTGAAACACTAGATACTACTACTAGGAATACTACTGAACTGCAAACCACTGAGCTTTGATATGGAAACCCAGCTTACTGCACCACTGTGCCACCCTGGAAATGAAATTCATTGTGCTAATGTTAAGTCAAAATAATCTATAAAAAGTATGGTAATCCTGTGATGGTGTTCCTGTTCTGTACTTTGAAGCAGCTGATGAGACACTGAATGAGAAGGCATTTACATGCATAGCAGAATGCAGAGTTATCGACTGTGAGGAGAGATAGAGAGCCACGGAACGGGACTCATCTCCAAGTCTTGATTACAGCTGCTTTGTGACACCTCGGAGAGTGATGTGGTGGACAGTTAAAACCGTCATAAATATTCAGGACAAGTTTACAGTGTGTGCTGAAGTGTAGGTATAAAAATCACATCTTAATGGCTTCTCACTTGTGGTAGAATTGATTTTCTTAGCCCTAGCTTATTTTGCTGCCTTTGCTTATTCACTTGACTAGAACTACTCAGCAATTACATTTTCTTTCTAATTAAAGAAGCTTAAAAAAAAAAAAAAAACCTTTGCTGAATATCTTGGTTTCTCTTGCTTGTCATTGTATACCAGCCCTGAATTACCCACATTCCCAACTTCATATTGTCTCCTACTGTTTTATTGACTATATCGATATTTGCAACTTGCACTCATATTTGCAACTTGCACTCATAACTGAATTTTTCTAGAAAGAAATCTCGATTGAATTGAGGGAGTAGCTGAGACATTTTTCCTCCCTCTCTCTCTCTCTCTCTCTCTCTCTCTCTCTAAAGTGATCTGATGAAGGACCTTATAGATGGAGCTTCCAGGTGGGTATATCTTTCTCCCTCTGGCAGGTACACACTGCTTCTGATCATAGATCATTGATTCTGGCCATCAATTTGCCCAGTCCCACCAGCATAGCAATGCTCTCTTCTCATTGTGGATTAGGATGAATGGCCTTCTTTCTTCCAGAACTGACTGGCCATGCATTGATTGGAGGTAGCAGATTGTGATGTAACGGTAATTAGACAACCTACTGTACTCTTTCAATATGATAGTTTGGTTTCAGAGTTTTGGCACGGCTAATGCACAGACAGTTGGCAAGGGAAGAAATGAAGTGGAGCAATATTAAATTTATAACTTAGTACTGAGGTGTTGATTTTGCCACATGCTGCGATTGTGCTTGTTGTAGTGGTGATGGCTAGTTGTGCCAGACTGGAGCAATTTGCAAATATTGTTTACATGAAAAAGTCTCTCTTTGTTATTTTAAGTCTTGATGTGTGCTTATATATGTTAATGTCATCAGCTCTTAAATTAATTTTATTTAGCATGTATAGGTAATGGAGTATTAATTCCAACATACTGAATTTGTATGTTTGTCAGTTGTAAGATTCATTCAATGACTGTACTGTACTTGATCATGCACATTGAAGTACATTAAGGTTATTTTATTTGATGCAGTGCATTAACAACGAGCAATCATAAACTACCCTATAACATTGTAGTTCACATTATGTTTACGTTATTCACTCTTTTAGGCCATATCTTAACATATATAAAAAATTTGCTCAAAACTAAACTCATAAAAATGCTAGCCCTTTAGTATAATGAAAACAGATTATAAAAGAATAAAAAAATATAAATGGAACATAATATTCTATTACAAGCCACATAGTGGCTTTCAAGTTTCAGACAGCTGCATTTACTATCCAGATGGCATTTTGTGTTAAATGAAGGATTTCAATAATATTTTAGACATTTATCCACATTATTTACAATTTTATTCAGATTGCATGATATAATTAACTGATCCAATATGTTATGAACAAATTCACATAACTCATAGCCATGTTGTTGTGTGGTCTTCAATGTAATGTGGCACTTACGGTTTTTGTTAATTTTCACATTTCAGTTTTCCTCAACCAATTCAATCTTTTTCCCAAAGGAGAGATAGGTTAAAAAGGGGCAGCATCTCCTCATCGCCTGGGTGCATGCGCTAAGAATGTCTTGAAGACAGCCATGTGAAGAACAATGGGGCCCAAGAGAGAAGAGATAATAAAGGGGTGGGGATTGACCTTGTACACATTGGGAGTTGGGCCAGTCATGCAGCCATCTGTCCATGAGGCTGAAGAGATGACCTGTCATTATTGTCAGACCAGCAGGGGTCCTCACAAGGACCTTACTGTGATGGCACAGCAAGGTAAAGATTATTGAATAATTTTGAACTGTTGCTCTGCAGAAGGATTTTGTGGGCCATTTGTCCTTCTAAGAGCAATAATGCATGCTGCCAGGGATAGTTCTGCCATTTGTCTAAATATGCTGGTTTCCGCTAAAAACCTGTGTAAATATCTCTACTGAGAGGGAAAACCTTCATGAGAGTAACTGCAATTCTTCAAATGCACTGATGTGAACCACTTTATCAGTTGGAGACTATGTGCATTTGAAGTTGAATTTTAAAGATAACTGCAAAAGACTGAATCCATGCTGTTTCCATTTGCGAGCACCCTGTTGCAGAAAGCTCAATAGTTTCAAGAACTTGTTCAGTCTTTAAAAGGCAAATCTGATACAGCATTAAAAACTCTGTCTATCTACTTTTGTGTGGTTCTTTTATCTACATGCAGTTTGCCTAGGAAAGACCTAGCACTAATGCCCCACTGTTTTTTTCCATGGATGTGGTGGATTCCCATCTCATTTACTATTTAAAGAAAAAAATGCACCACTCAAGATCCACTTGAATTCTATCAATATTTCTTTGAGTCAGCATCATATATGCTGTTTAATTGGTGCTGTTTTTATAAACTGAATGCCAAAAAAAAGACCTTTCACTCATCTCTCCAGACATACAGGCATACATATGCCTACTTACTCAAAATATATATACGTATTCTCCATGACCTTTGCGTCGGTCTAGAAATGTAATCAAACACTGTCATTTCCTCCAACTTCTATCTTGACATTTCAGGAGCATGTACAAATCACTGCAGTTGCATAAAACTCAATCTTTACAAAATGAATCATCTTCTGTTATGACCTAAATCTTTATAAACTGCTGTGTTGAGACATTGTAAAGAACTCAGCCACTGTTCAGCTCAGTACGATTTTTGCACCTCCCATTTGGCAAAAGATAAACATACACTACCGTTCAAAAGTTTGGGGTCACTTGCAAATTTCTTTGTTTTTGTTCAGTGATTTATTTTCTACATTCTACAA
>JAOVVB010000002.1:14465804-14494840 GCA_028570985.1 Heterobranchus longifilis | reverse complement strand
AACACACCCCTCACACTCGCTCTTTGCTCTTTTGCACAATGTTTATTACTTGTTATTTACTTAAAAACTACTTTTCTATCCTCACTGCAACTTAAAAGAAATGTTTACTGTTTTCCCTCCCACTTACCACAGAGTATTAAAATGTGTCATGTTGTCGTGTTGTCACTCTTGTTTGCATATTTGCATGTTGTCTTTTCTGTATAGGACATAGATTTTTTGTGTTAATTTATAAAGTTAATCTGTTTTGTCTCAGCTAGTCATCTAATTAGGTTTCTTAGTTACCTAGGTAAATTTGATTAATTTATGTTGTATGTAGCACCTTGGTCCTGGAGGAACGTTGTTTCGTTTCACTGTGTACTGAACTGTATACCGTTGAAATTACAATAAAAGCCTACTTGACTTGACTTGACTATATTGAAGGTTTGTTTGAGTGTGTTTATTTATACAGTAACTGAGATGACCCCAGTCTATGCAGTCTATTGGGGCAATGTTTATCAGATATGTATAACTTATTCCAGTTTTTCTGAGGCCATCTCAACCTCTTTGACATGCTGTTGTGTCTGAAATAGATTTTGACAATAATGTACTGTGTATAGTTAAGTTGTTGGACAAATCGCAGCCTGATGGTGTAGATTTTGAACATTTGTGGCGTGTCTTATTAGAAGATTTTTGGCATGTCATAGCTTCCTGTTATAAACCTTGAACTGTGTGGAAATGAAAAGAGAACTTGTTACCACTACAACTAAAAAGCAACTATAAGCAAACAACACTTCGATCATTTAAAGTTGAATAAAACTTCTCTAATAGAGTAGTCGTCTTGTGTTGTACATTAACCAAACATTTGCTTAATGTGGATTGAATTATCACATATTTATAATATTTCTTTACCTTGTCATTGTGCTTTAATGTGTAGATCAATGCCGCAATACTTTCTTGCCATTTCCAGTTTGGTCACTGTATAGCACAGAAGCTTATATTCTGGGTATTTTTCTTCTCCTGCAGACTGATATCTACCACTTCACTGTGTTCTGGCACCCTGCTGATATAAATAAGGACATTTTGTCACTACCGTATTTAATGGAACCCATTTGAGTATGTGCTGAGGGTGTCTATTTTTTTTGTCTGTTTCCTTTTGTCTCATTGTAAAGATATGCATCACAATGAAAGTTGTCTTTTTTTTGGATAGCTATGCATGAAAGAACTCAATATATCACCTTTGTTCCTGTATTATAATGTTAATCAGCTTCATGTGGTAGATTGCAGTGAGTGGTTTATAATATTCACTGTGGTTCTCTGTGCCCTGACAAAGAGTAGCTCTTCAGAACACTTACAACTAAAACGTTACACTAAAACGATATACTGTTCTCGGTTGCTGTTCATCATAGAACTGATAGTTATATTCTTGTATTGACTGTCCAGCACTCATTGTAAACTTTATCTAACTTAATCGCAACGCCCGAGTTCATGACCAGGTCTTAAAGCACACATCAGAATTAGTGTAGGTTTCTGTGGACTCGTCATCCTTGTATCTATGTTACTGGGGAGGCTGCAGCAATAGAAACATATTTGAGAAAATATTCTTTTTTTTTTTTTTTTTTTTTGAGCAGCTCCTGGTGTTCCTCTAGGTCATTCACACTTTATGTTTCATTAGGAAAAAAAGCTGAGCAGCTAAATGCACTAAATAGCAGATGCTTCGGCAGGTGCAAAATAAAAGGAATCATACATTTTGATTTTCTTCTTACTGTTGGGGAAACTGAAGGCTTACAAATGCCTACCTATTCATTTCCCTTCTCTACAGGATTACCAGCTGAATCAAGATCGCAGACTGGAGAACTCACTTGAACAATGCATACACAAGAGCATTAGATAAAAAAAGAGGGAAGAGAAAATATACAGACATACAAGCATAAGCACAAGCACAGGGTAAAACTAGAGCTTGACCTTGAATCTTCACTCCAAATGTACAGCAGCAGCTGGCATACACTAAGACATTGAAAGCTGAGTTTCTTGTTCGTACCATGTTTCAACTCATATTTATGAAACACAACGTTTTGAGATATATTAACATATAAAACCTATCTGACCACAAAGATTAGTATAATTACTTCAAAATATGTTCCTTTCCACTGGGCTGCCAGAAACTATGTTCTGTATCAACATATTAAAGTGTTCAATTATATTAAGTCTGGCGTGTTGATTCATTATTCCCAACAATGTAGCCCAAAGCCCAAGTTTTACTCTAACCCTCATATAATTACATGACCATGTTTGATTTAATGTGTTTGGGGATTTAGAATGACTGTAGGTGCCAACAATGTATAATTAAAGCACAGTAAGTTCGGTTCAGCAAGTTTATGGAAAGAAGGTAGATGAAGAATGCACAAGAGAGAAAACAACAAAGAGGGTGATTTCAGGATTAATGCAATGCCACTGTATACCAAAAAAAAGTTTGTCATGACTTGTCCTTTCAGTCCTCTCTAGCTTAGTCTCTTAAGAGTGTAGGAGTGAATGAGTGCATTCAGTTTTTACATTCTGTTGGCATTTAGGGTTCACAGATGTGACATGTACTGTAGGTGTCTGTAGCCCTCAGAGTGCTCATTAGAACTTTGTTTCTCATATATATCAGACTGAAGATCAACCTAGACTAATCATGGTTAGTGTGTCAAGGCTAGAAGGATTGCCATATGGTGGACAATAAGACTCAGTCTGCAAAAATGTTATTAAAGTGAGGATTTGGTCTCAGTAAAAAGTCTCCAGTGAAGATGAGTGCTGTGTAAGCAGCAAATAATGTGTGTGGGTGTGTGTGTGAGAGAGAAACTTGCATAGTCTGAATGTATGTTGGTTGCCAGATGTGGCTGTTTCTCCTTGCATGAGTGAGAACTATAATTAAAACTGCCTCAATAACATCACCGAGCATGAGTTTTTCATCCTTTGTTTCCACTGATACCTTCAGAGTGAGCTGATTGATATTTAGTAAGATCTCAGTGCTGAGTCCCTGCTGTGAGGCGGCACACAGGTGAGGAGGAAACTGGTGGTGTTGTGGACTTGTTTTATGCTCGTTTCGTCTAGGAGATCTAAGAGAAAGGAATTAACGCCTCTTAGGCACCGCCTCAGGTTGTACCCTGTGCACTTTGACCCTCTGACACTCTTTTTACGTTTTGTTACACATACTCTTGCTAAAAAAACACCTGGAGGTATTAAAAACAAAAAAAACTCCATAAAAAATGCTTCTGTTTGAAAATCTTTCAGACTACAAGTGAACTTATAAATCTTTATACATCTGCAATGAACCAGTAAGGTTCTGAAAGCCCCGTTCTCTTGGCCTTGTTTTGCAGAGCTCTGAGCAACAGACATGCCAGGAGCGACAGATATAGTGCCAAGTCGGATAAGCTTGTAAAACCACCAAGGAATCAAAAGCACATTTTTAGCTAAATGTTCAGAAATGCTGTCAGGGTGTTTCTGTGAGTCAAACCTGAAACTCTGGCAAAGCTGTAAAAATGTAAGAGGTAGATGTAAATGTTTCTGTAATTCTGCCAAGGATCAGGAAAGATCCCAAAGATTCAGTATAGTAATAAAAATGGCAGAACTTGTTATTTACATTATAAGGTGCAATGTTTTACTGTGTATTGTGCCAGCAGTCAGAATATTTCAAACACCCTACGTATGTATAGGGTCTACAGTATGCTATCACCATATAAAAAAATAAAAAGAATTTAAAAATTAAAAATAAATTAATGTAATTGTTACAGGAAGTAACAAAAAGTATGATATAAACAAAGTTGCACACTTTAATTTGATTTAAAGGATTGATCTTTTACCTTTAGCTTTCATTGCAGCACACAACGTGGTGGCCAGTTCATGAATGGAAAGGATTCCTCATGATCCCAGAACCACTCTTTTACAACCTGAATCCGGGAATATGACTGTACCATGAGGGAAGGAAAAATTGCTACATAACATTCCTGAGCCTAGACGTGACCAACTGAAGCAATTCCAGATCATAACACTGCTTAAACAGGCTTGTACAGTGGCCACTATACATGATGGGTGCATCGCTTCATGTCCTTCCAGTCTTACCCTGACCCCTACCATTGCTCTGGAATATGGTCAATCTGACCTGAGCAGACCACTCATTGACCACACCAATTTTCCATTGCTCCAAAGTCAAATCTTTATGCTTCTTTACAAATTCAAGCCTTTTCTTTCGGATTAGTCTCACTAACAAGTGGTTTTGCTATGGCCACATAGCTGTTTAGTCCCAATCCTGTGATTTCTCATCACACTGTGTGTTTGTGGAAATGCTCTTACTTTCACTATTAAACATAGTCCTGTTTTTTACCATGCAACTTCTGCAAGTGTTTAAGTGATCTCCTTTCATTTCCTCCACACAGTCAATGGTCCATCACTATCCTTCCAGGTTTTTGATAATGTGTTGTAGGGTTCCTAACCCAATTCCAGTAATTTTAAATCTTTTTAATTGTTTTCTTTGCTTGATGCAGCACTATAATTGGGGTTGTTTCTACTATATAAATCTAAATATTTTGTAACAATTATTTCAAAATTTTTAATCATTAATGGTGTGATGCATTTAATATTTTTTATAACATTATCATGTATTTCTGTGTTAAAAATTGACCTGTTAAGTATTTAATGGAGTGCTATTGATGACTGCGTCTTTAGCAAAGCAGCTACATTTTGCACTGACCAGTTAGGTGCTGATGGCAAGAAAAATAGTGCTAATGCAAAAGAAACAGACAGTCTGTCACCCTGGAAGGCTTTGTAAAACCAGAAACCTCTGGAAATGTCCTATTCTTTGTAGTCTTCAGTTTGCCAGTCTTCCCATGAGAACAGGTATTTGTCATCATCTCCTTATTAACATTCTCTCTCACATACTCTGTCACCTCTCTCACTCTGTTCTATTTCTTACTGCCTCTTTTTCATTTTCGCCCTGTCTGAAAACAATAGCCAAAGGCTATGGGGTGCCCCAGGGGGTTTGACTAGAGTGGACCAGACAATTATTTGCAGCATGATGGCAGCTGCCCATGGTGACACTTTTTTTTGGTAACGCATCACCTTGTCTGTCAGTACTAGGGGAAGTAAATGAGGTAAAGCATTACCTAAGTCTTGTGTCATAAAACCATGTATCATAGAGTTCTATGCCTTTTCCAGAATGTCAACTTCATCCTCAGGTGTGATGTTTAGATGTTTAGATGTCATGCAACTGAAATTGAGATCTTAGAGTATTATGGTGTTTGTATAATAATTATATTGTATTATATTATATTATACAGTATAATATGTATAATTATATTATATATATTACTATTATTATTATTATTATTATTATTTATTATTATTATTTATACTATTACTACCTAAGGACAGCCATACACTAGGTGGCAGTAATATTGGTATCAAGGGACTCCATTGTCACAGATTTTTTTTCCAACTACAATGTTACTACAATGTTTTGTCTCATGCATTAGACTATTTCTTCTAATTCATCAGCTCTTCATGCATTAGACAAATATACTGCTAAAAAATCAAGTTAATGTTAATTAAAGACAAAATTAACTTTCCAACATATTAAAACCTAAAAGGATAGGGATAAATTCTAAAATATTTTACCAATGCTAGAGCAATGGGTGTTAGGGTAAGAAGGGAAGTGCATGAAGCGATGCACCCATCATGTATAATGTGCAATGTATGAGCCTCTGGACAGTGTTATGATCTGGCATTCCTTCAGATGGTCAGGTCCAGGCTAACTTACGTTATTTGGTGATAAAATGAAGTAAGCTGACTACCTGAATGTACTGAATGACCAGGTCATCACATCAATGCATTTTCCCCCCAAAGCCAGAAGCATATTTAAGGATGGCAGTACCAAGATTCACTCACTCATCTTCTATACCGCTTTATCCTGTATTCAGGGTCGCGGGGGGCCTGGAGCCTAACCCAGGAGGCTTAGGGCATGAGGCAGGGTACACCCTGGACAGGGTACAAATCCATCACAGGGCACACATACATACATAAACTCACACACTCAATCACACACTAAGGGCAATTTGGGAATGCCAATTAGCCTGACCTGCATACCTTGGGACTGTGGGAGAAAACCGGAGTACGCAGAGGAAACCCACAAAGCACAGGGGGGACCATGCAAACTCCATGCACACAGAGACAGGAAGTACCAAGATTCATCTAGCTCAAATTGTGAAGAAGGGTTCTGGGAGCATAAGGAATTTTTACACATTAAATGGCAACTACAAAGTCCTGGGAATGTGCCGGAGAAGACTTTATTGAGTGTTTTGTGTCTCCTACTGTAATATCAGTACAAAATTTCTGCAAAAATGAATGCAGTTTTGGAATGAAATAATAATCAAAGATGAAGTTGGTCCAATGGAACATTAAAATGTGTGTGACTCTGTGTATATTTTTAGTTATACTACAAAAAAATCCTGCAAATATACCTCCCTGAAAGTTAGCAGGCCACTGTAGTCTGTGATAATGCACCATAAATCAACCTATCACACCTTATTAAAGAAAAGAAAAATCTGATTCTATTTGCAATTATTTACACAGCCCTCCTACTTTAGTAGGATAACATGGAATACATACTGTAGGTTATAAGTTATGTGCAGTCTAATATAAACTGTAAGATGTTACAGTCTATACTCCATTGCTGCAACATACTTGATTCACATCTAAACTGGCTCAATTAACTTCTGATCTGATACAAGAACCAATAAGCCTTGCATTCTCGTTTCATTTTAATAAGCACTATCGCTTCCTTCCTTTCCCTGTCTGTCTTGGCCAGCCTTTACACTGACATATTTCATTAAATGTTAATGTTTCAATAAGTCAGTCCTTCATGTAGGGTGTGTTTTTTAAATGAAACACTTCATTTAAACATAAAGCTAACAAGGGAATAAAACATAATAATGGCCATCTACTAAAGTGTCCATCTTTAGAGGATTTAAATCAAACCATAATCATAGCCATAACAATATTCAGCAATATTTTGGAAGGGATACTTTATGTTCCAGTGAAAAATAAGGAATTAATACTTAATTAACCTATTGATTCAACTGCAAATAAACTTTTTACAACAAAATATGAATTGATGCACAATTAATCAATCACTTGCAATAATAATTTTCAATGATATCGGGCAATAATCTGTGTCGAAAAGCGCTTGCTAAGCTAGAAACCTGTAATAATCTGGTCTAGCTATATGCTACATCCTGCATGTAACAAACTATAACATTTATTTAAAGTTAAAGCCATTATATTTTATCTTCAATGACATATATTAATCAAATTAGATAGAAAAAGAAGAAGGAATTAAGGTCTAAGTAAATATTTGCAATATTGTAGTGTACAGGCATGTGTGATGTATGCAAACTACATTTATGTATTTCATTGAAATAAAAAAATAAAATGAAAAAAGAGGAGAGGAAAAAAGAAATGATTATGACGTGATATGTCATTTAGTACATACTTGGCATTTTTCTGATTGGTCTCTTTAACATTTTGTTTTCTCAAGGCGACACAGCTGTTAAGTACCAATCCTGTGAATTCTCATCACATTGTGCATATGGAAATAAAATAAATAAATAAATAAATACATTTAACTAGCAAGCAAGCTAGTTAATTAGCAAAATTAAAGTTTCTGAATTACATCCTAAATGAAGCTGGTAAACCTTTAATAGTACTTTTCATATCTCACAGTCCATGTCTTACCCAGGTCGGCTCAAGGTGGCCCAATACATGTCCCAAGACATTTTATAAATAAGGGGTATTCAAGTCAACCTGGGACTTGTAATGAAATTTCTTTGGAATTAAGGTATAAAAAAGTGAGTGACATTTACAGAAGACTTCAAGCACAGTACTGAGATGAGACTCTTAGCTGCAGTAAACCATTTGTATGGTGCAAACGTTTTAAAGAAAGCTATACATCTATAAATGACAATCCTGCCAGAGGTGGCTCAGAGCCTGCTGCAGTCTTTCCTATGAACCTCCGTTGAGTGGAACTAAGAAATATCTTGTTGCTTGTTTTCAAACAGAAAACACCATGCTGATAATTTTACTATTGCATTCTACAATCTTTGCTATCCTTTTAAAAAAAATATGTTTATGCTTTTTCTCTTGTGTTGCAAAAAGTTTAGAAGAACTTACTGTCTGCTGGAAAACAAATATATGGTGCCATACAGGCTTCATTACTCCTATCTGGAGAGTCTCTTTTTGCTGGATACTCTGCCATAATGATGTTTTAAATTATAGTATTTCATTCATTTTTCTCTCTACTGGAACACAAAGATTCAGTATGCCATGATACAGTCACAGAATCCTCCCGTAGAGAGCTATTTCTATCTACCACAGTGTGCTGTATCACTCCATGATGAGTTTTGGCTTCTTACACCCACCTATAAAAGGATTACTTCCCCGCAGTCTGTAAATGGGTCTCTGTGCTGCAGAATTACAAAAAGCAGGGAGGTCTGAGCATGTGCTCACACACTGTATGGATGATCATAAGGACCTGGATATTCAGAGTCAGTCACTGAATTTTTAGATATACTGTAGAGTATGTATATCTATAAACCAATGTCTTTGATTTTGTAAGTACTTAAGAAACTTCCAATTCTCTAATATGTTGTATAACCCCTGTATAACCTCCTAAATGATACAGTTATGATACCTATGGAATTTGACTTAATTGTGTACCTTCCTAGAGTGCCTATTTAAATTCAAGATATTTTAAATACAACATGTCTTGAATAAACTGTATTGCAATTGTCAAAGTCTTAAAAAAAAGTATAGGCAGCAAAGTGGTGTAAGTATGATTCCATCGCTGCCATTCTTGTTTAGTGTTATTAAAATTTTGACATTAAGTTTTGTATTTTTGCAAGAAGGAATTTCCTCTATTTATAGAATAATTTGGCTTATTGTTGTAAAACACCTGTGCTGGAATCCTTTCCCAGTTTTATTTATAACTTCAATTCCTCTTGCAGGGGCCCTAAAACCTTTGACCACAGGATAATTCACATCAACAGATATTATAACAAATAATAAATAAGGCAGGATACTTCTGCAACCCATACATCCAGCTCATTAAGTGGAAAACCTGATTGGAATTGGGCTTTGGTAGAGCTGAAAGCCAAGAGGGTCACATTTTAAAATTTCAGACAGAATGAATGTATAAATATTGTATTCAGTGTTGAACAAATGATAATAACAACAATCAACAACAACAATAATAATAATGCATTTTATTTATATAGGCGCCTTTCTAGTCACCCAAGTTCCCGTTCCAGTTCAAACAAAAGATAATGATAACATTGAGTAGTATGTGACATTAAAACAATATTAAATGAAAACTGAAACATTTAAAATAAAATGGTGATTCAAACAGACATTTGAGTGCAGCCTTACATCATGTGGGACAAGTGCTTCTGTCCCAACCAATGTGGTTGGAGAATCTATGTTACGGATATTTTCAGGGAGTGAATTCCAGGTACGAGGAGCAGTAGAGCTAACAAGGAGGGGGTGTAACATGGGGCCTTTGATGAAGAAGAGCAAAGAGTGCGAGAGGGGGTGTAGAACTACGAGCTCTGATAAATAAATACAACGATAAATACAACTGCTTGTCATTACCTTAATGGTATGGTAATTACATTGTTTCTGTAATTACTTCACTTAATGGAGAATTTTACAATTTGTTCCGAGACTTGTCCTCTTGTCTATTACCAGTGATCGATAACTGTTTTTTTCTGCAGTACTGTCTGCTAATATTTGCACTTAATTTTGATGCACCATATTAGCAGATAATGGCATTAGAGTACTATATGGGGTTATGTAATTATTTGGCAAATTAATCAGTGTTGTACATATCAAAGTTATACTTGTGACTGCACTAAATGCTTTCTTCTACAAAACATGGGTTTAAACTAGTCAAACTGCTTCTACTACTAATCTACTAGATTTACTAGTCCTGCGAATTTAAGCTAAGTAAAACCTAGCAGTTATTTGTAGATAATAAACTTGTATGATATGCAGAAAAGGGAAAATATTATAAACTTCACTGTGGATAATACAATTTAGACTTATTCATACTGCATGCCTAATATAACACATTCATTCACTGTCTCACTTGCTGTCTCAGCGATAAACTGACTCTATATGAGACAATCAGAATTTTCATTCTCGTGTGACATCCATCCAGCATGTAGTGCATAAAAAGAGAAACATCAAATTCACAATCCCATTGTAATATGTGATGGAATTTTCTTCTTGCCTTTAGCTGGCATGGCAAGTCTAGTGATACATCAAACCTAATGAAACATGGGACAACATATTAAATTAATCTGCAGGAAACTTCAAGATCTTTTTTGAGCTGCATGAGAAATGGTAGAGATGACACCCTCTTCTGATAACACCCACGGGCAAAATATTGTAGGATCCCTTAACACAGCATGAATTGTTTTTAAAGAGGACAGTTGTAACAAAATAGCTTTTTTGTATGTGTAGGATAAAAACCTCACCATTGCAGAATTGTTACATTTGACATCATCTCTGTAAACATGTTTAATTTAAAATGTATAGGTAATAGGCATGTACAGTTCATTATGGGTTGCTACAACAATAAACAATTCAACAAACACCCCAGTGTAAGAAAAATATAAATGTTACAGTGGGGCAAAAAAGTATTTAGTCAGCCACCAATTTAGTCAGCAAGTTCTCCCACTTAAAAAGATGAGAGAGGCTTTTAATTTTCATCATAGGTATACCTCAACAATAAGAGAGAGACAAAATAAGAAAAAAAAATCCAGAAAATCACATTGTAGGATTTTTAAAGAATTTATTAGCAAATTATGGTGGAAAATAAGTATTGATCACCTACAAACAAGCAAGCTTTCTGGCTCTCACAGACCTGTAACTTCTTCTTTAAGAGGCTCCTCTGTCCTCCACTTGTTACCTGTATTAATGGGATCTGTTATCAGTATAAAAGACACCTGTCCATAACCTCAAAGTCTGGACTACGCCAGCAGGGAACAAAAAAAATCCATGGATGTGATTGTTGTGATAGTCATTCATTACATTCCAAACAAATTCAAGCCATTTTTGTGATTAGTCTCAAGAACGTATGGTTTGTACTGTGTATATGGAAATGCTCTTACTTTTACTAAGAAATGTAGCTTTAATTTCTACTATGTTTTTTTTTTTTCAGTGTAGCTTCACCAAGCGTTTAAGTGATGTCACAGTATTTCTAGTTCAGCATTATCTTCTTAGCTGTTTTCTTTGCTTGATGCAGACCAATAATTTAATCCTTGTAAAACACATTAACATCTTTACCACTGGCTTTGTCTTTAAACATGTTTGCTCATGAATTGTGGCGAGCTGGAACATATTAATTTGTGCAGTAATTATCCCATCAAAGGCTTTTAAGTATTTGCTGATTTCAGTCCAAACAATGTTCATTCATAACATATATACATTTTTCAACATTAACAATAAACAGTTTTGTTATTTTCCCCCCTTTTACAAATTATGCCTATTTCTCAATACTGAGTACCCCTATTCAAACACACAGCTTGGCACAACAGTTAATCTTGCATGCTAAATTTACTAAGCCTACCAAAACACTTCACTACACTTCAAAATCAATGCATATACCCTAAGACTGCCTAAAGGGATCTCCCAACAAGATCACACATACTTTGTCACACATAACAGATTGATCAGAAAAAACAGTAAGAACATGTGGCATTACCAGATGCATAATATTATATTTGAAGGATCCAATTCAAAAGTTTCCAATTCAATATAAGAGTAGCCCTTCATTGCTGTCTGAAATGTAATTATCAGGAGACACACAACCGTGCTGAAGTCGTGATAAAGAAATGCCATGCAACATAATGTACATGTGCAAGGCTTTGACTGGCCATCCTTTAATTCAGACTTGACTATGAAAAAGTCATGAACATTAATAACTAATAAGTGATGATGATTCAAATACCTTAGTTATAACATTAATTAATGCATTAACAAATGTGCGATACTGTTAATTCATGTTTATTTAGCATGAATTCATGATCTTTCATGTACTCTTAACATAAAGTATTATGCAAATATTTTAAAGAAATTAATCAATAAATGCAGCAGTATTTTTCAATATGCTTTAATTTCTGTGTATACACAGAAGCAGGTGTACTGTAGTGCGATCCCAAAATGCCAATGCAAAATGTAACATCTACAATACTGAAATATCAGAACAAACAGACAAAAACACGTACTGTAGCATACTTGTAGATAAACATTGCTTGTCAACACAGTTCTCTGGATTTGGCAACAAGTTCCAATCAGCCTCCCACCTTATATTATCTAGTGCCACACACCTGAGGAACAGGACTATTTGAATGCCTTATTCATCCCTGGCAGTCTTCCACAGTTTTTTCCCTGCAGCATTCATTGCATCCAAGATGGAGACCATGATCATGTGGAATGCGATTGTATAGCTCACACTATGTTGTCCTCAGTTGTTAAAAAGTTGCGCTTGAAGTCAGGTTAAGGTAATGTAAGTTTGGTCTCTTTTACTATTTATAGTGATAAACTCATTTTAAACTGAGTACCTTGAGCATATACAGTATGAGGTACTGTACTTTAAAAAACATACTTAAATACAGTACAAAATATATAGTTGGTATCAAAGTTAACAATATTCAGTCCAGACATCATATTTAGTTCCATTTGCTTTGTTTTCATGGAAATCATATAGGCAAACATCAACAAGAAAATGTAATTGTGTCAGCTGTCAGAACCTCCGGGACTCCTGTGTTCATATTGAATAAGCAACAATTGACCATAATTGAAGCCATTAGAGGGCATTAACAGAGCACTTGTGTGGCACTCACAGGGTTTAGTCTGTTTAACGCCAGGCCATTACTGCTAAACACTTAAGCAAGGCAGCATACATAGTTAATTATTCTTTTAATTGCTCATTTATGTTTCTTAATTACAGTCCCAGCTAACACCTCAACATATTCAAATCTAATTCCAAAATCAGACACAAGTTATTAAGTCAGGAAGGGTACAGGCTACACAAGGGCTCCTGTCACCTCTCATTTCGAGTCAGCAGCCAGTCAATAAACAATCTGCATACCATTAGTCCATCAATATTTAATACCAGTCTACTAAAGGTCTTTTTCTCCCACACATAGTGTTTTGATGTTTAATGCTTTGAAATATGCCACAAACAGCTACCACACAGTCCCCACAGGGTATATGTGTGTGCTTCTGTGCAACCCGGCTGTTCTTTTGAACATGATTCTGTGTGTTTGCATGTAGGCTGTGTCTGTTGGTGGTTTGGTAATGTCGGTTTACAGTGTGTGTGTGTGTGTGTGTGTGTGTGTGTGTGTGTGTGTGTGTGCGCGCGTGTGCTTGCGCACGCACATCCTGTACATTAAGGAATTTTCCTTCACATTGAAAGCCTCTCCAAACACACAAGGGCTACAAGCAAGTTTTTATGCTGATGATGGTAAAGTATTTATTTGAGAGAGTGTTTGATAACATTCAGTATCTCAGGCTGAATGTTAATGACCAAAACAAATGAGCCAGCTAAGACACAATTAGAGGAGAGTCATTGCTATATGTCGCCTGTAAATGAGCAACATGATGGCCTCTTTACCCCCACTTCAGGAAGACTGCAACCCGAGAGGAGGCTCATTAGAGTGGCCACACTTTGGGAGGCGTTGAGGTTGTGGCGCCGTTAAAGCTCACTAACCTTGGACGTTACCCAAGGCGGGAGTCATTTTATACACCAGGGAGTTTCGATCCCAATCAATTTGAACCTTCAGCATTCCATATTCTATCAAAAAAATTGGTTAAAATTGGGTTTTATCTGATGATGGTATTATTGAATTAATTTCGATGATTATTATTCAATTAATAATAAGGAACAATAGCAAGCAGCAATGCTTCAGAAGTGTGAAGAGGAAATATACACACACATTTCCCTCTTTACACTCCTGAAGCATTGCATATAATTGCATGCATATATAAAATTACACACACAATAATAAATATAGCAAAAAAGGGGTTGTAATAATAATAATAAGAATAACAATAAGAAACAGAATAAGAATAACTACAACAACTGATTAATAAATGTATAAAAATAATGTTTTATAAAAATAGATGAAACCGGAGTGTCTGTAAGTAGATTTTTCTATTGCAATTAAACAAAAACAAATTTTAAAAAGTTCATATGTTATGTATTTTAATTGTGCACGATGAATAATAATCCATACCGCATAACTGCAGTAATAAGGAATAAAATTTATTCAGTCTTTTTTTTCTACAAAGTGTGTCAATGTGGGAAAAAAAATCACTCATATTCTATCAATCATTTAGTAATAGACTGTATAATTGTGACTGAATGTGAAGGAATTAAATTTTCAATTATTGTAATTTTCCTGCTGGTATTATAAAATATATGACCATAATTAGTAAAGCAATTTATACGCTTGCTGAAAATTTATCCCACGTATCACAGTTTCAACACTCCCATGGAGAGATACTGATAACTGCATGGCGGAGGAAATCCATCCATTAAAAGTGTAATGGTTTTCCTTACTATGCGATAATATTATCAAAGAAAATGAAGGAATGAGTTATTATAGTGTTCAGATCTTACCCGGTCCAGCTGAGCTCTTACTTTGCTTCAGAAGGTAATGAAAGCCTCTCCAAATTGCTTATAATGAATTCTAATGTGTTTCTATCATTCAGAGACTCAAGTGTATGCATGAAATCTGATTCTCAACTAGGTGCAAAATGCAGTGTAAGGAGAATTTTCTGATATTCAAGCTGCTACTGTTTCTTCATTGGTTTTTGAAGAAAATTAAGCAGGAGATGTCATGCATTATAGCTAGCTTATGACATGATTTCAAAACATACTTTATGAACTAATCAGGATTTTGTTTTAATTAACAATTAAAAAATAAAAAATGTGTTTAAGCTAATAACAGAATTCTACCAGTAGTGCTTTCTAGTACTTCAGCAGTCCATGTGAATATACTGGCAATTTGTTATATGTTGCACACAAATGGTTTAATCTCTACGTTCTACTGAAGATTATTTGTCTCTATGTTGTTTAAAATGGCCCAGTGTGACACTTGCCATATGCTGTGTGTGTAGCACTGTATCATGATGAATTTGGCTGTTACTGGCAGCTGTAATGTGAGTCAGTGTTTCCTTTGTTCATTTGGGCACCAGTTTATAGAAGACTATAGCTGTGATTAGACTGAATTGGAACACTGCCACCAGATGGCTGAGCTGCAAACATTGGGTATTACAGCAATTTATTTGTATACATTTTTAAGAGCAATTTTTAACATTAAATAAAAAAAACTTTAATTTCTTATATAGTATGAAATAAACAAATTTCATTTGTATACTTTGAGTATCACCCCTAACACCCCTAATAAGAAGCAGACATACCTATAGGTAAGCCTCATCCATTACAGACTCTATAAAAAAAAAAATAATAAAAAAAATGGAACACTGCCTTTGAATTGACCTTCACGCTTTATTTCACACTTGATCAAATCACTTAAAAACACAGACAAATCTGGCAGTTTTTCCTTTATCCTGTTGAGCGAGCTCTTTCCTGTTTCAATGGAATATTAGCATACTGACTATTAGCTTTGGAATGGATCACACTCCACAGGCATTTAAATAACCTGCTAATCAAGAAGCAAGTAAGCGTATCTAATCTGATTAACAAGAAGGAAATGGCTTTTTCCCCCCCTCACTAATTAATATTCTGCAAGTAATGTATCATCAACACTTTGCAATATTGCATATTTTTTGGCCTGTCTTAATTTTCGGAGCACATTACTGTAAGTGGTGCATTTGCAGAATTTTGTGAAAAATATCAGAGTAAACAAGAAATTCAACCTGTAAATTAAGAAGTTTAAGCCCTTGTACGATGGGTCTACGTGTATCTCATCACCCACTCATCATCTATCGCACTTTATTCTGTGTACAAGGTCACGGGGGGCCAGGAGCCTATCCCAGGAGTCATGATACATCCTTAATGGGGTGCCAATCTATCACAGTGCAAACACACACTCATTCACACACTACGGCCAATTTGGGAATACCAATTAGTCTAATCTATATGTCTTCGGACTATGGGAGGAAACCGGGGTACCAGGAGGAAACCCACCAAGAACGGGGAAAACATGTAAACTCCATGCACACAGACCTGAGGTGGGAATCGAACCCAGACCATGGAGGTGCAAGACGACAGTGCTAACCACTAAGCCAACGTGCCACATGGGTACAGTATATATCATTTAGCAAAAAAAGTTATTTCTGTTCTTTCAAATGTTTGCAGTGCATCTTGTTTTGTTTCTATAAACACTTCTTTTTCCTTCCCTCCTCTCTAGACACTGTGTCTAGACAGAACTCTCTAAATATTTAGATGTTTGATTCAACCAAGCAATTTGTGTGGCTTCTTTTGTTTTACTTAATCTATTACCCAATTTCTATAAACATGCGGAATAACTCTTGCAGCCCAAAGCAACCACTCAGTGATGCCTTTACTGAAAATGTACTTTATACATGGGTGTACGTTTATGGCTCCCTAGATCGTTCGCCTGACACTGTATTTCTAAAGGTGGCATCATTTTTCAGGTTAATGGTGCATTTTGGGATGATTTGATGTCTTTAACCTGGGGGTGGTGCTGAAGTGGGATCTGTGATAGAGAAGGTGCTTTGCTCTCATACGCTCTTCTCTCACCACTGATGACGGATGTTCTCATTGGTCTGTCACACAAAGAAAATGCTTTCTAATATTCATATTAATTATTGATCAAATAGACTCCCAGACTTCAGCCCCAGAGGCAAGTTTTTTCTGTCACTGGCAGAGACATAAAGGCCAGCACATTGTATCACGCTTCCTTTCCATTCTGATTGTCTAAGTTCATTAATACCTGCCTTACTTAGTGATGTTAGAAAGCCCAAGGCTGCAGCTTATTGTCCTTTTTTTTAAAGAAACAATGAGGAAATAGGATTTTCCGTTCAGACAGTGTGACCTTCTGAACAGTCCCCAGGTGTCCCCTTCTACAGTAGGAAAAAACCCTTCCATTTTCCCCCAATAAACTGATCCATGGGAGCAGCATGTCACCAGAGAGGATTCAATTAAACCAGTCTGTACATTTAGGAGATTTTAATCCCCCAGGCTCCGTTTATCTCCATAACCACACCTCACTTGGGCCTGGAACAGTAATGCTTGGATTAGCGCTTTGCTCTAGACACTTTGTGTACTATACCTCTCCTCTGTAGACAGATTAGGTGAATTTAAACAAATATGTAATATGGAGGATTGACCCTTCCATGCCTGTTGAGATAGAGGCTACCTCTTTGTGTCCACAACCCAGGGACTGTATTGCTTTATATTTTGACTTTTGTGTGTTGTTTTAACTTGTAACCCAACTGTATGCAATTTTGTATAACTGTCCTAGACTCCAAGATAAAGATGGAGAAATCACTAGGCCAGCATTTAAAAAAGAAATAAGTAGCATTGATGCATGGAATGTAAATTGGGGAACCAGGGAAACCTAGTCAATACCTACCCACATATTCAATCAAAAATCAGTTTTCATGCTTTTTAAATATGATACAATCTTCCTATATTAATCTGATCTATTTTATTCTTAGCACAGTGCCTGATTTTGTCTAAACATTTCACACGATAAAGCACTGATTGTGTTGTTGCTGAGTCCGTTGCGCGGAACATACAAATCCTTTCTTTAATAGTTGATTTACAGAGAAAATAAGGTTTGTTCATTCAAACAGAAAATAGATTTTTGTTTTTGTTCTGGTTTAAAGCATGTTGTGTTTGTGCTGTCACAGTTGGCTGCTCATGACACTCACACAGCGCCAAAGACTAGAAAATATTCATTAGGAAAATATCATTAAAGCACTACATTCTTCTGTTCCGTGAACATCTGTGCAACCTGTACAGTTTCTGCATTAGAAGAGCCTATACACAGGAATGAGCGAAGGTGACATTTTCAGCTACGACTGACATCAAGCTACTGTATACTGTATATTTTAATACAAATTGAGTCATATGAATTGATTTATCAATTAAACACTTAACCACAATGAACAGAAGTAGCCCAGAGTTTTGACTCTTCTCCTCAGCCATCATATCTAATAGACCACTTTAAAGACAAGTGGTATAAAGAGCCATAGGAAACTCTGTACTGTCTCTTTGAAAATCCTTCTTCACTAATCCAGGGTGACATGCCCTTCCAGAGCTTTGCATATGAATTAGAGGATTACCAGCTCCTGTCCATCATCTACGTACCTGTCTCTATTTTATAATTTACTTATTATTGGATGGTCGGCTAAGTGGAACTCCTTTTTCCTTCATTCAGTTCTTATGGAGTGTCATGGTATTTATTAGACACATCCACTCAATCCCTGTGCAAGTGGAAGTAGTAAACACTAAGCAATCAGAGATATAATTATCAATAATAGCTGATTATGTACCACAGGTTTTTACCTCTTTGGCCATCAATACTCTAAAATCACTTATGATGTATCTTCCTGATGCTAAACTCATGCAAAGCCATCATGAATGGTCTACAAGCTTTTATGATTTACATACTGTATGGAGCACCTACCACACCTCACTTTTTAATTTCTTTTCGGCAGTTAGCTATAGTATACTGTAGTACTTATTGTAATAATTTCCAACATGCTGTAGTAAACTGTATTTTTACTATAGTAAATTACTATGTGTTGTGGTGTACTGTAGTATTTATTATAGTATGTTACTGTAAACTGTGGTACATTGTAGTATTTACTATAATGAGTTACTAAACACTGTACTACACTGTATTATTTATTATAAGAAATTACAAAACACTGTGGTAGATTGTGGAATTTATAACAGTAAATAACTTTACATTATGTACTGTAGTATTTATTATACTGTAGTAAGTTACTCTGCACTTTTGTGTAATGTAATATTTATAATAGTAAGTTACTACACACTGTGGGAGACTGGAATTTATAAGAGTAAATAACTGTACACTGTGGTATTCTGTAATATTGATTACAGTAAGTTACTATACACTGTGGTGTAATGTGGTATTTATTACAGTAAGTTACTATACACTGTGAGAGACACAGGTATTTAAGATGACCTATGAATAACTTACACACTGCTATGATGTTTTTACTCAGCAAGTAGATTTAAAAATTACAAACATGCTTGATTTTTTTATGCTATGATTTGATGCACTAGGGGATCATAACAGAGACCTTCAACTGCAGACCTGGAGGGCAAGTGTCCAAAACAGTTTGGTGATTCTTCTGCTCAAACACTGCAAGTTCAACTAAGTGTGTTAATTACAAGGTTCAGTGAGCATTTTTAAGTGTTGGTGACTTTTCAACTATGCTGGACACTGGCCCTCCAGGGCTAGAGTTGAAGAACCCTGCAGGTCTGCAGATATTTTTCTATTTTTCTATTTTTCTATCTGCAGGTCTGCAGATATTTTTACATAGGAAGGTTTGTAAGAAATCAGTTTTTAAATTTTCCAGCTTTTTAGATTTATGTTATTTCTTGTATCCTAAGTTAATGAAGAATTTAATGAAGGTGAAATTGTATCATATTGTACAACTAGCTAGAAACGCCACTATATGCCCAAAAGTATGTGCACACCTGACATTCACACCCATACATGAGTCCTTCTCCACATAGTTGCTATAAAGGTATAAACACATTATTGTCTAGAATGTTAGCATGCGGCACCATATGATAGTGAGGTGTCTACAGACCTTGACTCATATACACAGATCAGCCACAACACTAATACAACCACCAGATGAACTAAAGAACATTAATTACCAATTACGAGGGTGAGTCAAAGATTATCACACCCTGGCTGTAGAATTTATTTTCATTATGTTTTAGAAAACACAAATAAATCTCATGACATAATCTCATTGCTTTTTAATACATTTTGCCCATCTGTCAACAAGCTCTCGTATTCCCTCATTAAAAATGTTTTAGGTTAAGCTGTGAATGGGCCACTATCTTTATCAGAAGTAAATCTTCATCCTCGTAGTGCTGCTTTTAGGGGGCCAAGTCTGATGCAGCAGTAAAAGTGTGATGAAACAAGATCAGGACTATAGCGAGCATGCTTTAACACCTCAAAACTAAATTTTTGCAGTGTGTCGAAGTGTGGCCAGAAGTTTGTGCATGTGTCATGTAAGATAAATCCAAAAATTCCAAAGATCCACAGTCCAAACACTGTTGATTGTTGAACATTTTTCCTGATAATGTTCCAATACTGGCTTCTGATTCCAGAAAACTCTAAGAATTAATTTTCCAGATGATGGTTGACTTTTGAACTTGGTCAGCGATTTCATTTCATACTCTGCCATGTACTCTCAGGCTCATAATGATGACTCCATGCCTCGTCACAATTCTCTTTAAGAAACTTTCACCTAACTTAAGAGTATCAGTCCAAATTTTGTTTCACTCAGGAGACAGTAGTCTTGAATGGAAAGTGCTGATAAGACAGTGTGGCAAACAGATGTTTTAATACAACCAGAGTGTGGATATATTTTAACTCACACTTGTATATGCCAGAAAACTGATGACCAAATCATGGGCAAGACTCATCTATGTCAGTTGGGAGTACAGGCTATCCTGTCTGATCTGATCCTTCAAAAAAAGCCAATGTATTACAAATTGCTAAAAAAGGTCAATGCTGGCTAAATACAGTAGAAAGGTATCAGGACAGTGTATCACAGCGTGCTGTGTGTGGGGTTTATCTAGCAAACAATTTAAAGTTGTTGATCTGGTCCCACCCTGGAACGCACATCAAAAGATCTGCCCTAATGTTCCATTGCTAGACACCAGAGCACACCCCCAGAGGTTTTGTGGAACCATGCCCTGAGGGGCCAGAGCCACCTCTGTGGGACCAGGAGAATCTAGACAGGGCTGGGCTAAATGTTTTGCATTTTTAGATCATGGTTGATTGACATAAGACATTGTCTATAATAAAATGAAGTACATTTATTTAGAATATTATTATTTGTTTATAAGGTGTTTTCAGATTCCTTGGGAATATTATGTCCAGTCTGCTTTACTACAGTGACCTGAGGTGGAGGATTTAAATTCAGTGTTAATTCATTTCTTTTAAATCAGTTTATTTAATGATCAGGTTGTCCTCTGATTCATAACACCAACAATTATAATTTCACTCTGCCGCACGTCACCCAATAAGTTAAAAGATCTGTTGTTGATGTTATTTTGAATCAGAAGCAGTCATAGCATGTTGCACTAATTGTTTGAAAGAAAAGATAACATTCTTGGCTGTTTTCCAGTGCTGTGCATTGCTCCATAACCTAAGTAAGATAATTTCTCTTTATATCCTCATTCATCTTTACACCTCAGGCAAATGTGATTATTATTTAACCACTTACTGCATGTTCAGGCTTATTTCTATACCTCACACAGACCCCTTCTTAACCACAGGCTAAAATTCTATTATATTCTGAACTTTTGCAAATGTGTAATTTTCAGATACGGGTCTTCTAAATGACACCCATTGTGTAAAAAAATGCTCACATGCATCATCAGGAATATGATTTCACTATTCTAAATGCATGCATCCATCTATGGACAAAGAAAAATGGCTCCTACTAAAAGGAGAGCAATGAGTTTCATTTAAACAAATGGTGACAAGGTTGACACATTCAGGATATTAATATGTCTAATAATAAAAGTCCTGAATGCATCTTGTCTGGCACAAGGACTAACTATGAACTCTAGCCCTAAATCACTTTTCATGCATGTTATTACTCAATGCAGATGATTGCCTCAGCATTTTTTAAACACAGTGTGAAGGGTATAAGGCTGTCTTCAATCCAGAATATGCTAGGGTTTAGGAACTGCTACTGGACAACACGTTGCAATTTTTTCCTTTGTTTTATGGTGACAACAACAAACTGTGGTAACATAGTTTGGTAGACATAAATATTTTTTTCTATTACGATATCTGCAATTTAGTTTATATGTTGAGTGATCTTCGATTATGGCTACTGACAAATTGTTCAATGTTAACAGTGAGATGAAATTTATTGGAAACGAGTAAACATGGGAAAATTATAAATCATGGAAACCACTACGCATGTAATTCCGTAAATAAAGTAGACTTGCAAACAAGTATTTAAATACAGTATAAATAAATATGGTATATATGAGGTATTTTGATGAGGTTTAATCTGGCCTCCTTGGCCTGTGAGACATTATTTATGCAGCCCAATAAAACAATTCCCTGGTGGTAAACAGTAGCTACCATAGTAGTTACAATAGATTACAGTGTGTGGACCTGCTTAAAATCAATACTGTACAGTGTTTAATTATTAATGAAAAAAATTATTACATTCATTAAAAGAAACCCCCTAGATATTTTTCTTTTTTATTCTCTTTCTTATTATGCACCATTGCCATTTAATATTGGGTTCGTCTCTTCACCTGGGGAATCTTGCTATTGTGCAATTTATTTTATTATTTTATTTTATTTTCATACAGCTTTGTTGTACATGGTCCTCTATTCACAAGCTAAAAGTGCTAACCTTGGAAAGTGTGCTTCCAATGGTGATTCAAATAGTGGTGCATCAGTACTGGTATCGGATATCACCGTAATCATTTACTCATAGTCGGGAAAAAAATACTATCAGAGCATCAAATAATGTGACATAAGCCTTGTGTATGTTGTTTCCTAATGAACATGAAATGTAAAAATGAAAATAAATGAAAACAAATCTGCTTGTATCTTATGACTGATGAGCAAAAGCAACGTAATGCAAACTATGGTCTATGAAAGTATCAAGCAGTATCATAGAGTGTGAATACAACGAGCTGTGAATTGAGAATGCATTGAAGTAAGCATCTAGTCAAACATGAGTGCACTTCAGTTTAGCTATTAAGAAATTGAATCAGATACTGAGAATCAAAATATTCATGCTTCCTTTTGCCAGGGTGTACAATTTGCTTGCGAATCAAATTGCAATTCAAAGCACCTCAAGTCAATTGTAAGTGCAGTACTGCTCTGTGTGCTGTTCTTAAGTCACTGCTCTTACACTCTCTACTAAAAATACCATTTAAAGTCTGTAACATCATAAACATAAAATTTTGATTAGGTGTTCATTCCTAATAATACATGGCAACAACCACACCCCCCCCCCCCACCACCACCGTCACCACCAGAGTTAAAGAGACGTAAATTAAAAGAGACGTAAATAAAATACACCAGACTGCTTAAGACTAAGTAGGTTAGTTGTTTTTAGAATTTGAAGTTGGTATCAGATTTTGTTTTAATGAGCAACAAAACGCATGTGCCAGTCCGTGTGCTCTGTCTACAAAAAAAGTTAAGAATGCCTTGCTAATTTAAAGAACCCAAAAAACTGACTTAATCTTTTAATTCTTACATAATCATAGGAAGTTATGAAAAGTTTGTAAACAATGTTAAGTGGATAGACTTGTCAAACTATTCATCAAACTCCTACACTTGTTATCATAACTGCTGATAAACATACTTTTTCATATGACCTTGTTTGGTGCTGTGCGATCACGTAGGTGTGAAAGTTATTAGCATTGTAATTAGTGCATAATGCATAATTCATAGAAAGTCCTTGTGAGAGTTATGTTTAGAACTATAAAATCTTTTCATTAAACCCAGTGCAGGCGTTCGCTATCTTTTTGTGTGTCAGAATCCTTTTGTGTCCTTTTAGTACACACTTTTTAGCCTTTTCGCCTTATGTTCCACTTTCTACTCCAAATCGAATTGCCATTGAGATGCTGTTTGTTTAGATGAAATAGGCAATCACAGGCAGAATGTTCAAATAAGTGTCACTGTGGCTATAGGCACAGAGGAGGGTAGTGTACAGAACCTCTGAACCATGACCTTTGTGCTTCAAGTGTCATTTCCCCCCCCCTTGCTACCTCTGACAAAACTGCCCTTATAGAAATTGAAAAGTGGGATGGAGCCCAGACTGTATAGCTTATGTGACATAGGAGTAGCAACCTTAATTTCCTCTCAGCTTATGGGCCTGAAAAAAAATCCAAACAGAGGAGCCACTGAACACAATTGGCAGCAGGAGATCTAAACACCAGACCTCAGTTTCAAACTTAACCCATTCATGCATGAAAATGTAAATCCATTCTCATCCCTTCCTCTACTGCTTTGAACATCAAACTACGATCTTCTGTATTGTAATTTATGTGCATCACTCATCCTATTTTATTCTCTCATCCTGTTATGTGAGATAAATAAGTGCGATTCAACGTATTCTGTACTCGGAAGGTTGAAAATTCTATGCTGATCTGTGACAGCCATCATCATCTGATCTCTCGTCAGCATTACATCCATAAATGCACCACTGAAACGGCACGCACCAGACAGAGTAATATAGTCATCAATAATTTCATTTGGGGGGTCATTGGGGTATTCCAATAGTACTGGAGGAAACTGGGGGAGTGTTGGGGTTTTGGGGAAAGGGCTGATCATCAGGGGTCAGGCCACTATGCTGAAACATTAATGTCACCCTCCCCCTCCTGTCTGTTATTTGCCACCATGCAAGATACCATAATGTGCACACAGAAGCAGACACACCTCTGCGTGTTTTAAAGAATACTCACAAACTTGGGTTTTAGGATACAGTAACATTAATGATGCTACTGAATTACATTTAAAGTATATTCTGTTTTATATCTCAGTTTCTTTATAAACATTCTAAGCCCCAGAGTAGAATTCACCGAACACAAATAAGAAATGAATTAACTTCCATTTCAACCTTTCATAGAGTTAATTAGACAATTATTTTTATCTCTATTTTAAGTCAATTAATGCAGCTCTTGTATTCAGCATGCATTTGTCCAAGATTAATTATTCTCTGTGTAGTTATTGTTCTCCTCCCCTCCATTTTCCAATGTTTGTCCTTCGCCATGAACCACACACACGCACACACACACACACACACATCTATAGGTCCCTGAGCTCCTCTTTTCTGTTTAAAATAAAGCATCTCTATTTTCTGAGAAATCCTAAAAAAAAGCCCACCTGTGCTCTAAGATAACTTGTACTACAGTACCATTGAGGATATCTACTGTAAATCAACTGCATCCTGCATCAACTGCAAGTCCTTCAGCAATGTAAAAACCACCAGCACTCAGCTACCCACAATGGACGACATCTATAAAAAGCGCTGTTTGCAAAAGGCAAAAGGCATTATCAAAGACACCCATCACCCCTATAATGAACTATTTACCCTCCATCCATTAGGCTAATGCTACAGGTGCATTAGCGCATGCACAACCTGACTGAGAAACAGATTTATCTTTGTGGCTGTTTTCATGCATCTTTGCATTACCCATAACTTATAATGCCGTCTTTGCACTACTGTACATTTCATCTAGATTTATTCTGTATAGACACTCTCTAATATAGACATGGATATATGTACAAGTGTATATGCAGTATAGCAAAATAGCTCTGCTATATTGCAGCAGGAAATCAGTGTTTGTAGTGTTATAACATGGCCGATAGCCAGGCGGCGTCTATTCTCTTTACTGAGATCATTTCGGTAGAATGATTAGACAATATGCTACTCCTCATAATTCTATTGTAAATGTGTCATTAATTAAAAAATGGACACATGCTGAGAGGAGAGCAGTACTGGAGCCCTCTGATGATGCTTACAGTATGTTATAACTAAGATTTTAAAAGCAAGCATCAACACCCAGCTATAAAATAGCATATACCCAAACCTTTTACTGCTACTAATTTGTGAAATTTTAAGCAACAACATATACCTTTTTTTTTTTTTAATAATGGCATTATTATTTATTTATTTTATAAAAACAAAGCAAAAAAAAAACAACAACATGTGAAAACAAAAAAAATATGTTGGGACTTAGCACCCGAAATGATTTAATAACTTTGTAGATCCCATTTAGAAGAAAATCGTTTCCTGGATGACTGTACAGTATATTACTCAGGTATATAAGTCTCTCACATCATTGTGGTGGAAATGTACAGTATTGCTTCAGTTCACTGAGGTTTTTTTTCTGTATCTGCTTATGCACAGCTCTCTTAGAGTTCCACCACAGCATTTCAGTTGGGTTGAGTTCAGGACTTTAACTTTTATTTTTCAGCCATTCTGATGTAGATTTACTGGTGTGCTTTCGGGTCATTGTCCTTTTGCATGACCCAATTTCGACCAAGCTTTAGCTAGCTAGTTATTCCCACTTCCAACTAAATTGATGCTGGCAACCACAGTTTGAGTGTGTTACTTTATTATAAAAAGCAGGTTCAAGGCATAGAAAATGTAAAACCTTAAACAACCTTAAACCTTAGAGCTCATAACCTTCTGATCAATGCACCTTAAAACATTACAGCTGCTATAAATGTCGCTTATTTAACCTGTAAACTCATAATTGTTCCAGATTTTACAATAAACCTTCTACACCATTTAATATGTTGCCTACATGCAGCACGAACCATATTTTTGTTTCCTACTAGAACTACAGAAATGTAATTAGTGAAAAAGTCTCAAATAGACCCTCATGCAGATACATAATTACTGCAGGAGACTTCTTCACATCATGAAAACATGGATAAGAAATAGCCCTAATCCCATTAGTTCCACTCTAGCCTTTCTTCTTATGAAACCTGAAGCTTGAAATTCCAGTGTCTAAGCTAGGATTTGATGCCATGGGGAAGAAGAGTGTGATGGGGAAAAAGCTATTATGACGCCTTCATGTGCCACTCAAGTGATTTGACCTTCATGTGCATTATCCGTTAAAATACTCGGCGGGTATGATATTGCACCTGTGCCGTATGTTAATTGGCTGTAAAGTACACACATTTAAATTCATACCTAAAAGGAACAGAAATAGAAGCTAAACAGTATGCTGGATTTTATTCCATTTGCTTTCTTGTGCATGTTTATTTGGAGGAAATTCAGGATGTAGTTTTTCCTTTATGAACTGTCGGCTATCCCTAGGAACCATGTAAAATCCATCTCCTTAAAAGTTAGAGCAGATGTGTTTGGCAATTGTCCAGAGTTGTGCTAGATTTTCCATCAATTTTCAATCTTCTTTCAGATTGCCTGCCTCTACAAAATCCCTTGTAGTCAAATCATTAGATTCAGTTTAACCCCCATTAATGGCTGGCTATTCAGAATTATAAATTGCTTTCAATTGTATAATTACTGTTAATTATGATTTGCATAAAGATTTTTACTGAGCCTCTCTTGAACCCCTAGACCCATTGTTACATATGTAAATGAGTGGCAATCATAACGAGAACACTGGTCTAGTGCAGAGGACAATGAAAGATAAAACCTGTAAAATGAAGTGTAAAGCTGACCACTATGGAAGAAAAACACTGTTCTTTTCTCTGGTATCATCGGCCATGTGGTTAATTATGCAGCTTAAATCAGTGTCACTGTATACTGCACTGATAGCAGAATGATGAATAATTGAATAAGGAGTAATTAAAGTAAATATAAATGGTTTTAATGAGATACAGCTAGATTTAGAGACTTCCTATAAAGAGAAGCTCACAGGGCCTTGTAAAATGCAATGTAGTGTCGATGTACACAGTGCAGACCATATACAGACTACAAATTTTTATTTGCTGTTGGATGATATGTTTTTTTGATGCTCTGTTGGACATGGCCTTGAATTAACTTTGGCCTTGCTCCCATAATGACCATGTGTTATTTATTTTATTTTAGACATCATGTTGCCCTAATACCGACCATCAAGTTCTGCTCTCTCTTTTCTCAGCTGAACAGCCAAGGCTACTTAAAATTCTGTTCTCTACAGTCTTTATTTTTATGTTTTGCAAAAGGCAAAAAAATTAATAGGATAATCTGACAAAGTCAAATGCAAGTCAAATGCAAACTGTTTGTCTTTATGTATTACCTTGGGCTAACAAAGATTTAGATTTTTTTTATGCTCAACATTGAAAGAAGGAAGCAATTCTGAACATGTTTGATAATGCAGTGCATAATGGAAAGTTTGGATTTCAAATGAAGTAATAAAATGTATTTTATTAGCAACTGCCTGCCAGACATTTAGATAATTTTTGCTTCTACAATCAGATTCCTGATTTTATTGTAAGGCTAAATATAAAAACACAAAGATATAACTGGTTGTTTCTATTATATAAAAAAAAGTTGCAAGGAGGATATTTGTATTCTGAAATTTACAACCTTTAAGAGAATGCACAAAAGTAATTAAGTATATTAATTGTATGTTGAATAAATTGTGAAAGTGTATGTAGAAAATAGTTATACTATATGTAGAACTAGTTGAGTTTTGGCTTTTATACTTGTTTGCAAGTACCAATAATAATTACTATGTTCTGTGATCCTACAGTAGCCTACATGGCTAGCTTACTTTTGTTATCTGGCCATTCTGGTGAAGCTGAATGACTAAAGACCTACCAACATTCAATCAGTTAAATCTAATAGATTGTATACTCCTTATCATGGCCTCACAAATCTCAAAATTATAACCATAACCATTAGACTCATCAGTGTTACCTTGTCTTTAAAAGCATACAAATAGTGAGTCAATGACCCATGAGCTGTCATTTTTTCTACATAGAATTTGAAAGTCTTCACTGGACCCTGGACACACATTCCTCTATGAGATCAAATAGATTAATAGGGTGATTAACATGCTGTAATTCCCAGACCTTTGGAAGGAATGTTCAACTACATGTTTGAACCCAGGTTACAACAAAATAAACTGTTTACTGACCATTAGAACACACAAGGCAAGTAACTAATATAAGTTCAAATTAATTTAATTGAAACATTTTTAAATAGTAAATGAAATAAAACCCAACAAAAGATCTTCCAATTAGTATTAATACACCATATAATTCACATTCACCAATATACAGTATATATTTTACAATGTAATATATATG
>JAOVVB010000002.1:14446624-14459590 GCA_028570985.1 Heterobranchus longifilis | reverse complement strand
TGTGTGTGTGTGAGAGAGAGAGAGAGAGAATTGGAAAATTTGACTGACTATTTGCAAGCAGAATTACAATTTTAAAAGCAGAATTGAGTGACTTTGTCTGTCTGGATAATTGCAGATGTGATGATGAACAAAGGCAGAAGCATAGAAATACACTTAGCATCGATTGTGTTATAATGACTGCTATCATCATGCAAAACTGTACAACGTAACACAAGAGGGGATGAAGGAGGCGGATACGATTTCCTCTTACAGTGCTTTGTTTCTTTAGGCAGTTTTATAACTCTGCTTGTCACTATCGTCCTTTTGACACTGTTTGTCCTGATCAAGATCTAGCTAAGTAATTTGTAGCTTAGAAGAAGGTCAAGAGTCTTAGGAAAGGCTTTAGTCCAGGGTTACCTGATGTATTCCTAGTAAAACAACAGTGACATATCCTGTTCACATATTCTGTTAGATGTCTTTCAAGAAATTATAATTTTCTCTTTACAGCTGGGAATTCAGTGAAGAAAGCAAAGGTACAACAACAAAAAACCGAAACTCTCGTTCATTAATGGCAGTACACCTAAGATGCATCTTAAAATCTGTATGTACCCACTGGCCATCTAATCCAATTCCATTTTATTGTTTATTTCCTCTATTTTCAAAAATGGCACATGTTTACAAGCTCAGTGTTCAGTGAGCTGGCGGTTCCACATTTAAGAGAGTAGATGGCTTGTGAATAATAAAAGAAGGCCTTTTTAAAGGAGCTCAATATTGAATTCTATCTTTATGATCCCCCAGTGTATCTTTATAATGATGAGGTTAATGAGGTGAATGCACAAATTCATTTTGCAAATTGATGTGGATCCTTTTTATTTTCCATCCTCTGGTTTATTCACTGGTTTATTCGTTTGAGATGTAAGACTTCAAGAAAGACATCGCAAGAATGAAGAATTTAATGTTTAGGAAATTAATGAGGGGAATAATCACTTGTGAATAATAACTGATGTAGGCAAAAAGTAGCTATGTAATTAGGTGGAAAGCAATTTCTCTTTTTTAAACAGTATTTCCAGCATTCGCAGATAATTCATTGAACTCAGTCACCTGGATGTAATGTTTTATCACTGTGTCCCTTGTGCATGTTTGATAAGTTAGGCTCTATTTTAAAGATAAGTTTGCAAGATGGTGTTTTCAATATTTTGGTAAGGATGAGACAAATGATATGAGAACTGTTTTATAATATTTTAAAATTGTTTGAATGTTAGAAATTATGCTAACTCCTGTCAAACTTATCCACTCAACTATTTCAAAAAAATGATAGTTACTGTATGTGCTGTATGATGGTACCATTTGAAAGAAATACAAACTACACCTAAAGCACGAATGAAGTAGCACCTTTATATGGTCTGTCATGCATGCTGGAAAATCCACCCTCTTATAGAAACGTATAATTGTTTAATACAGGTGGATCACATTGAGAGTTTTAGACTCTGATTATTAAGTCAATTACAGCACTTTTATGTCAGGGTGCACTACCACACACTGCTGCATGTACAACAGAAACACTGACAGACATACCAGTTGCCTACCTATTACCCTACAGTGCAGAGAGAGAGAGAAAGAGAGAGAGAGAGAGAGAGAGATAAAAGAGCGCTAGGCACTATCTTAAATAGAGCAGCAGTTTCCAGGCTGTCACTGAGGCCAATATATCTCTCCTTCCAGCTCATGTTTTGGGGAAAAGAGATGTTATGATTAAAATGTGTTTGTTGGTCTTTTTTTTAAACTTCAATTTCCAAAAGCCCTAAGTGCATTTTGTCCAACTGTGGTTTTGCATACAAATATACAGTCCTTGCAATTAAACTATTTATGTTTCAAATCTTTGTGTGCTAACGTAAAGATGCAGAATCCTAGTTTTATTATAAATACAGTAACTATGAAATGTGCAAACCGTGATCCATGAGTGCCTCTGTAACTGCCATCAAATTTCATCACGTACCTCCATGGAGAAAAGGCAATCTCATACGGTCCATATAGTTTAAATCATATTTCCTCAGTTTTACAAGGGAGAAATTCATTTCTTTTACATCAGGCATCTTTGGCAAAAATTATATTTGATGGAAGAAAGGGTTTATGCACCAGAAAAGCCCATCTGCATGTCCAATATCCATGAGATTCTCGTGAAAGCATTAATAAGTGGAGTATGCACACTGCCAATTAATTATCTTTAAACCCCATCTGAAGATTTATCTAAACATAAATTTAAATGGCTAGTTATATATAAAAATAACACTTGTTTATTGTAGTGTAACTTGAACACATTACAAATGCTAAATTTCTCTATATCCCACCCACATCTATTCTTACTGTAAAGGATCTAATTATAGCAAATAAACTGTCCTGCTCACCTTAATCTTGTACATTGACATTGGCATTTATGAATGTAAAATCATTATGCTATCCATTATGCACAGCATTTTTGGCATCTCACATACTGTACACTTTATTATCCGGTGCTTTTGTGTTGTAGACCTGATTCTTTAACATGAGCCTCTGTCACTTTCATGGATTCATTTTCTTTTCTTTTCTTTCTTTTTCTTAAACCACAATCCTTGTGTACATGGCTGTTCATTGTCGGTCAGCACCCCCCCATGTACACCACAGTGATGCACTCAACCAAAGCCCTATTACAATTATCTCTTCTACAAAGAGCACAACCATGTGAGTCCTCCTGTGTAAGTGTGGCCTTCTTTTCTCTTTGAGGATCTCAGGATAATTTGTTGAGAGCATATTTGGGAGGCAACAGAAGAAGCGAAGGAGTTCAGACACACATCTGATCTGGCATGGGGCCTGAAAGCTGAGACGCCCTCAGCCAGAGTGGGAGGAAGACCAACACGGGTTCACTCAGGGTTTTATTATTTAACCCGCCTCAAGTTCCACAGTCTGTCTTTTAGACTTTTTTTTGTTGTTTTAGGATGTTTTTATTCTATCTTATTTTATGACCCCAAAGTTTGTAGTGGACGTGACTAGAGTGCCATAACTGGTGCCTGTGCACTGCTATAAGCTAGTATCTATTTAAATGTGAGTCTCTCCAGTACATGTGTAAGTGTCAGGTTTATGTTTTCACTGTAAACTAAGTCACTCCATGACTCTCACCCTTGGTGTAACCTTGCCACTGACAGCAGCCCTGTGTGGCATGCTCAGGGGGGAGGTTTGGGGGAAACTGAGCACTTGGAGATTGCTTTTCAATCATATCACATCTCAAGCTTGAACCCAAAATGTGCCAAAATGTACACTCCCCTTACATCATACAGTAGATGTTCACATAAAGTATAATAAAATTACAGTCAAATGTACTAAAAAGTCCTAAAAATGCCCCTTACTCAGGCTTTGGAGGCAGGAGGGCATCAAGTCAAATCTAATTCTAATGTTTACTGTCGTCTGAGGAACTTTTATGTCCTTCATTTCCTATCTTCCATAAATCTGCGCATCAGCTCCGAGCAAGTGGTGTCATATAGCACGAGGGAGAGAAAGCAGTTTGTGAAATAATCTGTAATTTGTATTTTATTTAGTTTCGGACATAAAATACCCGGTGTAGTTACAGCATATTTGTTCACAACAATACTTTATTCCAAGCAATTTAACAGGCCCTTCAGTTAAACGGCCTTCTATAACACAGGCTTATGAGACAGAATAGACAACAAGGAAGCCGCGGTCTGTTTTAGCTATAATTCATCCAAAGTCCTCCATTTTGTTAGGGGCTTAAATGTATTCATAATTAATTAAATCTTAGAGTTGTTTACTCATTTTGTAATGTGCATAATGTCACATATGCAATTAGGCCCACCCCTTTGTTTGATTGACAAGGTCATGTACTAGTCATCTGAAAACAGTGTCATGTCTAACAAAAGCGATGACATGAAATGTCTGAATTTTCTCATCCTCAAATTTGCTAACACCTCTTCAAGATTAACTTGTCATCTTCTTTAGTCTTCATTCAGTGTCACAATGGTCCTTCCTTTTCTTTTCTTTTGTAACGTGTTGTCTTCAGCTGACATGTTTGCAGCAGCTGCATTATCACACGTGAATACTAATCACTGAAAAAGCCCTCCATTACCTTCGGTGTGAAATGTGTTTCACAACACCTCTGTGCACAATATGTTTTAGTGAAACACATGATACACAAATACTGATGACCCACTTTTCCTTAAATGCCATGCAATGCCACTACAGGTCAAAACATCAATGTGAGAACTCAAAATCTTAAGATAAAACATGAACGTCAAGCCATATTTTTTAGGCTAAGAACTGAATAATAGTGTGATCCTCACACTGGGCTCACACTAGGATACATGTTAATCACTGGGAAGCAAGATACACACAGAACAGAGTGATTGTGAGCAGAACAAGATCTTGTTTCAGGGAATTGAGCTATGTGTCCGTTTTGAAGTTGGGTACAAGAGCTGCAACCTGTGTGGGTGTTGGCAGCTATCAACTTGTAGCTACTCGGCTTAAAAAAAATACAGTTTGTGCTGCTGTAGATTGGTTCACATCTGTTGTTGTAACACTCTTGATTTTGTCCTTGTTCCAACCCATAGAGATCCAGCACTGTAGTTTGCCCTGCTCTCAATAATTGGGCTGGGACTCAATCATCCCCAGTACAGGGCACTGGGTTGGTATTTATGCTAATAGTTAGAGCAATTAGCCTCAGGTTGTGCAAACACCAGAACTGAGACATAGAATACACCAGTCCAAAAAAAGAAAAAAATGTTAACAAAAATGTTTTTCCATTATCATAAAAAAATGTCATATGCTGTTTTATTTTTTACACTGATACACCTTTAGTTTTTACATTTTCAATACCTTCCTTTAAAAAGTACATTTAGTAGATTTAATTAAACACTGATGCTGGAAAAAAAAATGAGCTGCTAACAAAAAAGGATGCCTATAAATTTTAAAGTAAGCACTTATAGTGTGGAATGAAAGGAATAAAAGATTAATGAGCGTGTTTACTCACATCTCTTGAATGACCATGTTCACCTGGGGTGGTCTTAAAAATGAAAGCCACTACTCAGCTAACCATTTCAATACAATTCAATTCGGATCTCACCTAGAAAGCGTTTGACTGATTGAATACACGCTTTCTAGGTATTCTGAAAAAAATCTTCAAAAAACACTTACAAATACTCCTACCAGACTATTGCAACATTTCTGTTGTATGAACATTAACAATTAAATAGGTTGTTTAACCTATTTAGTCTTAACTATGAGCTCTTTGTGAGAATGAAATCGTTTTGAAAATTAAGAAGTAAGGAGTTATTTTTGAAATGACATGTAGAATCTGTGAAATGTTGAATTTATTGAATGTTCCAGTACTTTTAGATGCATAACTAACTACTGTAACTAACAAAATACAATGTTTGAAGTATATTAGACAATAGAAATAATATATAATAATAATATATTTAGGAGATATAAGACCTTCTATTTTCTAGGAAACATCATTTTAGCGCCACCTCTTGTGTTTGTATGTGTGTGTGTGCGTGTGTGCATGCATGTATGTGTGTAGGTCAGTCACTCAGTCTGCCACTCTCAGACTGTCTCAGAGGACACTGATGGCAGAGGGAGACTATTGACCGGCAAGTTCCACAGAGGAGACTTTGATGAGGAGGCCTCTTGACAATGATAATTGGAAAGTGTTTATGCGCGGCTGACATTTAAATATTTGTGGAGAGACTCCAAATAATCCATGAAGGCCCTACACAGAAGGTGTTGCACATGTAATCGCATGTGACATTTAAGTTTGTTACAGACCAGTGTGCAACAAAATGACATGAGCATGACTTCTCATTAGCATCAGTAATTACATTAAATATTTCATAATATTCCATTATTTGTTGGCATCTTATTTTCTCAGTCGTGATGTCTTTTTAAGGAATGTGACCTAGATATTGTGTGCTAGTTAAAACACTTTACTGCATTTAAGAAGGGCAGTGATTCACAGAATGTATGGAGAAAGTTATTTTTCTTTCATGTACTAATAACAGGTAGCACTGTTAATGTGATAATAGTATTTGCCGTTTATATTTGCATCCCAGGTATCCGTTATCCTCTTACAATTTTTTTTGGTAACAGTGCTCATCCAGGCCTTGTCTATGTTGTCTGAACATGTTTCTTGTCTTTTTAATGATGTGTTATAGTCTAACTCATCTTGCTCAGTTATGCTGCTCTTATCTGGGTCAGTGAGTGAACATTTGTCTCATCCCACTCTTTCAACCTACTTATTAAGTGCTTTTGCAGCGTACTCCCAGTATTTCTAAAGGCATATTCAAGAATGTTGTCTTTCTTTTTTAGTGGAGCTGTATCATGATCCTTTCTTTATATACTCATCATTAATGATTCCTACAAGAGTGCATTGTGTAAATTTAAAAAAAAATCAGTGTCAAACATGTATGTCAAGGAGTGGCTGGAATTGGTCTAGATTTAGCACCATTTAAGACTGAAATTCATTCTTTTTAAGTAATCACTTTATCTTGGTCAACATCACATTTCCTAGTGGCAGGCACTGAATCAGACACTAGTCCATAGACAAAGTACATAACATACTGCACAAAAGGCAATCGGGAATTAGATAGCCATTTAAAACCTAAATGTATAAATAGTAATAAAATAAAATAAAATAAGCTGAAAAAGATAATCCCTATAAGACACGGGTCTGTTTGGAGTGAAAGGAGAAGCTCATTCCACCAGTGATGAGGCAAGACACTAAAGCAGTTAGATATTGCATTACAAGCATATTTATACCTCCTCCAAGCCATGCTCCCTGAAGGTGAGTCTGCACCAGGTGTGTAGTTCTGAACCAGGGTGCATAATGTGGTGCAGACCCTTTGATCCCGGAAATGCCAAAAGTTCTAAAGTTGATTGTTACAGGAATGAAGGAAGGAAGCCGGGACTGCAACCTCAGTAGGGAGAGTAACATGAAAGAAGCAGGTTATAAACCAGGTGGGCAGGGGAGAGTATACTCTGTACACAAGATATGGCACATAAAGGGAGACCACCAAGAGAAGAGCTGCAGTGGTGAAATTTATTTATGTTTTCTCAGCTTGTATTGTAATGGATTGTATATGCTGTTACACCAATATTATAGTCAGAAAAGGTTGTATTCTTCTGATGTTATGAAGAAAAAAGTCTGGTGGTTGAGGGAATGTCATTAAATATTTTAAGTCTATAATCTTAAAAAAAAAAATTAATAAACAAAACTAACGTCACGTGGGCGTTCTTCACTGTCATGTATGTCACATTTTTGCCCTGGTTGAGGTTCCGTTTTGAGTCTCAGAGTGTGGAGGAAAAACAGAACAATATAGTAATGTTAAAAGAAGCACTGAGCCCTGATAACCAAGTCCAGTGATTTAGTATAAAGAAATGTCCCTGTGGCAATTTGATGTGATGAAACTAAACTTCTCCAGGCAACGCAATAGGATTAGTCTTCCAAATATGAGGAGAATCAGGTTAAGGAGCAGTTTCCACTTTTAAAATTGGGAAAAGAGGAATCTGGTGATTTAAATTGCCCAAGGCAGCAGACAGGTCAAGGAGGATGGAGACAGAAGATGTAGTTTTCTAACTTTCTGTAACCAGACTAGTTAACTTCCAGGTGATCATCTGGTTATACTGTAGATATGAAGACAGAATCACAAAAGGAGCAGGGAAGCAGGTATGTAGTGAGTGACATTATTCCAGCTCAGAGAAACTACTTAATAGCGATACATTAATCAGAGCAGGTTGTTGTATTTGAGTAGCTTAAATGTGTACAAAGTTAAACCCTTTTTGTGTATGTGGGTTCATTCCACCTTGGCTTGATGAATGATGAAGATTACTGGCTGAAAGTTAGTGATGTTCTGTGATGCATTCAACAATGAAAGAGAATGAGTGAGTGGGAGGATAGAGGTGCAGGGAGGTAGAGTGGTGTAGATGACCAGTTGATGACACAAAAATGGTATTATATGTAAAGGGGAGTAGCTGTGAGGGACGATGTGGTAAAGTTACTGGTCAAGAGGTTTCCTGTTAGTGATCCTGGTCAGAGAATCTACAATGGTTGATGCAGACATGGTGCTGTTGGTTTAAAGATGAATGGAGTGTTATGTCAAGGTTTCCAAACAGGAACAATATGAAAGTCAAAACGTTGTCCACAGCTGACTGGCAGTGCCAGGGGCCTCCATTAAAGAGAAGCTCCACAGTTGAAGATTTGGTTGGACAAATAAGATGGATGAGGTCATATCTGGGCACAGGGCCTCTATAATTAGGAGCAGTGAGGATGGAAATTCTTCAGCAACACATGACTGACTGATTTAGAAATTAAGTTGAGTTCTTAAGTTGTTAAGTAGGTCAGAAAGAACAAACTGGCAAGGTTTCCATCCTGTTTGTCATTTCTTGGCAGACTCACTGAAAACTAAATGCTTACCAGAAGCTGTTTAAGTGTTTACCAAAAGCACAACCCACTTACCATGACATTAACATTAAAGCATTTTGGTTGACTGTGTTTCAGTGTCACAGTGTGTTAGATATTAAAACGTTAAATAAATACATGAATTAATAAGTACCTAACTAAATAAATAACAATAACAATAGACCTCAGTACATAATAGGAAACTGAAAAGTATATAGGGCTGGGGGTAGCTCAGTGGTTAAGGCATTGGATTACGGTTCGGGAGATCCCACGTTCAAACCCCACAACCACCAAGTTGCCACTGTTGGGCCCTTGAGCAAGGCCCTTAACCCTCAACTGCTCAGATGTATAATGAGTTAAAAAAAAACGCTCTGGATAAGAGCGTCTGCCAAATGCCTAAATGTAAATATGAATAAAGTCTGGCGAACAGCCAAAAATTACCCAATTAAAATGACTGTACATTTTCTTAACATGATGTACTAACGTTCTAACCTTGTCTGGGCTTTCTGCAAAGTTTAAATAACTGCAGCTACAAAATCTGCTGTAGGCCATGACCAAAGACCAATACAGAGAGGCAGAATTCATGGTCAAATTTACACTGATTGATTGCATATTAAATGCAACTTAAATAAAAAATAGCACTTAATGTGAAATTGAAATGCAATCTTTTAATGCAAGTTTCTCCTTTTTCACTGGAGGTAACCAGATCTCTAAACGTAAAAATAACTAAATTAGTGCTATGATTTCAGTAGGAAAATCACAGTATCAGCTCGCCATATATGATCAGAAACTTAAGAAATTGAAATCAAGACTTCAAGAAGAAAGTAACATTAAAATAAATGAGAGACATGTTTTTAAACCCAAATGGATCAGCTTCTTGCTGGTATAAAATTTGGATTTGAAGAGGATCTCACAGATCCTCTATATTTGACCAATTAATTGTGTATTTGGTTTACAATATACAATGTGTGTATTTCCAGACGGCCAACTGGCTCTTCAAGATACAAACCCTGCTATAGCAAACTACAAATGATGCAGCTTCAGCACTAACAAGTGCAAATGCACATGGAAAGGCCAATTCTAATCCAGATGAATAAATGCTTAATACTGACAAACAGCTCTAAGATACAGTCATACAGAAATGACTTGATTACATCATAGAAAGCTAAGAAATTGAAAACACAATCAAGGTTAAAAATCAAGCAGGCCATTAAGTGGCTCACGGTTTATTAATGCCATTAAAGGACACTCCTTGGTGTCGAAACTGTGTGGCCTTTTCCCATATTCACTCATGTTTTCCATAATGGACTCATATTGTGTAAAAGCTTTTAAATAACTTGTGAGGGGTTGCCTTGCAACATTTAATCTGACCGGTTAGTCTTCTGGATAAAATAAATAAATAAATGCTTCCATTATAAAGCCTTACACCCACCCAGCAGGATAGGCGACAATCCCGGAGCATGGATCACACGTTAGTCCACTGCTTCCTGTAGTTGTAATACCAAGCACTCTCTCCAGAGTTAACTGTAACGACAGAAAGTCAAACTGAAGGAACTACCAGGATCAAAACAGCATGGAAGAAAACTGATATTTTACTTTCCATGAAGACAATTTCACATGCGATTCATAAACACCTTTTTATTAAGACTTCTTACTGTTAAAAACATTTTGAAAATCATGACTCAATCAGTTTTCAAACTTAACTGACATTTAATAATGAAACAGCATCAATCACACCCAATCCGCGTTAACATTTATTACCTTTAATTGAAAATAATGATCACTTTAATCAGACAAGGAAGAGCGCTGGTACTCACTCAGCCATAGACAGATGAGCTAGGTATAATGATAAACAGCAATGAGTAGGAAGGTGTGAGTGGGTGGAGGGAAGGGGGTACTTATTTATTCAGGCATTCACAACTGTTAGCACAATCTGCTTTATATGCATACGCTTTGTAATCACTGGATCGCCGACCTTAAGCACTGAAAGCATTAATCAGCAGACAGCAAATCAATGCCATTGATCAAGTACTCAGTGAGCATTCTTCACCAAGTTACTCATTCTGTTAATACTTTTTACCAATAAGTACTGTTACATGATTTTATAAGAATACATGTATGCTTTTACATTATTTATTACATAACGTTACGTTACATTATACACTAATCAGCCATAACATTAAAATCGTTAACATTAAAATAACCTAGGATTTGGATTCTCCTTGTGCCACTGGGGCAGCTCTGGTGTCTGGCACCAGGACATTATGGGATGTGGGATGGAACCTTCTTGGATCAGATTTGTTTGTTCGGAGCATCCCACGTTGCTTAGTTGGACTGGGATCGGGGGAGTTTGGAAGTTTTGTAGTTTGGCGACCTTAGAGTCTTTGCCTACTGGGACCGTGTGTGGCAGGCTGTAATGCACTGGGTGTTCTGGTGCCTTTTATATTATGGCCAGCGTTGACTTTTTTTTTTTGCCAATTTTTGCTGCTTTGGATTTTAGTGGGATCAGATCAGACAGGCTGATCTTTGGCCTTTGAAGCATGGGTGAGCCTCGAGTGCCCATGATCCGGTCACCAGTTTACTGGTATATAATTGTTAATCAAGTCACCTGGCAGTGGTGATGGCTGATTAGTCTTTTATATTATACTATACCCCATTATAAAGTATGCATGTATGCATGTATGTATACAGACATGCAAAAAGTAAGTAGGCACACACAGTTTTATAATAAAACGTATGCACTAAAATTAACCATGACTATAATTACTATTTATTCTTTTCAGATTGGAAAATACCCATTTTAAGCATCCCTACGTATTAAAATCTTAAATTACACATACTGTAGTTATGTTTCACAAAGATAAAACAGATCTCATCAGTCCCAATCATGTGTATAGTGTGGACTCAGTTTTTAGACAAATGTCATAAATAGTATAATATAATAACATTTTATATATTTTTATTATTATATATTAACCAAAATTAAAAAAAATTGTGTGTTATCAATAGAGACGACTTCAAAACAAATGCAGGTGTATAAATGTTCAGACATATCCAAATCCCTGGATGAACTATTTGCAAACTATTACACAGCAAGACAAAACCAACAACAATAACTTAAAGGTCAAGAAAAATAACTTTAAATAATTTATGTAATAATTATACATTATTATAACATCCAAAACATATGCAGGACTAAGATGTTTGTCTTTATCTCTAAGGCTTCATGTTCATATAAGGCTAAATTTATGTCAGTATTAACGGTAAAAATTAAAACACAGTCAACAATCTTGTATTTAGAATATATATATATATATATATATATTCTAAATAAGTACTGACAAAACAGCATGATAGCTTAGGCAACATTAACACCTGCTACAATTAAAAAAAAGAAAAAAGAAAAACCTGCGGCATTAAAAATCAAAAAGCACCATTTCAGGTAACAATATATATATTTTCAAGGTTTTGTTGCAGACAGCTGGATATTACAAAGTAACTTCTTTAAATCAACATCACAAATCATTAAAAATAAGGAAAAAACAAGAGACAGCTTAGTTTTCTTCTTCACATGAACATCTGTATGTTGGAATTTCCTTCAGGATAAATAAACTATCTATCTATAAAACATATAGATGATGCAACTTCCTCTTGATTAAAAGACTTGCGATAATAATCCAAATGTTTCATAACACAAGGGTGAATGTATTTAGCTGGCTAGATATGATTAAATCTGTATGGGATGTTTTGCACATGAACATTATTGCAAAAATAAATTAAAAAAAAAAATTTTTTTTTAATGTACTGATCATATTTCAAAGTGATAAGTCAGAATGACAGAAATGCTATTTCCTAACATAGAAAATAAACATGCATGTGTTATTGTGGAGTAGAGTTTACCTTTGTTAAATATATATATATACACACACACACACACACAACTGTAATATTATCTGGAAGCAAATGGCAGGCGAATACCATACCATGGTAAAATGGGACTAGATATGCACTGCTGTACATTTTTCATGCATTCAAAGTAATGCAGTGAAGGAATTAAAACAACTTTAACAATTCAATAAACAAAGACTGGATTTCTTTTTTTTTTTTAGCTGTCTGCATCTCTTTTACACAGGGACTTCCTCAGTCTCATTTAGCACTAATCATCATCATCATCATCATCATCATCATATCAATACTGTACATTGATCTACCTTGTTGGTCGGGTTTTCTTTGTCCAGCCGTCGGCTCCTCGGCAGCTTTATGTGCGGCGAGCGCAGGAGATTTTTAATCCTGGTTTTAATGTTTGCGGCCTCCATAAACTCCTGACTGAAACTTCGCACTAAACTTCCAGGCGGTTCACAGCTGACCTCATGTGCGCGCGCGCGATCAGTCACTCTCAAAGCCAAATAAACAACAGCATGTGTTATAAAGTTCTAAACGCACAAGTATATCAATTTACACACTAGTGGATCTTGATTGGCGGCGGCGTAAACCACGTGACTGGGTTGTTTTTTTTTAATTTTTTTTAAATATCTCTCTTCTCACCTGGG
>JAOVVB010000002.1:14414997-14434145 GCA_028570985.1 Heterobranchus longifilis | reverse complement strand
TTTGGGATTTTCTAGTTATTCCTGTTTATTTAAAAAAAAAAAAAAAAATTCATATTCAGAACTTTTTTGACATCCCCATTCTGAAGACTTACTGAAACTGATTTTTCTTTCACAGCTTATTGCATTATTTCATTAACTGACAGAATGGAATAAATGAATTATAAGCTTTAGGATTTGTTCTTAGTAATGATAAGAATGATCACATTCTTCATTTAAATCCTTTTTATGCACAACTTGGCCCTGTTAATGCACCCTTTAATGACCCAAGAATGTGGAAAAAGCATATGCATCACACAGTTATGAGCTATCTATTATGATCTCAAATAAAGCAGAAGCCATTACTGTCATGGCCTTTACTTCACTTTTTTTTAATGCATTATGAATACTGAAATCAAACAGTGAAACTGGAGTAAAACTGGTATAGCTCTGGGGTCTAGTTCTGTAAAACGAAATTTTAATGCAAGTCAAGTTCAAATTGGAAATGTATTATGACACACAACACTCATGGATTAGTTCATGCATATAAAGCCGTCAAATGTAATTGAAAGTAAAATAATGCCATACTTACTTGCTTTTGATGATGGCAAACCCTTGCTGCCAGACTGTGAACCTTGGTGTCTCTATCGTTGTAGTATAAATGTGCTGCGCAATGAATTATATTTTTTAATCAGTATCATTTAATTAAGCATAATAGACTGTCAGGTGGTGCAGTGGCACAGTGTGGCTCCAGGGTTCCCAGTTTGATCATGAGCTCAGTTTACTGTCTCGGTGGAGTTTTTGGGTTTTCTACTTTCCTCCCACCACCCAAAACGAGGATATGAACTGGATACACTAAACTGCCTCTAGGTGTGAGTATGTGTATGAATGTTGAGTGCATGGTGCCCTCGTGTCTCATCCAGAGCATATTCCTGCTCAACACTCCCAACAATGGCTTTGTCACCATGACCAATAGAAAAAAGCTACTGTAGATGATGAAATAAACATGTGATAATTGTAAGCTTATCTTAAATTAGATATTAAACTGTTAATTCATGTTTTAATTTTCTATTTGCATACTAAGGTAGGATATTTATTTATTTTCCCATTATATATGCAGCTTATTCTGTGTTTAAGTGTTGCAGGGCGCCTAAAGCCTATCCCACAGAACTCAGGGGACAAAGCAGGGGACATCCAGGATGGGTGCCAACTGATTGCAGGGTACAAGCTCACACATGCATGGCACACACACAAAATCATGCACTACAGGCAATTTGAAAACACCAACCAGCCTAAAACACAAGGCGTTGGACTGTGGGAGGAAACTGGAGGAAACCCACCAACCATGAGTCAAACCTGCAAAATCCACACACAAAGCAGAGACAAAGTTTGAACCACTAACCTTAGACGTGCCACTAAGCCATTGTGCCTATTGTGCTTTGCCATTTTGTTCATCTGTTTGTTTATTTAACTAACAATTTTAAATATTATAATTGAATCTATATGTTTAATATTAATTAATATAAAATATGTTTTGAAAGAACAGGCAAGATTCTGCTTATTTAAATTAGTACAATTTATTAAAAGTACAGAGATCTAGTCTTCATTGACTTAATAATTCTGAGAAATATTTATAGCTCCAAAAACCAACAATGATGTTAGCTGTTATTGTGCTTCTTTAAATGTGCAAATACATTAGCACACATAAAGGAGGATTTTGCTAAAGCCTCAGACTCTCTTTTTAGATCCTTGATGCCTACTCAGCTTCTCGGCCTTGCCTCAATATTATTGATTTAGGCCTGCCAGAAGCGTCTCAGGAGAACATGGAGTAAGCATTAGATTTTTATCTTTTTCATTACGTGTGAGGAATTTAAACAAGTGATGATGGCCGAGTAAAAATGTGGAAGAGGATAGGTGTTTTCATTCAGCTAAAGCTCAAGTATGCTTTCATTTTGAATGCCAGGCTTCTGTAGCTCTTCCCAATAAGGAGTTGTCATGAGGTGTGCAGATAAAATAGCTGCCTAGAATAAAAGCTGAAAGAGGGTGCTTCGGGAGCTACATCTCACAGCATGTTACAAACAGCATGAACTGAAGATGTTCTGATCAAACATCATGGCTGTCGCTGTGATAGCAGTAATCTGTGTGAGACGTGTCTCTATTGGGAAAACACCAGGGTACCTGAGGAACCTGTATCACTGGGGATGAGGGATCTTCCAGTTTATTCTAGACTTTCATGTGCTGAATCTTTCATTTGAAGTTTATCATAAGATTAAATACTTGTCATATTTGTGTGTGGAAATATAATGCATTCGATATATGTGGTTTAGGCCACTGAAATGTTTTATTCAAATAAAAGCACAAGAAGCATTTTAAAAGCTTCTATTCAATTTCAGTTGCCCATGCTCCTTTATCTGGATTTGAGTTATTCCTTTGTGCGTCCATTATGAGCCCACCAAGGTTGTGCAGAGGTGCTTGGCCAGGAAATGATGCTGCAAATTGACTTCAGAATAGATCTCCACTCTTGTGGTCCACTGTGTCCCAGCCAATTCCATTCTTGACCAGTCCTCAGACAGGTAATCAGGACCTGCATGCCAATGACCTTTATTCTCATTCAGTCCCAGCTCTGAATATGGCTGACGTTGCTGTAATGGTTGCTACTAAGCACACAATGACCTGTATTGTGCTTTCTTATTGAGATATGGAAGATCTCATATTGCATCAGGGTGTCTTGGTGTTGAATTGTGCAGGTGATAAAATCAGTGTTATATGAAGCTTATGCCTGGTGACTCCCTGTCTTGCCTCTGTGCCCCTTTATCAGCTTTACAGTGTATTAGAAGTAAAATACTGGTCCTCGGAAAGTCATTTGGCACCTAATTGAGCAATCCTATTACTTTCTACTCCCACTAGACAGAGACGGTGGGGTTTGTATGTGTGGGTGAAAGAGAGAGAGAGAGAGACAGAGTTCCTGGAAAGTAGATAAGTCTTTCTCTCTGTGTGATTTCTATAAACATCAAAAACATGAATGTTGGTTCTTCCTAGTGCAAATAATATTAAGACTACAGTTCCTTATAACTGCAGACAAATTATTCTATGAATATCTTTTCTTAGATAAATGCAAACCCTTAATAACAGCTGAGGAAGTGGTAATGTTGCTTCATTGAAGCACAACACAGGAATAGGCAAAGACTTTACTGTGATAAGTGCCAAATCACTATATACAAGGAGTGTTCAAATCAAGTGGGATTTTTGATTATGTTGAATAACAGAACACGGTTATGAGAGTAAAAACTACCTTCTTTTTTTGACTGCTCTCATGGGGGTCGACACAGTGTACCATTTGTCACCATTTAACCTCGTTAAGTGGTGTAGTCCACCACAACTTCCCTTGTCACTCCAACCTCCAGCATGTCCTCCCTCACCACATCCATAAACCTTGGTCGCCTTCTTTTTCTCCTCTTGCCTCGTAGCTCCATCTCTAACATTCTCAGAGTAAAAACTACCTTAATTTCTCAATATAATCCCCTGCTACACTAATGAACTTGGATGTCACTAGTGCTCCATACTACCAAGTTTTCTCAGTACACAGGAGTCATGAGCGGACCGACTGCTTCTTGTCTGAAACGCTGGCCTCCCAGGACCTGCTTTACTGGCCAGTCACTTGCAACCAGGTCAGGACTGTATGGGGATGTGGGAATAAATCGCAGTTGTGTTCTTGTAATGTGAATAATTGTGTTTACAGTTCCCACAGGCAGATGTGTCTCTTCCACATTGGCGACAAGTCACCTGTTGATTTTCAAGGATAAGGTTATTTGTTGTTACCTGTTGATTTTCAAGGATCACTAGCTGAATGTTCACGGGAACAAATGTGGTGCACTCCAAGCCACCTCGGGGAGGATCGCCATTCACATACGTACAGCCTCCTTTAAAAATATTTGCAACATTCAAATGTTTTACTCCAGCAACTTGGCTCATCCTTGTAATGTGCTTGAAGTCGTCTGTAAATGTCAATGCTTTATGCCTTTATTCATGAGAAATTTCATCACAAGTCTTGGGTTGGCTTCAATGGCCCTTGCAGAATACCAAATACATCTCTCTCTCTCTCTCTCTCTCTCTCTCTCTCTCTCTCTCTTTTGCACAAAATGTGCCGGTCTTTATAACATTACATTGTGCTGGTTGGTCCATGCCTTCCTTTTGCAGATGTTTCAGATGGCGTTGTAGATCTGTACTGTTTTGTTTGGTGCTTGCTTGAACAAGCATAGACTTACAATGTTTCTGATTAGTCATTTGAATTATCAGAATCTATCATGTGATATTCCTGATTTGCTTGTACTGTAAATTCAACTAGAGAAGCAGGTGCATTTGCCAGTAGCGATAAATCTTAGTGAACAAACAACTTCATGACGTATGTAGGTTATGAATTATGTATGTTGCATAGCTTGTTTTGCAAGTGTTTCCCAAAAACTGTTCTAAGTACCTCTTTGTTGACTCAGTCAAAATCGGGTCATGTGCAACCAGGCAAAAATCAATAATCAAGCCATCGATCAGCAGAATGTAGATAAATTCTGTACATGGTTCAGTGACCAAAACAAATGCATGCTGGTATTTTTAATGCCGAATATTAGCATGAGCACTATTAACCCATTTTAATACAAATCATGTTCGTAAGACAAGAGAGAACATGTTTTCTATTTTCTAAATATTGTGGCAGGTTAGCTTTCAGAAAATGAAGGTAAAAGGGACCTGATATTGCATAGAGATTGTTTGCAGCCCTCACAAATAGTGATTTCCACAAAATGATGCCAACGATGTGGGAATAAAAAGGGAGGTATTTACAGTAAGAGTAGGGCTATAATGAAAATCAGAATTTATATTAAAAGCGATTATTTTGAAGCAGTTTCTTTTTTTAAAGCACAAAATAAAAAGCCTTCAATATACACTGCTGGGGGAAAAAAGTCTCACAGTCTAAGATTTCATTCATCACCTTTAGCTTGGATTACAGCACACAATGTGGTGGCCAGTTCATGTGTAAAAATTATTTCTCATGCTCCCAGAACCACTCTTTCACTATTAGGGTCCTGGAAAATGCCTGTGCCATTAAAGAAAAAAATCTTTAGATGTAATACCTTGTCATTCAGTACATTCAGGTCATCAGTTGACTTAATTTTATTGCCAGATAACATTGCTGAGTCTAGACCTGACCAACTGAAGCAATGATAATCTGTTGATTCAAAATGTTTAATTTGAAATCTCCTTAGTTGTTTTCCTTGCTTTATGCAGAACAATAATTTGACCCTTCTGAAATTGAGACTTTTTTTTGGCCAGTCAGTGTATCTTGCATAATGTTCCTAGAAGTGTCTGTTCACTTGGTTGCCTATTTTGAGCAATAAATGTAATAAATAAACCAAGCTTATTTCACCAGCTTGGGTACCTGCCCTACGATGGATTTCCCACCCTGGCCAGTGTGTACCCCACCTTTTCCCCTCTATGTCTCTTAGGATAGGCTCCCGGCCCCCCGCAGTCTTGTACACAGATTATGCAGTATACAGTAGAAGATGAATGAATGAATGAACTGTGCAGAGTTTTTGGACCACATGGCAACTTCCTGTTTAAGGAATTTATGATGTTTGAAGTTATGAAGTTTATGTAATACCGTGAAACCTTGGATTGCGAGTCTGGTCTGTGATTGTTTTGCAAGATGAGCAACATTTGTAATAAATTTTAACTTGATAAACGAGCGAGGTCTTGACACTTTGCATGTACTTTGTTTGCTGAACGTCACGTGATCACAACTGAGCCGATGGTTCTTCTCTCTCTTTCGTGCTGAAGGATTATGGGTAATCGTCTCCAATGCTCAGTCTCAGTGCATTCGTATAGTCAACATCCAAGCGCACGCTGTTTACTATAACATTGTGACCATGTGTGTGTGTGTAAAGCATTTTTTTTATTTTGTGTCCAAGTGTAGTGACTTTAGTAACTGTACTGCAACAACGGCCCTCATGAAGAAAAATGTTAAAAAGGCTGTAGCAGTGCAGGAGATGATTCTGTTTAACAAAAATGCAACGTCACATTTCCACGGAATCCTCAACTGGGAGCAAATGCGAGTGTCATTAGAGAGGTTCCTCATCAAAGATTCCAGTTTGCCGACAGAGACACGCATGCACACACACACTGACAGAGTGTCAAAGAGCAGTGATTCCGTTACTGTGTGAAAGCCACCCCCTCCTCCTCTTCTCTCTCGCCTTACTCCAGCCATGATTCTTTTCAAAGGTAAAGTTCAGGTTAATTTGTTTTATTTTTACTTTATATTTTTAATTAAATATTTTTATATGAATATTTTTGGGCTGTGGAACGAATCATCGAAGTTCCATTTATTCTTATGTGGAAATTCGCTTACGATTTTTGCTTGTGAAAGTGTTTTGGATTACAAGCATGCCTCCGGAACCAATTGTGCTCGCAATCCAAGGTTTAACAGTACTTTATTTATTATTTATTTAAATTTATATTCCTGGTTTGTATTACTACACTCATAAGCATAAAGGCCATTGGTTGTAGTTTGTATTTTTAGTTTTCAGATTTATACTATACATGAACTGTTTTAGAAAGCATTGCTGAATATGCAACTATGTGTTTGATTTAATTCTGTAAGCTTTGCTCATTATTAAGTAGAAGTGAAATCATGGGTCATGTATCATTCCCAATTAGCACAATCACTGAAATATAACATAATACAGTAGGTAGCACACAGTGATTTAGTCCAAAAGAAAGCTGGTGCTTCACCACACCACTGTGCCACTATTATAGTTTTGACCAAGTGGAAAACCCAATTTCCTCCATGCTTCAGTGGCTCAGCATGCACTGGGGACCGCATCACTCACACCATTTGCTTGCTAGGAATAATTGTGCCAGGACAAGATACAATGTTTATTCATGCAGTCATGCGTTTATGGCCTTTCACCTGCCTGAATCTGTTGAATATGAAAATGTGCTCACCCTCTGTGACACTGTGCTGCCACACACACACACACACACACACACACACACCAATATATACATACACTTTCACTTCTTTTGAAGATTAGAATCTTGTCTCTGGCTTTGGGTCCGCATCAGTGACATGAAAAATATTCTTTTTCAGGACAGAATGTGTGTGTGTGTTTTTTTTCTCCTTTTTTTGTGGAACAATCCTTTGCTTAGAAGACAGAGTGGAATGATTACATTTGATAAATGGGTTTTCCTTCAAGTAGACACCAACAGAAAAAAACACCACACCTATAACCCCAATCAATCACACTTATACAGTGCCACAGTGCCATACGCTGTGTGATTTTGTTTCTCTTCTTTAATGTGAATTAAATAAATCAGTAATAACAAGCAAATAAAATGCAAAAAAAAAACTTTAAATTAGATGTTGTGAGAAGTGGGGAAATTATGATTCCCCGCATTGGCCTGGATCCCAGTGGCTTCAGTGCTAATCACAGGATGCAATCCTCCAAAAGCAGCTGCTGTTGCAGGGGTCATGAGAAACAGCTGGCACCACGGATGAAGAGCAGAGGCTGCAGGTGGCACAGGGCAACAGGAGGGACAGACTGTGACTCCAGGTGGCACCCGGTGCCACTTTCTGGTTTGAGGTCAATGGCCTTGTGTCAAAGTAAAAGCTGTTTGCTGCCCAGTGACACACTCACACCTTAGAAAGGCTACACGGTCAACTCTAAGTGACCTAAAGAACTTAACACTGCTTCTCATTTGATATTTCACGAGACATAATGTTTCCTCCATGTTTCTTTTGGGATCTGCTGCTGGAAAAAATGCACCTCTATGTAGGCTTGGTTAAATTTTTGTCTCATTAAATATTCTGTGGCGGCTTTGTGGGTAGTACTGTCACCCTGCACCTCCAGGTTCCGGGTTTGATTCCCGCCTCAGGGTCTGTGTGCATGTTCTCCCCGTGCTTGGTGGGTTTCCTCCGGGTACTCCAATTTCCTTCCACAGTCCAAAGACATGCAGATTAGGCTAATTTGTGTTCCCAAATTGCCTGTAGTGTGTGTGTGTGTGTGTGTGTGTGTGTGTGTGTGTGTGTGTGTGTGACCTGCGATGGAATTGCACCCTGTCCAGAGTTTACTTCACCTTCTGCTTTCCTGGAATAGGCTCCAGGTCCACCGTGACCCTGTACACAGGATAAAGTCGTATAAAGATAGTCGATGAGTCAGTGAGAGTGAGACAGTTAATATTCTGTACAGAAGCAGAAAACATTGCAAAAAAAGTACAAAAATAACTGAACAAAACCTGTGACATCTTGGCAGGGGCTGCCGGAATCCCAGTTAATCTTTAGATGGGCATCAGGATGGAGCAAACAACACCTGGCTGTTGGTTGGAACACACCTACTTGCCTCAATTATCACAAGCTAGCTATGTTAGTGTTAGCTTGTCTAAAATGCTACGGTGGGTACTGTGAATCTATACGTTAATGTTACTTTGCATTTGATTGAACTCTCACCAATACCCTAGATGTCAACTCCCAGATTCCAGATAGCCTATGTGATGCATTAAATACAACTAAAGGTGTTACACCAGCAGCTTTCACTCAAATAGGCCACACCGTAATTTATGTAGAATTTTATGGCCTAATAAAATTTAAAAAATTACATAATAATGTTGCATAAAAATTTACCAGTCATGAATATAAAATCTAGCTATTGAGACCAAAACTGTTTTTTTGCACATTTCTTTTGTAAAATTGTTAATTTTGATATGGAAGTCTATTTGGACTGACACACTTTGGAGCCAGTTCCCAGTTTACATTCGAAGAACATTTTGCACTTCTGTGTTGGTTTCATTTTTCCGAAATGTAAGTTGCCCCCTTGATTTTAAACTAAACTTTAACCTGAATAAATAACCTGGATTTTTTTTTTTCTTTTTTTCTGCTTGTGAGCAGTTAGACTTGTTAAACAGTTCAGGAAAGGATTTTTTTTTAATCAAATCCATAGTATCACTGCAAAATTGAAGATCCAGAGTACAAGCTCGAGCCTCTCATGCTTCATCAACCCACTTTAGGGAACGGTAAAAGTAATGTGGATCACATTTTCCCTTATGGTTTAAGAGGTAGGACATGCTTTTGATAAAAAAGGAGACAAAAGGCTGAGAGAATAAAAGGTGGGGAGAAGGATAGAGAAGCAGGAGCAAGCAGAATACCAAGTAGCTAAATTTGTACAGTAGAGGAAAAAAACTACAGGACACAGAGAACACCTAGACAGGAGATGGAATATGATTGGATTGTGAGAGAGTGCAAAAGTTCAAGAGTGAGAAAGAAAAGGCAGAATAAAGAGACAGCAGAAGGGGGTGGGATTTAGCCACAGACCAAAGAGCATTAATTACTCATGATAAACCACAGTGCTGGAGCCGTCACTGCTACCACCGCTCAGGACACTCAAGGTCAGACTGACACCTCTGTATAAGTCAGATTGATTGTATTTTATGCCTTAACTCATTAACGTCGTACCTTGACAGAACATAAGTAAGCTTAAAATTAAAATGATTTATGAGAGACATCTATAACAAGTCACTCGTGAGTGATTTCTCAGTCATATGCAGAAGCTTCCTGGTGTCAGAGACAAGGCAAAATCAGTCTAACATTACACAGATGAACTAGCAAGAAGTTCTAGTAAGGAGATAAATGAATATCTGACACTGGTTCAATAATACTGCAATTCCAGACGGCTTGTTTTTCTAAATTAAGGGTTAAGAGGATTTGAGGTTGTTTTGTTGATATATGAGACTGGCAGAGGATGATAAAGCAGGAAGGCAGTGTGCAGGTGTACCGACTAAAGCCTGGCTTATTACACTGGCATCTATGCAAATCCACCTAGAGGGAAAAGGACAGAATGCCACATTGTGCCATATTTGGGAAGTGCATTTTGTTCATGGCGGGCACAAATTATTTCTCATCTTTCACATTTCCAGAGGATTCCTAGTCGAACTTTGCAATGATGAACAAAGTTTACATATATGGGGTAATTTAGTTTGACATATTTAATCTTTAATCCCCCTGTTAACTTTCAAATTATAAGATTATAATAGGCATTTATTTGCAATTGTTTTTTTCTATTATTACTTTCCAGATAATGCTTCATATTTCACAATACAGCATTGTATTCAGTGACAAAATAAGCTTTCCTGTACATGATTAATTATGTCTCTGCTATACAAAGTATATCTATCAAAAAAAAAAAAAATCAGCAGGTCTGTGTCATTTCTTGACAGTCTTTGGCCACGCTCCAGTGCTAATAGCCATGAGGTTCAAGCATGTCCTTTGAACTAGAGCTGCCTGACTGACTGCAGCGATGGAAGCTGAGACTGGCTCCCGGTGTGTCCTTAGTAAGGAGACAAATTACCCATAATCAGGAATAGGGGAATTCCCCTTAGCACAGAACAGTCTCCTTTCCCCTTCGGCAGGAAGAAAAATGACTGATGCATACCCCACCTGTCATATGGCCCACCACATGTGGTGTAAGAGTATTTAAATAAGCAGACATTTCTGTCGGTTTATCTGTGTGCACGTACTGATGTAGTGCATTATCGTCAGATTTTTGTGTCTGTGAGGCAGTGTGCACTTGCATTGGTAAAATTGATAGGATTTGCCAGTTGCAATCCAGTCCTTAGACTATCACAAAACCTTTTAGACACACTCCAAGCTCTGCACCCTTCTCTGTCCATATAATACAGCAGACACTTAAAGTACTTCAGATCGACTTTGGTAAGAAATGGAGGAGTCTTACAGTGCTCGGATTACTGGCCCATTCTTTGTTGTAGGATTACTGCACTGTGAATGAAGCCTGCTATTTAACAAAGCGGCTCAGAAAGCTCTAAAGCTGTGCCTTGGACACAATGGCTGTCTCCTTGGAGGAATTACAGGGTCATGCTAAATGCACTGAATCCCTATTGCTTTGCTGAAATAACTTTCAAATAAATCAATTTATCTCAATCATGCTTCTGAATGCAAACATGTTATTCTATCAAGATTGATAGGGAAGGTTTTGGATTTTATCGATTAATTAAGCAATTGATCATTGCCTAACGTCCAATCCATCCTTCAGTTGTGGGTGATGTAGCTGTCTGAACTATCCTCATGTTCATCTATCATCCACCTAATGAATCAATCAATGGAGTGTATGAACACATTCACATACACATGCATCACTTTACCCCTCACTCACCATAAACATTATACAAAACTGAATGTGAGTTCAGGGCCAGTGCTTCTTGGTGTAAACCCCTAGTTCTTGTAGATTTCGCAAGAAATCGGAAGCAACCAACAGACATCATCTGTTCAATTAAGCTGCCGACTTTCTGTGGTGCTTCAGTCCAAATTGTTCTCATAATTAAAATGGCACTGGATGAAGGGTGTTCTTTTCAGGATCAGTATAATAGAGTCCATGAGGTTGTTTTTGCACATCCACAGATTCTGTTGCCAGGTGTGTCTAAGTGTAGCAACTGTCACAGAGATATTTGTATAAGTGAGAATTCTATGTCTGGCAAGAATAATAGATTGAAAATTACTTACTTCACTCACACCCTCACTGATTCCCAATACTGCATATCCTGTACATGGCCACAGAAATCTGTAGCCTATCGCAGGGGACTCGGGACATGAGGCAGGGAACTCCATGGATGGGGTGCCAACCCATCATAGGGAACACAAGCACACACACATTCTCACACTCACTCACACACTACGGGCTAACTGGAAATGCCAATTAGCCTACTCTGCATGTCTTTGGACATGTGTGATGAAACTTGAGTACCTGGAGGAAAACCACCATGCATGGAGAGACCATGCAAACTCCACACACACACATAGGCAGGAAGCGATCCCTCGACCCTAAAGGTGTGTGATCACAGACCTCACTTAAAAAACATGCAATTTTTTTTTCATAGATTGATGAATTGTGACACTGTGATATCCATCTGTATGTATTGTTGTTGCTACCTTAGATTCTCAACAATGAAATCAGTCAGTGGGTAAAATTCTCCACGTTTTATATTCAGGAAAATAATTTAAACATTCAGCAGACACAATTTTTAAAATCCTGACAGTCTTGAGATTCTGATATAAGCAGTCATCATAAATGTTGACCCTCCTGCTGCGGTCATGAAATCAACAGCCACCATATACTGGATGGGTCCTGCTTGAAATCCCTTGTATTTGTATTCAGTACCTGTGTGTCTTTTTTCTTTTTCTTGGTCAGCATAATGACATTAACTTTGAATAAAGCTGCAGTCTTTTTCCTGGCTGATTTATACATTCTGACTTCATGACAAAACCCTTTGTTTCCATCCTTTTTAAGATACACAATTTGTAATATTTTAACTAAAGAATACTTTGTGCCAAAAACTGTCAGTTACATTTAATCCATATTTCATATTTTTTTATTTCTTTTGATATCAAAAATTGTATCTCAGGCTTCTTTTTTATAGAGGTGAGTGTCATCTGGTTTCCTCCATATATACATTATTCCTTCTAAGAAGTGTACGTGGCCAACATACTAAGTCAGTTCTTACCCTGTAACCACCAATCTTACTTGAGATTTTCATACTTTCATTTGCTCATTCAATAAATTGCTTTAGGGTGGTGTCATCACTAACATTGTCCATTTTTGTCCCTTATTGTCACGGTAATTGAAGAAACATATGTCATATATAGATAGATACTGCTAGAGAAAATCAGTGGAATGATCAGGTCACAATCCAATAAAATCAAAAATATTCTTTTTACATTTAAGATTGGTGAATTATTTGCAGAAAATGTTGCAATTTAAAGCACAAGGATACTGACAGATTCTGCTGCTTCACCGAATGATGTGGATTTAATTCTTTCTGAAGCTGGGGTGTGGTCTGCTTCTGATTGACGGATCGTAGCAAATTATCTTTAAGTCTTAAATTAAAAGAAGATAATCATTTTGCAATGATAGTCTAACTAATCAGTCATCTATAATCAGTTATCAATAAAAGACATATGCTGTCATAGAGAGAGAATGGTGTCATACAATGTAGATAGACTTGTCTCAAGCAAGTCCATCTAAGATGACTGTCTCCCCCTTGTGGTCATCTGTCCCTTAAGAAATATTTTTTCTTCATATTTTCTTAATGTGTGAAAATAAAAGCTTTAAAAATTATTTTCATGCAAGTTTGTATAACCAATTATGTTCTCAAATGTTATTGTGGGTTTTTTATGAATATTAGTCACATTTATTTAACTTTCCAAAAACAATGCTCTGTCCCTAAAAAGTATGTCTTGCACAATACCTCTAAATGTGTGCCGTGGTATCCAAGACTTTAACAGCAGATCCTTTAAGTCCTGTAGGGTGCAAAGTGGGGCCTTGTTGGATTGGACATGTTTGCCCAGCACATCCCACTAAGCCTTTATCAGATTTAGGTCTGAGGAATTTGTAGGCCAAGGCAACACTTTGAACTCTGCAGTCCACATGTGATTCATCAGACAAGGCCACTTTCTTCCTTTACTCCATGGTACAGTTGTGGTTCTCTCATGCTGAGTGTTGGCGTTTTTGCAATGAACAAGGGTGAGCATGCACGTTCTGACCAGTCTGTGGTATTGCAGTCCCATACATAGCAAGCTGTGATGCACTGTATGTTCTGACATGTATTAGATCCAGCATTTATTTTTACAGTAATTTGTGCGATACATGTTCCAGAACTGGACTAGACAAACTATCATTCATGCTACACATTCTTCAGTAACCCTTGGGTGACCCCATGATCCTGTCTTCAGTTCACTGGGTGCCCTTCCTTGGACTACTTTTAGTAAGTTCTAACCATTATATAACAGCAACATCCCATGAGACCTGTTGAATCATGAATGGATCCAACATTTTGGAGATGTTCTGACCCAGAGGTTTAGCCGTACACTTTGGCCCTTGTCCAAATTACACAGATGTTATTCACTTCACTTGCATCACAGGCTCTGCACAAACTTCCACACTTAATGTGCCACGCTCTCATGCTAGTCATGTACGGAGATGTTGCAGCTCAGTTTTCCCTCCCAAGCTCCTTATTCCCTGTTGCTCTAATCAGTCATGTACTATAGCAGCTAATGTGGCATTGATGAGTCTGACTTTGGGAGTAGAAAATAACTCATCCACATAGGAAAGAAAAAAGAGAGATGGGAGCAAATGTGCATAGATTACTCTGGGGTCTAATTGATCTGACCTGCACAATTATGAATGGGCACTTAAGTAACTACTGAGCCATCCATTTGTATCTTTATAGTTATTTCCCAAGAAATGCTTCGAGGGAGGACTACTTTATGAGTGCTTTAGGACTGTTCTATAAGCCTTAAGATTGCCTATTGGTACTGCTTAAAGTATGGATATGAAGTGTGGAAATAATGGTTTGATAACTTTATAGATCAATATCACAGTTTTTGCTATTAGAATATCTGCTCGAAGATGAAAATAATAAAGCGTTATAATGCAATATTGTGAAAAATTTTTTTTTTTTTTTGGTAAGGGAAGCTTCCTGCTAGCATGCCATGTTTTATCAAACCGCTGCAGAAATACGGTTATGGCCATCTCCACTGGGTTAGCATAGCCTTAACAGCACAACCATTTCGAACATTTTCTTATCGCAGTATACCAGTACACTGTCACAACTGAATGTGTACGATTATATCAATTTTCTCTGCCAGGGTTAAAGGAAAACCTGGTAATGTTTTTCCCCTGTGACTCTGCTTGCCAGTGCATTGTGAAAACTGTGCATTAGTGGAAAGTAGCTCATGCCCATTTTGAGTGTTGTGTGTTTTTCAGCCCAAGCCATCTTGTATTTCTTTTTGCGAGGAGCTCTTTTTGCCATCAGTAGTGTGGTGTGGGATCGATAAAAACATACTGTATCTCACCGGCTCAGCACACAGCATGGGGAAGACAATTCAGCAAACATACATTTTTAATAAAGTGGAATTTCGTCTCCAATCTCTGACCTTCAGCCCTGAAAACTCTTCTCAATAATTCATTATTTTTTGCTTTCCATTCCGTATTGCAGGGTAGTCAAGCCCCAGGTCCTAAAACCCCCAATCCTACAGAGATTTGTGTTTTTTCCCTTTTTTTAACATTTCAAACTTAGCTTATGAAAGTCTTGCTAATTATGTGAATCAGGTACATCTATCAGGTATTGTACTGTATGTCAAACACTGCTGATCCACATAAGCCCCCACCATTCCATCAACCATGACCCCCACACATAAACAAATTCATCTTAACATCATTGTGAGGACCTTAATACAGCTTCTTAATGCTGTTCCTGCACCTAAATCTAACCTAATCATTTTGCTCTTTTAATGAAAAGCTACATTTTAGTTCAATGTTTGTGAGACATTTAGTCCCCACCAAGATATAAAGCGTGCCAATCTAGATCAAATGGTGCGCTATATGTCGGCTGTGTTTCGTTAATCTGTTTGAGAGACTTGGATTTAGGGCATTGTTGTTCAACTGTTGTTTATTTTATCCATCTGCCAGGATTTAATAAATGTTGCAGTTGTTTCCATCAATAATGAAACACAGTTCTGTTGAATGAAAAAGCATTGTTTAAGTGCCTCACATCTTCCTATTTTCCTTTGACAAGGGGTAGCATTTCTTTTAAACATTCATGACTCTTGTGACAGTGACTAGTCCAAATGCCAGGCTGTATACAACGGCTGTATCAGAATGTTGGCTTCATATTGAATTTCACACCTGAGTGAGTTCTAACCCACGGCAAGGAAAAGAGATCTCCTTCACTATGATTGCGTGTGTGTGTGTGTGTGTTCATGGCATTTTGTCCCAATATGCCAAACTCTACCCACATACTGTATTCCAGTAGTCTTTCTAAGACTTCTACAGGTGTATCTATATAAATAAAAGAGAGGTTTTGTCTGTACATTAGCCAGAACTCACTCTTGCAATGATATCTTCATGTTTCATACATTGGAGGTCTCAGAAAACTTTCTGTTTGTATATCTGTATGTCTGTCCAGCCAAATTTTGTCATAGCATCACACAAAACTTGCCGTTCAGAATTTAATGAAACTTTGCCAGTCCTTCAGTATTTGCCTGAAGTTAAACCTGCTGCATAAATGAAATGAAAATGTTGAGTAGAAGGGACAGTATGAGCAGTTATGTGCCAGATTACGGCACAGCATCTAGCGCTTTTTTTTGGCCAAATATAGTGCTTTTTCCCTTAAGGCTATATGCGTCCCTCAATAGAGCCAATCAATGAGAGAGTTTACTGTGTATGCACAGAGTATGTACAGTATGTGGAATTCACAGAAACAACCTTAAAGCCCTTCCCAGGTGCCTCATGAAACAAAAAAGAAATTGTGACCTAGCATGGCTTACTTCAAAAAATAGACAAGTAGACTATGAAAATGTAATCTACAAAGGTCAATGGACAAATCAACGTATGTTTATTCTTCCTGCAGGAAACTTAAAACCAATTTGTCTCATATGTGAAACCGTGGCGCTAATTAAAAAAAGCACTAATGTGCAATGCCACTATGAAACACGGGTCATTAGAGCAAACACATCCCCAGCAGTCCGTGGAGAGGGTATGTAAAATACCCGAACTGAAAGCGCAGGGTTATGCGCAAAAATCGAAATGTTGAGTGAAAGCGATGTTATGAACAGTTATATGCCAGATTTATCAATCTTCTTTGAAATAAGCTACTAGGAAGATGATCAGCTTAATGTTTAGCTTTAACCTTTTAACTCTTTCTACAAACTTATTTCCAAACAACAATGAGTACAAATGCTAGTCTACTACAGTATAAGAAAAACATAAATAGTTAAATAAAAAGCTCTTGTTCCAAAATATTACATATTTCCACTTTTTCCCCTTTGTCAAAGCTTTTTTATCAACAATCATGTATAACAATGAGCTGTTTATTTGGCAGTATGTTTCTGTATAATAAACACTATGTAACCCTTCAGCTGATGAATTCCAAACAGGTGAAGGGCTACATATTGTTTATTCCAAACAGAACAAACACAGTTAATCAGAACTTAAACAGGTAAACCCGTGACGGTTGTGGGATCTGCAATCAGCATGAACGAGTCAGGGCTGGAAAAAGACAAGTAAAAAAAAAAAAAAATTAAGTAAGTAAAAGCAAGTTTTGGTACAACCAGCATGTGTGATTGTAATACTTGTAAGCTGTCACACATGAGCTGGGAGTTGAGGTCTGTATAGCTGCCCTGTCTGAGTCTGGTGCTGATTGAGGTATACATCTGACACTAATACTTTATGTTTTTACTTTGCATTTAAAAGGTAGCATTTCTTTTAAGCACCTTGGTACTTGTTTTTAAATTGGCTTTCTTGAATTGTGTCACAGTGCTGTTGCCATTTATCACCATTTGTGGAAAGCCTCTCGTCCAATCAGATGACTTGGTCAGAACTAACTGTTGAGAAAAATTCTGAAATTGCAAACGGGATAAACTGGTCAATAACAATCTATTATTCAAATTGAACATTTTTAAAAGTCACTTCTTTCATCCTCATTTCAAATCCTGTAGCATGCAGGAGTCTTTTATTTGAGTCCATCATCCATTCCTCCCTGAGGTAACACTGGCTAAGACATTACACAGCTCACTGGTGCTTTGCCATCACCGCAGGCTGCCTGCTGTCTTTTATTGCGATTAGCATAAAGAGGCCATTATTGCACCTGTGGGTGCCTGTGAATGCTACGTTAAATGGGCGCAGCATACAAAAAGGTACCACAGAATTTAATAAAAAAGAGAAAGAAAAAGAAAAACTTTCTATTCAGGAAGGCAACAAGCATGTATGTATAACCAAAGCACCCTCACTGAACCTTGCTCTTCTTCGTTAAAAAGGTATTTAGTTGAAAAGAGAAAGGTACAAAGTTATAGGCATATTTTATTCATTTAGGTATGTACTGTTTTTTATGCCTTTAATTTTATGAATATTTTGATACTTACTCCAACTACCTTACATTCTTTGATGTATTTATATTCTCTGGGTACTACTTCAAACAAAAAAAAAATCATATTTTGTTCAGAACAAGCACTATACTATAATAATTTACACAGTTGTCAGATTTTTTCATAACTATTAAGATTTTTTTTATTCAGGGTAAAAACAAGATACAATATTCTGATAGCATAAGTCTGTACACCTTTTACCAAATTCTGTGTTAAGGCACTTTTGTTTGTAAAACAGCACTCTTTAACCTTAGCCTCAATCTGGGAAAGAATCCACTGTACCTTAATCAAACTTTTTCATTTGCCAAGGTCTCATTTGTCAAATCTACCAAATTCTGAGTGGATCTCCCATGCACAACCTTCTTCACATTATTCCACATGTTTCTGATATGATATTAATTTGATATGGATTAATCCTTTAATCATCTTTTTTTGCTGACTTGGATTTGTGCTTCAGGTCACTGTCCTGCTGGAATGTGCATTTTTTCCTTCATTGTCATCTGTCCGCACACAACTTGAAGGATCTCTGTACAGTGTTCTGACATGACAAGTCCTACTATTTTGATTATACTGTATATGCTTCTTGATTCATGTTTTATTTCTTGGTTAGTAATTTTTGCTTTTGTTTACTCTAGACTGTTTGCTCATTGTTGGACATTTTTCTGTGTTTTTGCCCACAATTTTATGTTTTTGAATTTTTTTTTTTGATCAATGACCATACCTCAACATGTGAAGAGATATTTCCATCATGGGTAGGTAGTGACCAAGTCTTGTCAGATATTCCTGGAGCTACTTTACTCGTAGCAGTCTTCCTGGTAAGTATTTTTTCCTCATCCTTTCTAAAAATTTTCTACTTTAACGTCACCGTGACATTTAATTTTTTCTACTTGTCAATGATGGACTTCATTGTATTCCATGGCACATGTAACATTCTTGTGTACTCCTCATCTGATCAAAACCATTCAAAATTAACAACCTGAACATGCTTTGTAAGCTCAGTGCAGATAATTTGGGGCTAATCAGAATCACTTCACTAAGGAAAGATGTGCGCTATTAAATGGGGAAATATGACATGATACAGCTTAGTTGAAGTTTTAAAATCACAAAAGCTGGGATCTTTTGTTTTTAATGTTTTGCATATGTAGACTTATTTATGTAAGTACTCTAGACAGCAGTGTGTGTGTGTGTGTGTGCGTGTGTG
>JAOVVB010000002.1:14355285-14375604 GCA_028570985.1 Heterobranchus longifilis | reverse complement strand
GTCAGGATGCTCTCTATGGTGCAGGAGTAGAAATTCCTGAGCACCTTAGAGGGCAGTCTGAAGTCTCTCAAGCGTCTTAGGTGGTAGAGACGCTGCCGGGCCTTTTTCACCACGGTGTTGATGTGACAGGACCATGATAGGTCCTGCGTGATGTGAACACCGAGGTATCGAAAACTGTCCACTCTCTCCACTTGGCTCCTGTTGATGACGGGGATCTGGTAGTTCCTCTCCTGCTTTGTACAATAGTCCACTATCAGCTCCTTACATACATTATACAGTATATAGAATTCCCTTTCATTCAATATAATTATCATTTTTAAGATCTATATGTCACACTGCATAAAATTATTTAAAAACAGTACCTACAGTAGCTTTCATAAGCTATCAGTGCTTGCACTTTTTTACAGTTTAATAAATGAAGTATCTGAATTTACTCTGAAGATATTGAACTGGGTATAGTTTTGGCATGACTCCTGGCAGGTAAGCACACTTAATTATTTGTAAGTGGCAAGTTTACTCAACAGGAAGGGGGTTTCCAAGAACAATCATAAAAGATCAAAAGGAAAGGTCTCCGTCACTACTGCACATGTAAAAAAGGAAACAAATTTAAAAGGGAAGCCATGCTATTCTGCATGCCAGTAGATAGTGAGATTTTAAATTGATTTAACCTTTCTCTTATGTTAGCTTTCTGTTACTATCTCTTATGTTAACGGGTCGGTTTTGACCCGTGTCATTAATCAGCCATATTACCCTCAAAACAATTATTTATCATCCAACTTTTTTCTTACCTCTTGGTTACTTTGTTGTCAAATCTAAAGACTCGTGATACAGTATCATTCGAAATGACTGAAGTGGCATTGTTGCGCGGAAAATATTTCTGCCTGTCGACGCATCCCAGAGACTATCAGTGGCCTCATTGCTGGATTTGTAAACACCAGCAAGAAGAAGAACACCAATATAAGCATCCAGGTATTCCTCATCAATGTCATTCCACATGTCGCCATGACCCTTTTTTCCTTCAAGGTTTGTCATACCAATCATAACTTTCTTTAGTGACAATGGCATAAACAGATCAAAACATGTCTTGACATCACTTACTCTCGTCACAGCAAACCTTGTGATTCCAGGGGTCATTTTGATGACGTTTGCAGCAGCTGCCCTGCCATGTAAGTCAGGAGGTACTGAGCTCCAACAGATGTTACCACTTTTGGATTTGAAAGTTTCAGATCATCAGATGTGTCTGTGCCTTCTGGTAGTTACTCTACAATGTCTTCCTCCTCGGAAACCTAGGTAATAGTAATAGTTAATAGTTAGAAAGGTAATAATTTTCACCAGAGCATTTTATAATTTAGTACAATAGTTTTTTTTTAGTAGTTTTATGCATTTAAAAAGTAAAACGGGTCGGTGCTGACCCTAACACAAGAGGAAGGTTAATATGATTCTGAGAAAGGAAGCATTAAGCTCACTCACTCATCGTCTATTGCTTTATCCTGTGTACATGTTTAGTATACTACTATACAGTCATTCAGTTTAAAATCCAGTCGTTGGTAGTGTGCAAGTGTAGGTGGAGACAAAACAGAGCTCCCCCTCTCTCCCTCCCTTCCTCTTTCCATTTTCTCTCCCTCCCTTCCTCTCTCTGCCTCCCTCCCTCTCTCCCTCCTTTCCCTCTTCTCAGCCTCCCTCCCTCGCAGTCGCCCGCCCACACTACCTAACCTTGAGTCTTACAGAATAGCTGTTCGAAGAGGCAGTAGAACAGCTGTGATCCTCTACGCCCACTCTTTTCATTCTCCGTCTTGCTTTTTTTTTTACCAGTCTCTTTTCATCCCCGTCGTCTGTAAATGCCTGCAGTGCTTTATCTTCATACGTGGGACTGAGAGATTGTGCGGCTCAGATGGGAGGTGTAACTGCTGTGTGCTACATGAACGCGCGTGGCCGTGCACGGAGGTGGGTAGTGCCAAGCGAGGGATGCTGAACGGAGGCCGCGAGGGCCTGTTCGAGCAGGGCAGGCGCTTTCAACAGGAAGGTAACTCCAGGGCGGCTTTGCAGTGCTTCCTCAGCTGCCTACTGGGCCTGACCCATGTGCAGAGCTTTCACTCGCTGCCAAACTGCCTGCATCAGGTGAGCCTCAGCCTGCAGGACAGAGATCCACACCAGAATGCATCAGGATGCACAGACATCATTCACCACTCACTGGTCACGCTACACTAAAAGGCAAATGTGTAGTATAGAATTTATCCTAAGCTCTTGCATTGGCAGAGTGATATGAATTGGTATTTTTAAAATGCTTCTTCATGCGCCATGTTTGGCACCATGTTTGACCTAGATTTGTCTCTGCATGAGTGGCATGATCGCTCAGTCTGCATGCACAGGGACAGGCGTGAGGATGTGTGCAGTATTTAGACACACTCAGGGAACAGAACTCCATAAGCAATCAGGACCCACACAATCATGGCTGGTCTGCAGCGTTTGTTGATTTAATGGCACACTGACATAAATCAAGTTAGATTACAGGATAGTGCCATGGTATTACTTACCAAAGAATGAAAACAATCACAGACGTTCCACATTTGCATGTGCATACAGATACCTACATTTCAGAACATTTGTCTACTGCCTACCTGCCTAGTGCAATCTGTGCTGGTCTGAATTGGCCTAAGCATAGGAAACTCATTAGATATACCCAGTTAACATTAGCAAAACGTACCTCAGCATACTTTTTGAAAATTTAAATGGGGAGTTAATGGAATAAAGAGCTTCTAGGGAGACGGAGGAGACGAGCTTTTGCTAACTCCAGCATCTTAAAACATTTTACTGAGGTAGGGTGATGGGAAACTCACCCTCTAGTTCCATGCTGCAGTCTGGTGGCTTATCCATCATGAGAAAGGTCACCACGGATAATGAAATGGCACAAGGGAGAGCCTGATTAGTTGCCAAACTGAAATAAGTAGATGCGAAACTGAGCCAATTTGATTGCTGAATAGCATACAGTCATGGGATGGATGTGTAGAGTAATTAAGTAAGTGAACAAGTTTTCTATTTAAGTAAGGTTCGAGTATAAATCTGCCAATTTAGTACTTTAGTACCTGAGCTTTAATACTATACTTAACTATTTTCCACCCTCCTGGTACACACGATCCTGTAGCACTTTCCATTTAACTCCATGACATTTTGCATTACTGTCTGTCTTCACATGAATGTGCCCTTGTCTAATCCAGACATTAAAGTAACTGTCCGCTGACACTTATTCAAATGGTAGGTCTATACTCTGATAACATTTAATCAGCACAGCCTGTGTGGAAGTTTCCAAGTGTCCCAGGAAATGGCCAGTACATAAACAGTAACTCAAGCATAAAGGAATGTGTGGCATGACACAGACTCTGGCTACATATAAACAAAGTCTTTAAAGCCCTTAAAACAGTGTTGCAATGTTGAATTCCCGTTTAGAAAGTAACATAATTAGAGTTGAATTTAATTGTAAGTTTAATGTTGCTAAAAATTAATTAGCCATCGATGAGCTGTTAGGATCCGTAGACGATGTTACTGAAGATAGATGAAGTTGTTTGTGCTTTTGTTCTTTCTGTTAGATTGCTGAACTCTTCATCGACGAGAAAAATTGTATCCTTTTCTGGGAAGGTCAAGAACTGTTGCAGATGAAGCGTTCCTCTGGGTATCTTCTTATCCACTATGATGAAATAAAGGCCCCGAGCATTTAAGCCTTCTCACACCTTCATGTACAACAACACTACAAAAAATTCTTGGCTGTGTATTTGTCACACAAATGACTGTCAAGGTTTAGTTTAAATCAATACATCATTCTGAGCACTCTTGTAGGAAATAAAACATTTCTTGTGGTCTGGAGTGTAAAAAAAGTGTGAGCCAGTAGCCATCGCTTTATCACCCTTGTGATTTGACTACAGTGTTTTTTATCCCCTTCTAAGAGGATTTGCCAATTTCATTGCATTTCCATTTCCTCATAATCTAGAGAAAACTATATCAGATCTTTTTTTAAAAATGCCTGTAATGTCTGTATACTGTATAGGCCTGCATACAAAACACTTGCAAAATTACATTTAAGAGAGAGATTTCACTTTCAAAGTTATTAATCTGCGAACAAAAAAGGGAGCCAACCTTTGCTCCAAAATTGGAACGGTTTATTTATGTCCAGTGCAATCAAATCAAATCGAGTCAAGTTGGCTTTTATTGTCATTTCAAACATACACAGTTCAGCACACAGTGAAATGAAACAGCGTTCCTGCAGGACCAAGGTGCTACATACAACATAAATTACCAACAGAATTAACAAAACTATCCAAGAACTATACAAAAAGACAAAAAAGAGTAAAATCCTTGTGCAAATGTGCAAACAAGAGCAACATGACATAATGCAATACTCTGTGATAATGAGTTGAGTTAGTGCAAATAAATTGTGCATGAGATGACGGGTGAAAACGGTAAACATTTCTTGTTGAAGTAGCAAGTTCTTGTGCAAATAACAGCAAGTAAATACTGGGCAAAAAAAATTGATGGCTAGATCCTTATCAGTTCACTATCCATGTGACTTCTTCTCAGAACTGTACGTAATTAAACTTTGATTTGACATAAAATCTAATTAATGTCTGAATCGACCCAGATATAATCGAGTAATCAATGTAATTACAGATGTATTTATTTTTCTGTCTATGTAATGGTTTTATTTGAATTGATAAATATTATATGATATTCCATGCATCCATCTAGATACCTTTGTAGTCCAACTAGGGACTGTGGAGACCAATGGTGACCACTGTATTTCTTCCCATTTTATGTCCATGATGGCATTCACATGCGCATTCAAACACTATGGGAAATTTGGGACTGCCGATTAGCCTAATCTGCATGCATTTGCAATGTTGGAGGAAACCGAAGTACCCGGAGAAAACCCACCAAGCATGGGGAGAACATGCAAACTCCTTGCACACATACCCTGAGACGAGGATCGAACCCCAACCCAGGAGGAACCACCTGAGCCACCATGCCACCCATGTGATATTCATAACTGATCTTTAGCCAAATATCAACAGTAGATCAGAGCTGTTCATTCAAAGCACAATATTTAAGGCACATTCACAAGAGATGGCCATTAATCCACTGTAATATCAGGAACTCGAGGGAAGTTACAGAGTGTCATAATGCAAAAAAAATGATCAATTTATATTAGTACTTCAGCAGGAACAACACAAATCTCTAATGTTGAGTCACATATTAGATTAAACACAGGGTAATAAAATTCCTAATTTTAGGACAGCTGGTACCTGCCAGCATGCCATGGCATCAGTGCTGGGTGTTGTTTAGTTCTGAATGTCTGCCTGTGACTCAAATGTCTAAATGTGTTACCCTGGCATCAGATGCTGTAATTATCCTCCTGCCAACTTTTTCCAGTCTGATACACTGTCAAACTACCTGGAATAATTTTTACTTGGCACAACAGTATAAATCTCTATGAATAACACCGCTATGAAGTTTTACAGATTACAATGTCAGATATTAATATACTTTTTTTTTTTAAACTTTATTGTTTTTGTGGTATCAGAGTTATAATTAATATTAATAACATCATAAAAGTAGAAGCATGTCTAGTAATAGAAACCTATTCATATCTATTAAAAAAGATTTGTTTTTTTTTCCCCTTATGCATTCCTTTGTGCGTGCAAATACACTTTAAAATCCATGTCTATTAATAACTTTTGCACATGCTTTATGTCTTTCTATGGAGAGGGCATGACCGGTTCAGACAACACTACCCAATCACAAGTCTCATTGAGGTGCAGAAAAGCTTAAGATAAAACTGCACCTCCGTTGCTTTATATTCCATTGAAGCAATACAGGTTACGTAGTAGCTGTGATTATTTTCCCACCTTTAAATTGATTATAAGTTCCTGGCTCTATGTCATAACAACACAGCAATCTTGATGATAAGCAAGTCTGCTTCTTGACTCATAAAACAGATGAGAAAGCGCTGCAGTTCATTCAAGCAGAGAAGATGTTCTATGAGGTGGCATTGATCGAACTCACCGCTCTCCAGGGAAGCACAGGCAAGTCTGCTTTATGATTTATCTAGCGCCAGGTTACTTCTGTTCAAGCTCCATTATAGTTCACTTTGTTTATAGGGGTCATGTATCATTACGGTCTAAGCTCACGTCAAATCTAGTATTAATACCTTAGGAGCATGAAGAAGAACTATGGAGAGGTTGTTTGCTGAGGCTGGTATGGTTTCGAGGAGCATACTTTTGCCAGAATGGCAGTGCTACAATGCTACAACATAAAGAATGAATTCTTGTTATTGCTACACTTGTCATTGCTATGCTCACTTGACTAGAAACAAGCAACTCCCTTTAGAGTACACCAGTACATTTAGCCCATGTTCATCTTTATTTACAGCACAAGAAGGGCCATTTGTCTCCTCGCCTGATGCATGTGTGCATGGTGTTATCCAGGTTGTCTGATGCTGCTGAAGCAGCACACAGCTGACACGTGGGCTCAGTATGGAAGTGCTTCACTTCAGACAGATAAATGGCTAGTCTATCTGTTATTTCATTAAAGAGCCGCTAGAGTCTGGGAAATGCTGAAGTCTGACTCAGCACTTGTGAATTGCACTGTCGTGTCTTCCTCCCTGTAGACAGGACTGCTGCTGTGCTGCTCAATGAGACTCCAGTCAGTACTGTCAAGTTTAAGACTGTCAGCCTCATATTTATAGAAACCTGCTGTCTCTTGCTCTCTAGTTTAACAACTCACTCTACTTCGCTAATTTCATTGTTGATTTATGGTTATTTTATGGTTATTATTTTAAAACCTTTATGGCTATTTTATAGTGTTAACTGTTGTTCAGAAATATGTAAAAGTATATACTGTGTTATCTGTCTGCATTTTGAAAGAACAGCAGAAAATTTGACAATTTGTGCATATACTGTATATATTATGCATTTATTGTAGATGTTACATTGCATAATGTATTGTTTATTTTTCATCAACCAATCATAATTTCATGTTATGCCTTTTTTTTAATCGATTCGTTTCTCTCTGATTTTCCTCATGATAGTGGTTAAAGTAGTATTTGCTATGTGACTAGTGTGTGACTGTGTGTGCTTAAGAACATTTGAATATCTGGGTGTGGTGAAATCAGGTGTCCTGCCCTTCCATTCTCTCTCTCTCTTTCTACGTAACCCAGTTTCCTTTGTGCTTGTGCAGTGTGTCTTCGGATCGTGGCTCATGTGACATATTGTCTTGGGTTTTCTAACTCAGTGTATGTTTGTGCAGTAGACTCTGAGGAGGACAGTACACAGGGTTCCTCAGGATGGCTCTCCCAAGAGGAATTGTCAGAGCAGGCCTTGCAGGCCCAGGATCTTGAGAGACTGGCTCAAATTTGCATCATGAGTAAAAGGTACAATTTTTTTCACTGGTGGAGTATTTTCAATCATTCGGGGTGATGGGTATCAACGATTAAAAAATAGAAAAAAAATTTTGTTTTTGTTTTTTGCAAAGGTTAAATACTGTATGTTACAATATTTTTACAGAATTTCTGATCGTATTATTTGAAGCACTGCTTTGTTTATATTTTGATAAAAATCAAAGAATTTCATTGAAAAGCCTTCAAATTCAAATTAAAAAGCAATATTTGCATCAAAATTTATTAACAGTGAATGTTCTCCTGGTAATAATGTATAATTTTATAACAATGTGTCTGGTTCCAAAGGCTATGAGGAAGCTAATTTGTGAAATAGAAAGAATTTGGTGTGTCTGTGTGTATTAGTGTAATGTACTAGAGACTTTCTTTAGTCTTTCTCTGTACTGTAGGTTCCAGCCTCTCAATGTTCCTGCCTTTAATAAAGCACTTATTTAGAGTACATTAGGAGTTGAGAAAAAAAACAGTTAATAAGTTTCACAAAGACTTAGGCTCCCTTATTAAATTGTTGCTCTGAATCATGGTGTTTGATCTGTAGTGAACTTTAAAGAAACATAAGAAACACCAGGTGTTCGGTAACTTGCAGTGTATATTAAAATGAAGTGGTTACCCAAGGCTATGGGCTATTGCTCTATTAGTTCTATATTACTACGTGAGTGTTTTATTGTATATTATACCATAAAGGTACTGTACAGTAGGCGCAACTAGGCGAATTACATCATACATTGTTTGATTGACAGCTTTGTGAGTACTGTACCTACACCAGCCCTCATGTATACATACGACTGTCTATATATACTTGTATAAGATGTGTACAATGGATGATGACAGAATACAAACGCACCAACCGATAAAACACCAGGAAAGTGACTAGTGTTATGTGACTTCCCAGGCTTCAGGTATTACTAGGGCAGCCTCACATCGGTGTCCTGTTTCCTTGAAGGTATTAACATGACCAAGGAGACATTTTATGGCCACTGCACTCTTTATACATGTACACAGGAACCACTGATCACAGATTGATTACACTTTAACCTGATTGTAACATTATTTTGCAGAGGATGCTATTTGATGGTGAATAATTAGATAAAACAAAATTCTTTTAACTTTACCACTTAATTTCTCACTACCCATGTAAGATTATGTTTCTGGGAACACCAGGATAGACGTTGGTATTTGTGATGTAATCTTTTAATCTCAATTTGGCTATAGTGGGTCAGGTAACAGGAGAATAGCAGGAAAGAGCAGTGATTCAGCTCACACATGCCCAATAAAAAAGCAAGTACATTTGTTTTCAGTGAGCAAAAGCATGTGATGTTTTCATCAAAAAAATCCACAAAAACATAAGTTCTTAACATTTTTGTTGCTGCAGCTGTATGTTAATTCCAGACATTCTGTCAGCTAGTGTAAAGTTAGTGTCCATCCAGCACCTGCAGTTTTATGCCAATTTGTATCTGAATTTCAATAGGTAAGTTAAAAATAGATAAGGAAGTCTGGGTCAGGTTTAGCTCATTGCTAACATCTGTAGGATTGTTTAAACCATCCTCGGATATACACGTACGCTTTAAATAGCTCACCTCTAGGAAAAACAGGCCTCTTGAATCTTTTAGTGCAATGATGGCATGCAGTGCTGCCCTTGCTGAAAGCACTCTCTTCTGAAAGCTGTGCTGCGTAACCGCCGATCACGTGTGCCTATACGGACACTCCAAGACACTCCAATCAGCTTTGTACAGAAAGAGCATACACTATACTCATAAGCAAAAGTAATGGTCTTCTGTAGAATTGGTGGGCTCTAACGCTACATTTTAAAGTAGACTATGCATCTTCTTAACAAGGTGTGTATACCAAGACAGAAAGTCCCATTAAGGAAACACAAACTCAAAGTACAGTAATAGAAATCAGAGTATCAAATGGCTGGAACAGTGTTAGTCACCCTGCATTCACAATGACATTTTTTTAAACGAGTGTTCTTAAAAAATATCTTCGTCCATATGAAAATACAAAAATACCTTCTCATGAGCATGTCTAACCACAAGGAGGGTATGTAACCCTAACCATAAAGCCACATTTACCAATCAGGAGCCTAAAAAAGTAATAACTTGATATGTCTCTCTGAAATTTAAAAAATGCAATAACAGGGCACATTCTTATAGACCAAAAATGTACACTTTAACATTGATCACTAAGTGTCTGATTATCTGCACCTGAGAAGGAGAGCACAAGATCAAGGAACTAAAAATCTATTTGCATGTAGACAAAAGGCCAATGTACAGTATACGTGGGCTAGTATTACTTAGTCACTAAGTAGACACTTTTATCCAAAGTGACTTACTGTATAAAACATGCAAAGACTTGATGGTACAAAAATATAAGCATCTATACAATCTGGAAAGCCTCTATTAGAGCCCATAGCTGGAATTACAGTGCATGTGTGGCTGGATTTGTTGCACTCCATGCAATGAAATAGAACAACATACATAACATACCCGATAGCGCATATCCTTGTTGTTGTACTAAAAAAAGCTCTTTGTAAGCAAGAGTGCCAGATCAGAGAGCTGAGTTTCGGACATGGATTAGATGTAACCTTTATAAATAAACTACTACAATGCTATATTTAGTCATTTTTCTGTCTATGTAACTATAGCCCATGACTTGCTTTTGATGCTTATAATTATATACCGTGTACATACTGTACATATACGAACTAAATACATTACAACAAAGTTTGGTACATTGTAATATAAAATGCTTTAAACCTCTCTCACAGAAAAAGAATGTGATTGTGGATTAGCAAAATCCAGAATTGTTGGATTGTGTGGGGTATTTCTTAAATGCGGAAGAAAAATGAGATGTAAAAAGCTTGTATCAGCACTATTTGACAGACTTTGACGAAGTGCATTTGAAGTATTGAGTATTATTAAGTCTCAATGCTGCCTGTTATGTTTGCAGTAATCATACCTGAGTAGAAATAATTAAATTAAATATAATTCAGGTATACAGTAGGATAACCATAAGAGGACTGTTTACATAGATATATTAAAATATTATTGGTTGTTTAGTGTAAATTGCATCCAAAGTGATTCAGCATCAAATAATTGCTGGTGTACATAGTTTTTGTTTTTAACCCAGACTTTTTTGAACAAACTATAGTATAAGCTGTCTGCCATTTTATGCTTTGCCTTGCTTGCTTTATATACTGTACCTGTAAAGGCAATGGCTATTTTGCTGATTAATCTCATAACTTTGACTTCCAAGTACATTCAGTAAGAATTCATGGCTTTGTCCCAAACCACTGTGACAAAACTTGTAACTGATTACCTCAAATGTTTTGAGTTGTGCCAACTTATTCGGGTTTACGGGAGTGTAGGCGGGTTTGTGAACACATCCTCTCAGGACATTGCTTTTCTGACTATGCGAATGCACGGTTTAACATCAAGTATATTTCCACCCCTAGAGGTGTCCCAAATGTTTCTGTTAATGTTTCAGCTAAAATACATCTCAGATCATGCATCAGGGCATGATCTGAGCAAACTCATAATGAGTCACAATTTTTAAACACGCTGAAGCTATAAATGACTGTCCCTGGATGCCTCTAGCCAGTCAGAATGCAGGGACTGGGAATATGCCTTTTTAATCCACTCATTTGGGATATCAGGCATTTCCTACACACATTGGTGACAAACAAAACAAGGGAGCCAAATCTATTGTGTGTGGATGTAAGAGGTAATTTCACAGAAACACCTTCAATGTTTTGTTATATAAATGTTAAAAGACATTTAAGAGCTAAAGTAACATCAGGTTAATTGTTAGCAATCTTGATATACTAGTCTGTTGAAGTTGTTTTAAAAAGTTTTACAGAGATTCTCTGGTACATTTTAACTATTCGACAAATGTACTGGCTCGAAGATTTAGCTTGCTTTTGCAGGCAATACAATTTACTGTTAGTAACGTTATTCTCACAGTCAGTCGGAATAGGTCCGGTCACGTGCTTCAGTACTGATGCGAAATTGCCCCTCATTCATGAAAACTATTTGATGTAAAATGTTTAATACACACATGTACTGTACAACTTTTGGGAATATGTGTCAGAACATTTCCACTATTTCTTAATTTCTACAGAAGTAAGTAAGTTCTACTGTAAGTAAGAGAGTTTAGTGTTTATAGCCCAGAGAAAAGCATTTCTGTGCTTTGGTTTTGGCTCAGACATGCTGCCGCTTTACAGTATAATGCTCTAGTACACAAGTCTGTTGTGGGAAAAATGAAAATGGCGACTCCTGGGTGGAGCTGAGCACTGCGCTGAAGGAAGGTCTTTAGCAAATAATCACCTCTTTTTATATCAACAAAGATGAAAAGATTATGGAGAACTGAAGAATCTGATGGACATGTTTATAAAGAAAAGATATTACATTTTTGAATTTCAGAATCATGTGGCTGTTCCAAAAATATCAAAAAGTTAACTTTGCACAAAAGGTATATACTCTGGATGTGTACAAAAATGTTCAAACATCAGTGTATATAACATGAGAAATGAACATCTCTTGCAAACCTGTGCTTGAAAATGCTGTTATTTTCTTTTTTTTTTTCTTTCTTTTTTTTATGGCATTATAAAAATGGAGTAATTTGCACAGAACCTCCTCTAGCTTGGTGCTTGGTGCTCAGCTCCACCCAGAAGTCCACCATTATAATTTCCTCACTACAGCAGACTGTAGCTATCAGCAACATGTCACAGCTAAGAGCAAAGCCAGAGGCATTTTAATGCTGGAGGCGTTTTCTACTAAGGTTACGTTCACATGAAGTAGACAAAAGAGCACAAAACACTTTTCATATTTTTAACCATAAAAACCCCAACACAAATAGACACACAGATAGACCTCACCAGTCTTACCTAAAAAAACCAGTGCATAAAATACAAAACATTATATTTAAAGAAGAAAAAAACACACTAAATTCACTAAAATTATGTACAATTTGAAATTCAGTGTGTTGTAATGCTGAAAGAGCCTTAAGCCTGTGAATAAATGCATTACCAGTTTAATAAAGAAAATCTAAAACTGTCATTACATCTGAATCAATTCTTATTTCACACTCTGTTTCTCTCTACACTGACTAGCTGATGAATTTAGTCTGTTACCATGTATTACTACTGGCCTAATGCACACATAACTCCTGTTAAATCTGCCCTGACATCGCTGACACAGCACAGGCTGTGCATTACGATAACACCTGTCAGGGAGACTCACAGCAGCGCAGGAATCATATAATAAAGTTTTATTCCTCCTGCCTGTGTAGTCATGCTCTTTTATTTTAAATAAAGATCTTATGCACTGTAGTTTCAAGTAAAGTAGAAAAATGTACACCAAACTGCTACTGTTTGTATTTTGATTGCCCTTGTATTATTTTATGTCTTCTAATACAATAAGTATTCACTATGTATATGCACATATAATTGATGTGAATATATATGAATATATAATTAACATATTTTTTAAAAAATGCTATGGGGATCTTTATGATTTTCCTTATTTGTTTGAACAAAAAGTTATTTTCTTTTCAGACCACACCATGCTTTAGAATACAGCGGCAAGGTACGTATGTCATTGTCCCAGTAAAAAGTGCTGATAAATAAATCATGATTTCATTGTATTATTATTATAGACCATTCATATTATCTCTGCTTGTTTTAGGCCACAAAAATACACCAACGAGCATTTGGTAATGATCACCCCATCACAGCCAGGAGCCTGGAGCTACTGGGCACGGTGTATGCTGAGATTGGCAAGAATGAATACTCAGGTACATTACACTGCAGGAAGAAATTAATGAACAATTACACTAAAATAACTGTTCAGTTGAGAATTCAATTCCATAATGTCAGTTTATTATCATTTCAACATATAATAATAATAAATACAAAAAATATAAGAATATTACCAAATACAAAAAATAGCTTCTAATTGTTTCTTTTAACTGTATTTAGAGCTGATAGCAGGATTTATTTTCTATTACTTAATTGTACATTTTAGTTAGTCATTAAACAGACAATTCCAACAGCATTCAGGACAGGTCTTTTTCTCTTTTTTATTATTTTATTATAGGTCATACTGTTTCTTTAGCTTTCTGGCGATTAGGGGGAAGAGCTGTGACGCCTCCTTTATTTCTGTTATGCTGGGAGGCGTACAGTACCAGATGCTGTTCCACATGTTTATAAAAATATAACCCTTATGTTTATCTCAGCTACTGAGTCATGCTGTTTTAAGAAAATGCTTTTAGTGCTACATGTCATCTGTATGGCTCAGCATCTTAATACAGGTGCAGAATACTGTATAGTCTGCTGAAAAATGAGTGTACTGTATATTAAACATACATGAGTGTTTATACTCAATACAATGTTGCTTACAAAAAAAATAATTACAAACATTTTACAAAATTAGCCGTGCCATGGTAACCTTCCTTTAATTTAAGTAAAACTATAAAACAGTTACAAATTCCTTATTATATAAATTTGCTTACATTTGGCATTTCAGATAACAAATAAGTTTTAGGTTGTTTTAAATTGACATAAAATTACGATCATGTTGACTGTTAATGAGTTTCCCCTGTGATACCATGGTGTTACAGTACCATTGTATGATGATGATCTAATTGCTGTGAAATACTTTTGATAAACACCATCTTGCTCATGTGAATGCAACAATAAAAAGTGAAATGAATTGCAGGGGAAGCTTTTACTTATACATTTTTTACTGTATGTTTGGTTATATTTATTATTAACTGAAAGCACAACACGTTAAAACTATCTGCTCATGTCACAGCCTCATTGGGTCAGTGTGTATCAGCTCTGTCGAAAACGTCCTCTGTCCCTGAGTCCTACAACAATACCCTCAACAGTTTCACTCTCAGTGACAAAGATTCGGACCTCTGGCACAGAAAAGACCTACATCCTCCATCAGACACGCCAAAACCAAAGGTACAGATATTTATTAGTTGCACTGGCGGTTATTTAAAAAGAGTAAATTGCTTAATATGCTTTTTCACCAAGAATAGAAATATTTTCATACCCATGGCTACAGGTTATCAACTGTAAGATCCCTACCTCCATCCTAAAGAGGACCAACATGCCCTTCTCGTCTCAGCGGCGGAAAACAGAGAGGCATGTGCATTTCAGTGACCCAGAGATTACTGTTCATGGTAAGGGACTAAACTGGAGACTTGCAGGTCACCCTGAAGCGAGAGCTGTATCATTAAGTGAAAAATGAGTGAATTAGTAAAGTGAAGAGTTGTGACAGATCTTTGCCTGTGGGACTGAAGTTAATGACTTAACCAGGTTCAACAGTACACTTACATGTCCAACTGATTTACAAGCATAATTAATTATACATGCTAATGAGATACTTTGTAGTCTATTCTATTTTTTATATGGCAGGATGACGGTATACAGTATAGTCGTGTCTAATGTGCTAGCTGTTTCTTCTTTTGGGATACACAATGCTTTCATGTTTGTATTTGTAGGCCTGATATTTCTTTAATTTTTAAAATATTTTACAAGGGCATTCAGTTTAAATGGCAACCTGACTAAACTGTGACTAATGAATATTGTTCTACCAGCTGTTATTGTCTTCCGGAATGTTTTTCCAAGCCTAGAGAATCTAATAATTACATGTAATGGAAGTCTAAAGTGCTCTTTCATTATTTCGGATTCACAGACATTCCTTATTATGACTGTATGGGAGGTAAGTGTATTGTATAAGAAACAGTGATATTATTAACGTAATGCACATGGTGTGTGACCTCATCTTGTGTGAACTTGATGGCATGTAAAGGGATGCAATGTAGTTTTGTTTGAACCTTAAAAGTTTTGATGTGAAACACAAAACAGAAAAGTATGATTCACTGTAACTGAGAAATTATGTGCACAGCATGCATCTTTAACATTCATACTGTCTAATTTAATTCATAGATTGAAGCATGCCTCTTTGATTTGTTTGCTTTACTGAATGAAATTCATACTCACTGTCATTTGAGTAGGAATGCTACTGTATACTAATAGTGGGTAGGGCCTATGTTTGCTCTCAAAGCAGCATCAATTCTTCAGGTCACAAAATTTTTGAAACATTTCTTTCATACTCAAAATCTTCCAACCCAAAGGTGTATTTTTTTTTTACACAGATCTGGTGACTGGGAAGACCACTGAAAAACACTGAACTAATTGTAATTTTCATCATCATGCTGGAAGTACCCATTAGAAGATAGTCATAAAGGGATGCACATATTCAGCAACAATACTCAATAATAAGATGTTTTGGCATTCATGAGATGATTGATTCATATTAATTGGCCCCAAGTGTGCCAAAGTGTTCCGCACATCATTACACTACCTCCATTAGCATACAGTAGGCTGTTGACCTAGGGTCATTCATGCTGTTGTAGATTCTGACCCTCCTATCTGTGTGCTTCAGGCAAAATCAAAATTTGTCAGATCAGGCCATGTTATTTTCTCAAACAAACACTCAAACCAGCCCGGTTGGCAGCAAAATCTTTGAGATCATATTTTCCCTATCGTGATGGCTGATATAAACAGTACAGTACTTGAAGCTGTGGCTGGTATCTGCATGATTTTATTGCATGATTTTTTGTATTGTACTGCTGTCATATGATTGGCAGCATGAACATGTAAGTGCGCCGGTGTTTATAAAGAAGTGCTAAATGAGTGTCTAAATTTCCTTATTATTTCAAAATGCCTACCTTGAGTGCAAAAGTCCTTACCCTTTTGGTTGTAGGTGAAAAGGGTCAATTTGAATAAAACAATGTATAGTCTTCTTTTTCTACAGTATGCTCCCAACAACATCTTCTCCAAGCACTAATTAAGCCAGCTCTTGTTTGTTTAGCCTCATTTACCTGTGTGTATATGTACAGTATACTATGACAAGTTCCCCACAGTTACCTTGGAGATGTTCCTCCACTTTCTGTTCCTTTATTTTGCTTCTTTTTTGCTTTGGTCATTTTGCTTTATTGTTTCTTGCAGAAACAATTCTTAGCAGTAGTAATAATAATAATAATAATAATATATCCATAAATTCTGGCTTATAATAACGAGGAAAAATCTGTAAACCCTAAAACACATTAAATGCCAGAGAAAGGGTACGCAAAACTCTTGCACTCAGCAATTAAATAGCTAGAGCTAGATAGAGTTTTACCTCCTGCTCCTTACCTCCGTGAACTCTATCATCTGCAGGGTATGACTCGTCACAGAGCCGTCCCCACCTGGCCCTGCTTACCTGTCTGTTCCTGCTGCTCTCAGCATTGGGTTTAGCGCTGTACTGCACACACCGCCGACGACCCCATCGCGCCTGTGAGGAACTACAGGCAGCGCTCGCTGTCTATCTACTGCGGTTTAAACAAATCCTGTGGGGTTGCTGGATCTGGCTGACCATGCAGTGACCACAACAAACTATCAGTGGCATTAATATTCAGAATATATGGAGTACAGTAAAGCTGGACAACAACACAGAAAAGACAAAGCTGAGAATCATGGTTTTATGGAAGTTTCATGGAAATATTAGGTACTTAATGTAAGAGCCTTTACAGTATGTGATGGTCCCCACCCAAGGGCAGAACATGCCTTTACAATCCACTGATGAAAAACAGTTAACTTTTGCACGCCATCCACAGATGGCATTCTTATGCCTTTTATGACTCACAATCTCAGAGACAAGTGCATTTCAAATATATCTGTCCTTGTTGCAGTTGTGGTTTGAAAATGTTTCTGTTCTGATTATTTTTGTTACCAGCTAAACAAAGAATACTCATAGGAATCGTCCAACAAATGCTTAATATACTGAAAATAGATTTAGATTTAATCTTCTTTAAATCAGTTACAGAGTTGAAAGTCACACTCAAACACACAGCAGCGCTTTTGCTTCTCCATAAATGTTAATCTTGTAATGTTAATATATAAAATGCAAAAGAGCATTCGTTATTTCACTATTAATCCTATATGCTTTGAGTAATTACACATGTAAATAGAAAATATTAGTAACTAATGTCATTTAAGTAACCCATCTTTTTGTGCACATTGTATGTGAATGTACATAGAATCATGAGTGACACTCAACACTCAGTATAACTTATATGGTGTAAAGTTAAGCACAATGTTTCCATCTTTAACATTTACAAAACAAAGTTCAAACAAGAACGTTTGACAATGTAGCCAGCCATATTTTCTGCCAAGTCAGATTTACTTCATAGTTCAAAGGGCAAGGAATTTTTTAGTTTACAAAAATTCAAGATTAGTAGACTTGAATTATTTCTATGTTCGTGTCACCTGTGTTTATTTTTGCAAGAACCAACTAGTGTATATGAATATATTATACTTCTATTTATTTGTCTATTTTTATATATTTTTTTTCTATCTACTATTTCCTAGAGTAATATAATTTGTTATTTTTGTTCATTTTAGTTAAGTGATTTTAATTATGTTTTAATTTATGTTTAAAACATTCTTTTTTTAAAGCCAGTGGTATTTTCCACCAAAATCTGACAGAAATAAATAGGCATTCAGTACGAACTGTTCAAGCAATAAAATGTTTTTCATGTGATGGGTATATATGCCAATAACATTACCACTGATAATAATGAAATGTTCTGTATTTTGAAAGGAGTGGAGCAGGTAAAATATTTTATATTTGTAAATTACTGCAACAATACAGTGGATAATGTGACATTGATAATTAATGAACAGGTTCGGTACTTGCATTCATATTATTTGGCTTAGATAAAAAATGGGATATACAGTATAGGATAAATATTATACAAAAGTTATATTCTAAATATTAAAATGCACTCATGATAAGGGATTATACCAAATACATACCCAATATTATCAGTGTGTCTTATGTATGTATCAGACCTAATTCCTTTTTAATAACTGTGCTTTTTTTATTTTTAAATATTTTTTTAAATACTTTTTTTTTATTACTCCTAAGACTTATTTAAACAATCCAATTGCTTTTAACACACTAACTGCACCTCACCATAATTTCAGTCATTTACCAATTTTGGACATAAAAGTCCCTAATACAGATTAGTGCTGGACACCAGATGTGTTTTGTGTTTTTACTCTTATTCATGTAGCTAATTGTACTGCTACAGATTGAGTCCTACAAATGCATTACTTACTGTCATATAGGGAAAATACAACCACTGTGAGATTTTGTGAGGAAACAAACGGCAGTCAAAGTCAAATAACATCTCTGAAATTCTTTTTGAAGAATAATTACACTGAGTATACTGTATCTTTGTACATAATAATGCATAAAAGGATAAACAATATACAGCGCATGATTGTCCATTGTATAGCACCGCTTAATACTGTATATGTGAACTGTTGTTTGAAAAGAAAAATTTTACCAGCTGGTTTGTACTTGAATTCCAAATCTGTAAGGCAATATAAGGCAATGTTCACTTAAAAAGGGAAGTAAATATATATGATATGATACTTTATTTGCTAGAAAGCAGTAAAGTCTCATCAGACAGAGCACAGGCTCTCTTTATGTTCGGAGTTTGATTTGGTTATGTGTGTTTCCTCTCAACTTTTTATCAGTGACCCTGTCTGAGACAACTTGTAATAGAAGTGCCTTTTTAAGGTTCTCTCCTTTCTCTCCTCTCAGTTTAAATCACACTGTAACAGGTCATAAATAAAAGCCATTAAATAAACAATATTGCAAACCAGAGAGATGATGCAAGCTGCCACCTTTTATTGTCTGCATGTTTTATTTACTCACTCACTCATTTTAGTAGCCAGTTTATGACCTAAATCCTATTCTAGGAATACTGGGTGTGGACAGGAATACACCATGGATTGGATGTCATTTATATTATAAATATAAATTTATGGAAATATTCATGGGAAATGAGAACATTTTAAACGCTGTATGTGTATATATATTTGGCACTCATTTCACATTTAAAGTAACCCTGCATTTATAGTCACATTTTTATTATTCACACCTCATCATTGGGTGCTTATCCAGATAAAAGATCCACTGATGCTTTATTATTGCTTCTACCATTTACTTATTAACTATCTGTGAGGAATGGTACCTATAAATATATACTGTACTTTAAATACTTCTGGGAGATTTTAAACAGCATGGTAGATAGGACTCTCCAATCTCCAATACCATCATTGAAATGCCAGTTGAAGCATTCTTTCTGGAAGAATGATGTGCATCCTTCTAGTCAAATTAAAGAGACTTGTAGGATCGATACCGAGGCACACTGAAGCAGCTTTGGTGGCTTTCAGCAGTGTAACACCTTAATAAAACACTTGGTTTATTATTCATGCCATTCGATAATTAATTACTGTATATCAAGAACATATAAGAAAAAATATCTGTAGATACAGTATGTAGATACTGTATAGTGACAAGAAAAAAATGTGTGAACCTTTTAGTTTTTTGCTTTAACTTGTCATAAAATGTGTCTGATCTTCATCTAATTGAAAAGTATTGACAAATATAATGTGCTAAAATACTAACACAAAAAGATTTTTATCTTGTGACAGCCAAAGATTTGAAGGCATAATTGAAACTGGCTAACAGCTGTGTTCATGAGTCTACAGTACTGCATGTAAAACATTGAACAAGTAGGGTGTCCATGTCAGGACACCACGACGGAAGCCGCTGCTTCCTAAGAAGAACATTGCTGTATACCTGAAGTGAATTGGCAAGCAGTGTTGGGGGACGTTACTTTTTAAAGTAACTAATTATATTACAAAATTACTGTCTTTAAAAAGTAATCAGTTATGCCTCCGAGTGGCGCAGTGGTAAAGCGCTCGCCCTATCATCCGGGGAGCGCTGGTTTGAACCCCGGGTGATGCTGTT
>JAOVVB010000002.1:14325954-14337639 GCA_028570985.1 Heterobranchus longifilis | reverse complement strand
ACGAATGCATGGATGACAGTTTCAGCATCTTTGGTACTGATGAAGGGACGCAGTTGGGCAATGCGGCGTAAATGAAAAAATGCAGATTTAGTGACAGATTAAATGTGAGGCTAAAAGGAGAGTGTGGAGTCAAAGATTACTCCAACTTAAGAGTTGTGCATAAATGAATGCCATTTAAACAACAATAATCTCAAGTAATGTCTTTAAAAAAGGCCAAAAATTCTCCAACAGTGAGAAAAACTGATAAACCCCATACAGAAAACATTTATATCTAGTTTTGTTTTTCTACTTGAAAATGTCACATACACCTATTGGACAGAAGAGTATACTTTCAATTCAATACTGTAAAATGAATTAAACACATGTTATGAAAATTATCTAAATTAGGCTTAGAAATAATTATATGCACCATGCAGTAATTCGCACTTATTCTCTATACTGCTTATCCTACACAGGGTCACGGGGGTCTGAAGCCTATCCTAGGGGACTCAGGGCACAAGGCAAGGTACACCATGAACAGAGTGCCAATCTAGCACAGGGCACACAAGCACTACATCACATGCTGCTCACCATGATATAAACAATGGTATTATATGGAAGACAATATCAGTGCATTGGGAAGCTCTGACTCTTACTAATACTATTCCTATGGCTTGCATTACACATAGTGTGCAGTGTGAGATTTGTGTTGGTGACAGAAGGTACTCTGCCAAATCCAACTGGGCTCATTAGTGATTACAGGAGATTATAAAGCCTGGGCCTGTAACAATATCTCACGACAGACATATCAGTGTAAACATCAGTGCTTACAATGAAACCGAGAATATCTAATGAAGAGTAAAGAATCAACGTGAATGTACTGCAGGATGTTACCAAAAATTAAGCGAGAGTGAAGCAGACATGTGTGGGTGAGTATTAAGGTGTTTACTGCTACCACTAATTCTCTAAAGGATCATTTTCATTTAGAATGTCTGGCCAAACGCAGGGAGAGTGTGAGTGTGTGAGAGAGTGTGTGCATGCGTGTCAGTGAAAGAGAGATTCGTTTGATCTGCTCTGCTAAAAGTTGGTGGATTTTATGCCAGAATTGTTATTGATTACAGTTTGTAATGCAATAGTACATTTAATGTAAAAAAAAAAAAAAAAGTGTATTCGATTTCCAGTCTTTATCAAGGTGATGAATGATTTGTCGAAATTAGTTTGAAATACTGTATATAAAAGCTGAAAAGAAAAACTTTAAACATCCCAAAAAAAATGGGATGTAAACTAACGTGAATTCTTTGTCGATTTGTCTGTTTGTAAGCATGTGAGCATCTTCCAGGTCACGTGGAGACATAAGAACAAGCTAGGCTGCCCAAAGAGATACTCATGTATTTACAAAAGGCAATATAAAACTTTACCAATGCACATAATTATGGACTGCTTGCATCTAGCCAATGTTTAGTAATTTCTCACTAATGAGTAGTCAACAAATCCAAGTTGAAAATGCCTTGATTTGAAAAAAAAATGCCACATTGATGGGAACTTGTACTATGGATCAATGTCCTTGCCAACATTTTCTGGTAACCTATTTCTCAACAAGAACTACTTCTTTTAAATTCAGCTGTTTCATCTGAATACTGAAGCCAGAGGAAACGATATATTATGGCTGTACTACGCATAAGATTCACCAAAACCCAGAGAGACAGGCTTGCCCAGGTGCTTTGGTTGCTGAATTGGATCTCAGTCGTGACGGGTCTCATCCTGTTCAGTCTGGGCCTTTTCCTGAAAGTGGAGATCAACAAGAGGAAGGAGCTAATGGCTAAGCAGGACGTCCATTCCGTACCAGATATGCTGATTGCAGTGGGGCTCATCGCTTGTGTGATAAACTTCGTTGGAGGAAAGATCTGCTATGACTGTGTAGACACCAACAAGTTCCTGCGCTGGAAGCTTTTGATGCTCCCGTATATAATTTGCACATTCTTCTTCACCCTGTGTGTGCTAGTCGGTGCACTCATGTGCTACACCATGCACGGGGAACTGAAGGAATCTCTAGCACTGGGCCTACAAAATGCCATACGCTACTATAAAGATACGGACACACCGGGCCGGTGTTTTCTTAAAAGCACAGTTGACCTCCTGCAGATCCAGTTCCAGTGTTGCGGAAATGTAGGCCACCGGGACTGGTTCCAGATTCAATGGATCAGCAACCGCTATCTGGACATGTCCAAGCAGGAAGTTGTGGAGTAAGTAAGGACTGAAATTAAATCTAAGAGTGCTCAGAGTCTGAATTATTTGACATTAATTGGCTGTGTGATTTTTTTTTTTTTTTTCCAGCCGTTTACGAAGTAATGTGGAAGGAAAGTATCTGGTTGATGGAGTACCTTTCAGCTGCTGTAACATCAACTCACCTCGACCATGCATTCAGTATCAAATCACCAACAACACAGCCCATTTTAACTATGACTACCAGTCAGAAGAGTTAAACCTGTGGAGTAAAGGCTGTCACCAGGCTTTGGTGGAATATTTCACTTACATAATGCACTCAGTCGGCCTTATTGTGCTTCTTATCTGGCTCTTCGAGGTTGGCATTTACTCATTTCGAATAATATCATGTTTTTGCTAAAGGGGACCTTTTGACCATTTAATATTTCTCTTTAAAAACTAAAACTTGCTTTACAGGCCTGTATTTAAAGCTTTTTATTCCAACCAAACTATCCAACTAGACTATCTTGTATAACTTCTGCGTGGTTTGAATGAAAACCTGCACAAACACACATAGGCCGTTTCTGGAGAAGATTAGACACCACTGATCTGTACTAAGCCATCAACACTCAGTAGCCCATCTCATGTAAATACTCCATTTCATGACACTACTAGCATATAAAGCTATAATACCTTTAGCATGTATGATTTTCCTCACCTATTTGGTTCATTACCCAACTAAACTATAAAACTAAATATGCATGATTTTCCACATTTTCTCTTTGTAATGACAGATCTCGGTGCTCACTGGTGTCCGGTACTTGCAAACAGCCTTGGAGAACGTACTGCTTCGAGGAGACCCTGAGTCTGAATCTGAAGGATGGCTTTTGGAGAACAGCTTTGCGGAGACAGCACGCTATAGCTTCAACATCATAAAAAACCTGGGCAAAGGCAATCAGATTGAGGTTGAAAATGGTGATCCCAATGTAAACAGGCCAACCACAGCACACTATGGTCCTGATAACGTACCTCCAAAGCAAACGACTGAGGACAGTTAACCACAGCTTACAGTAGGGTATTCAATCCTATACAAGTCTTAGGAAAAACTATACATAACATATAAGACTGACTTTAATACATCTAATGGAAAACAAAATAAGTACAAAGCAACTCGTCACTCACTGCTACACAAAGTCTTAAATTCACTGTGACCACACTTCACTCTTATTGTTTAAATGCTTTTTAGAAAACATGCTGGAGCATAGGATTTTTTTAAAGATGGGAATACACTGCACAAATTTAGCCAGGATTTTGTATTTAGCCAGGATTTAAAACTGTGCCGAGTCCATCCTAGTCTGCACCAGACACCACAAATGGTGGCCAGTTGGCACAGAAATCGTTGTATATGAGGGGTAGACTCAAACCAGAAAGAGAACAGTTTCCTCCCAACAAGTGTCAGAATATGTCAAACATTTTCAAAGCCGACTCCGAATGCTGTCGCCTAGTGTATACAGTGGTCACCGACCCGACCAGGGAATGCGTAGCATCAGTAGAGAACAGAGAGGAGACCGTTTTGACTTTTTTTTTATTCCCTTTCTCAACACAGACGGTGGTGCATATTAAATCTGCTGCTGCCTGTCTTGCATACATGTTTTTGTTTCTTCTTCTTCTTCTTCTTCTTTTTCTTCATCTGGTGCCTCAGTTGGAATGACAGGTCTGTGATTCCTCATCTGGCAAAGTGTATGATCCACTATTTTTAAATCATCTTTAAAAAAATCTCCAGAAGTCAGTCGGTTAGAGTATTTTAAGACTATTTTAGGATTGTAAACATTGTGTAGTGTATCCTCAGCTTAAGTTGTAAAGATGGGGGGTGTTGGGGGGAACTATTCACAGTGATGTATCATGTATCAAGCCATGTATCGCCACGCTAACTCCAAAATCAATTTGTTCGCATTTGTGGAGGTAAAAGGTTACAGTTCCTCTATGCTCCTACAGGTGGTGCACTTTAAACTGTTCACACATCGGCAGGCACCACAGCATCCTGCGGGGTGGGAGCCAATTATTTGCTAAGTTTGTTTAGACTTATAACCAAGTTTTCAAAAATAATAATATTGAATTAGGACATTTATAAAATCGTGATACTTACTGAATTGCAATCCAAAACGAATTGGCACCTGGGTATCGTATTATATTATTATTATTATTATATACAATATGTATTATGTAACAAAAATATTGTATTTAGTGGTCCCCAGTGATTCCCATTCCTATTAAGTTGAAACTTCAAATGATCTATGCTGCTTTCACAGTGGAACGTAGAAGCGCCATGTCAGTACTGTATGAATTCAAAATAAGGTTTTCATTATAACAGCAGAATTAATTGCATTTCATTTCAAACCTGTGCCTTTCCACCCACAGCCTGTTTTTAACAGCAAAGGTTAACTGAAAAACACTGAACAAAATGCACTATTACTTGTAAGGTTTTAATAATACATTTAAAAATGTGTTTTAAGGTGTGGGGCACTTAACCTAATTGGTTTCTATGGAAGACATTAGAAATATCATTGGAAATGTGTAATCCATAAGCTTGGATGAGATGCTGATTGAGTTAATCACGTGCAGTTATCATTGTTTCGCACAAAAATGGATTCACAGGCTAGGATATTGCTGGCTACCAAGACTGGACCTAAATCAACCACTTATTAGATCATTAAGAACTTCAAGGAGAGGGGTTCAATTGCTGTGAAGAAAGCGTGCTCAAGAAATTCCAGCAAGTGCCAGTGCCATCTCCTAAAATTGTTTCAGCTGTGGCATCGTGGCGCCATCAGTGCATCTGCACGCACAGTGAGGTGAAGACTATAGTCAAGAAGTGCAGCAAAAAAGCCACTTCCTTCCAGGAAAAACATCAGGGACAGACTGATATTCTGCAATAGATACATGAATTAGACTGCGGAGAACTGATGTTAAGTCATTTTCTCTGATGAATCCCCTTTCCGATTGTTTGGGGCATCCGGAAAAAAAGCTTGTCTGAAGAAGAAAAGGAGAAAGCCACATCAGTCCTGTGTCATGCCAACAGTGAAACATCCTGAGACCATTCATGTGTGGAGTTGCTTCTCAGGCAGTGGATCGGGCTCACTCACAATTTCACAAACAAAAACTAATTATGACAAACTCCAAGCATTGATTATGCAAGAATGGGCTGACATCAATTAGGATATGCCCTAGGAGTTGATTGACAGTATGCCTGCAGAATTGCAAAATGGTCATTAAAAAGAAGGGTCAAATATTCCAAATATTGACTTTTTGCATAACCTTAATATAATTGTGAATAAAAAACCTTTGACATTTATGAAATGCTTGTAATTATACTTTAATATCTCATAGTAACATCTGACAAAACGATTTAAAAACAGTGAAGCAGCAGACTTAATAAAAATGAATATTTCTGTCCCATAATCAGTCCCATGATTAATCACATGAGAATAGTTTTATTATAAGAGTATTTTATTTAGCCAGAAAATGACTGTCAGCACTGTCAGGCAATGCAAACAAGCAACTGCAAAATTAAACCACTTATAATTTGAGCTTTAAACCTTCTGAAATAACTGATGTGAAAATATGATAAGTCGTGAAAGGGGTTAACACAACCATGAATCTGAAGATCACTTATTCAACGGTATATACGTAATTAAATTCATAAATACTATATGAAGCAAGAATACATAATCTGCATTTGCTTTTTTGGGCTCATGAGTATCAAGTTGGAAGAGTTTGAGTATATCAGATTTCCATTTGATTGACTTGCCTGATGTTTTTTTATATAGTAAAATAGAATTTCATTTTATTCATGTTTTATATACATATTTGTGTTATAGTGTATGTGGAAAAAACATAGCTTACACTGTGCCAGAGGTAAACAATCAAATTGGCAAAATAGATGGCCAAATGTCCATATGTGTACATGTACTACAGTATATGCTTAGTGACACTGATTTTCACAGAGTACAGAAAGAAGGTAACAGGTCTAAAGCTGAAGAGAATGACTACTAGGTGAGCAATTACACAAACCAACACAAAGCATTTTCTGCAAAAAAAAAAAAAAAAAGTGCATACAGAGTAAGACAATAGAAAGCTCGTAAACAACTGAAATGACTTGATCTCCTAATCATGGAGACAGCTCAAACTGTACAAGAAACAAACATCAGCATGTGCCTTTTTTCCCCACTTCACAGTTATAAGCTTCTGAATGCAAAGCAGAAATGAACTGAAAATGAAATTAAAAAGAGAACAGCCCTTCTGATTATCCTGTGCTGCTGCCATTTTCTGTCCAGATACCTTTATTTTAAACGCTGAAAGAGGAAACATTACTTGGCAACTGCAAAGGGACATTTGAAAGACTGCAAGAGAGAATGTTCTCCTCTTGAGCTCAGAGCATCTGCCACTCAAAAGCAAACATGACGTTGAGCACCTCCAGACTGCGAGCAATCTCCTCGAGGATGCAGTGTTGCTGCCACAGCTGGTGCAGCTTCCTGTAGCGTTCGGGGCACAGATGCAGCGGATTCCCACGACTAGCATGACAGACAAGCAAATTACGTCAATATTCAATTACCTTTTCAATATCTCATGAAATAAGGTTGAGAAACAGCGATTTAAATAAAAAGAATTATTTGAACCCACTTTAGCTGAGGATCTGTCTCCCCATATTCATCAAGGTAAGGAGCTGGATATGTGCTTCCGCGTGTCCTGCTGGCCATTAGCACGATCTCACACTCTCTCACCCTGTTCATTAAAATATCAGCATGGTTAAACCTTTCATACCCACAACACAGACATGATCTATAATACCTCAATTAATGATCAGTAAATTCATAATAACAATTTAATCGCCTAATGCTTGGAATTGAAACCATGTTTTTTTTTTAATTTTAAGAAAAACTTAATCTGTAATTTCAGAATATTGGTCGCATTTATAGACGCCGAATAAAAAATCCTCCTCCTTAGTGCACAACAAAAATGGTTTGTGAAGAAACATTTCTAGTATGTTATCGTTATGTACATAAGGGACTTTATTCCGATTAGCGATAGAAAGGACAAGCCATACTGTCCAGAGAAATGCATCACAAGCTATCGTCAATACAGTATGTCCTGACCTGAGGAACATGCCTACTCCGGCTCCACAAGAGGCAGCGTGGGCTGTGCAAGCTCCCACATCTTCACCATCCAGCTGCACCTGACAGCACGGGCTCTGAGAGCACAGCATGACCCCACAGAACAGACACAGCGTCGGATGCTTCCGCTCATCATCCGATGAGTTTGGACACCTGAGAATGATGAAGACACATGAACATGGCTGCAGAATTCATTCTAAGTAAATAAAATAAAAAAATTCACCCAAATAAGCAAACAGGCAGTTGTGATGGTGTGTTTAGTTATGCTGTACAAATTCCTGACAATGAGATGAATTTTATTTAGGAAGAAATTGATATGCATATTTAAAAGGACAAAGGAACCTTCAAATGACATTGCAAAGTAAGATGTTAATGTCTACATCAGAACATAGAAAAAAAGTGATATCTGTTACTTAACTTGACCACTGACTTTTGTACCAGATTGGGTAATTTCTATTTCAAAGAATACTGAAATAGAAAAGAATACTGCGATTTTCTAGAGTTTACACAGAATGCTGTGAGAAAAATTAATTGTTTGATTGAGTGACAGTTCTGTGGATTGAAATATGCTGTTAAGAGAGCTCAGAGGAAAATGACCAGATTGGCTTAAACCACCAAGAAAAATATAGTGACTCATTCTCATAATCATTCTTTGTAACTGTGGTAAACTGAAAAGCATCTCATCATGCACACAAGATTAAACATTGAGGACAACAGACCGCATCAGGTTCCACTCCTGTCAGCCAAGAACAAGAATCTAAGGCTAGCATGGACGCAGTCTCACCTTGTCATCTATGAGCCTGTGCCCATGGTACCCTCAGATTTCTGTTCTTGGTGCCACAGTCTTGGCTTGACAGGAGTTGAACCTGGTGTGGTCTCCTGCTGTTGTAGCCCATCCACCCCAAGGTTTTGTGTGTTTCTTTTCTGCTCTCCACAATTTCTCAGTCCTTCCTTTTAACTTAAAACCTGTCTGGCTATCTTCCTCTGACCGCCCTCATCAACAAGGCATTTTCACCCACAGAGCTACTGTATTGTTGTTTTTAAACACTTTTCTGTGTAAACGCTAAAGAATGTTGCGTATGAAATCCTAGGAGATCAGCAGTTTCTAAGGTACTCAAAACCAGGTCATCTGGTACCGATAGCCATGTTAAGACTTTAAATAAAGACAGTTTCTTTATTTTGATGTCTGATGTGAAATAAGAAATCCTCCTCCTTAGTGCATAACAAAAACGGTTTGTGAAGAAACATTTCTAGTATGTTATTATGTGAATAAAGGACTTTATGCCGATTAGCGATAGAAAGGACAAGCCATACTGTCCAGAGAAATGTATGTATTGATACATAAAACATGCATAAAATGCCATTGTATGGTATTAGCCTTAATGCAAAGTGGACCTAATCCACACCAACAAAAAGTCACAGCATAACAGAGCTACTGTACCAGCTTTTCCATTCATTTGACTCCAGTCTATATACAGTACATATAGATGGCATGTTTGGAATTAGCTAATATGGTGTACGCATAACAAGTTATCAGGCAGGACAAAATGTTAAAATAATGTACTTACTTAAAATGACTGGCCTGATTAAGCAGCACGCTGTAGTCCTCTGGAAGATCTATTAACCTGTTTCTCTTCCGTGGATACCTGCGTTAATTTTGTTAAACAAAAGTTATACAAAGTTCCAGGGTTCAAGAAAAAAAAAGCATAGGATTAAAAAAGGTGATCGTGCGCTAACCTGATGATTGGCATTTTTCCCTTAAGGGCTTTAGATATACCTTTATTCCCACACCACCTAAAATATAGACGCGTGAAAAGAAAAAAAAAAAAGGCATGGATGCCATGCTGCTCTGTACATGTTCATGGGGAAGAAAATTAAATGGAATTTACTGGAGTGACATACCTCTGTATTAAGGATGCTGCAGTGTCCTGATGGTCCTGGAAGAGCTGAAACAGGTTGCAGGGTAAAGCGAGGTAACTACACAGAAGGGACAACTGACTCTCACACGACACTGTGAAATAAGAGGAAGAGAAATCTATGGAGTGCCATTTTTTTTTTTTTCATCAGGTGTTCATAGGTATTCAATGACTCTTTGATTCACCTGCAGTGCTTGAGAGCTCTTCTGGAGCAGGCACTCCTGTGAGGCAATGAAAGAAAAGTGCAGCACAGCGAAGAAAGGGTAAAACACCCCTTTTTACTGTGTCTACAGTCATGGAAGCAGATACACCAGAATTTAACCTAAGAGAAGTAAGAGGATGAAAGGAGGTAGAAGAAGAGGAAAAAACAAGCATGAGTAATCAACTGTGTGAAAATGTTCTCGATGGAGGCAATGTCAGGTCATGTGATTACTCGACAGCCTCACCCGTCAGTATGTTGTAATACAGTAGAATATAGAGCTGCTGCTGCCTTGACCTCTTCTGCATCACCACCTCCTACTGCTCCGCCATTCGAATCTGGTTAAATATACACAAAAAAGGTGAAAACACTCCTACAGATTATGCAACATTTATTAGCACTATGAACACTGGCTAATGATTTTCTCCACAAGAATAAACCATGTGAAAATGTCAATTGTATGACTGTGTGTATTTTTTTTTACCCGGTGATGACAGTAGGACCTGCACTATGTGGGCCATGGTGACAAGGTGCACTAGATGCAGTTGATTATAAGCTGTACTGATTGCTGAAGGGTGCAGGTCAACACTCTCCTCTTGGTATAATACGGGTATAGACAGAACTAACCCCACCTGTGGAATTACAACTCTTTTTAAAGGACTAAATCAAGTAACAATCAATAAGCCGCCTATGATTAACAAAACACAATTAAAAATAGTTTCCACTACACTGTATATTTCATTATATTCACAACATTCAAATAAAAGTTCTATTCATCTCTTACCAAGAGATAAAAGAAATCAACTTCTAATATTGTGGGTGTGCTTTCTGCATTAGACACTGGTAACAATACTGATGAGAGACAGACAGACAGAAAGAGAGAGAGAGAAAATGGCAACAAGGTTTAGTATAGTTTAAAACCATTCAAAATGAAAACATTTCTTTTATTTCTTTGTCACACATACACAGCGTGAACATTCGGTTTTACCTGCTAGCATGTCCGTAAAATGCTTCTGTATTACACTTTTAGAGCTCTTCATTCGCTGAATAGCTGAGAACTGTACCAGTGCTTTAAGACCCGCCAACTGTAACACAGATATCACTTTCAGTCATATAAAACAAACAGAACCTACTGTACACTCACAACAACAGACATGCCAGACACCAACCTGTCTGTTCTGCAGAGATCCGAACAGAGCTTTTCCCTCCTCCTGTAGCATGTTTTCTACATGAATGTACACAAAATACATAGAATGACAAACTGCACTGCCTACAGAGGACAAGGATAGAGCGAGAGAGAGAGAATGTGAAAATTCTCTCACCTGTAGCCTGGATGGTGTAGGCACAAGTGTTCCAGGTCATGACAGGCACGTGAGGGCACAGCTCATTGGGTGCCGTCTGCAGACCTACCCTGTGCACTGTTGTGGCACATACTACCAGCATTTCCATGATACTGCTTGAGTATTTAGGCCTAACAGCGACAGAAAAACTCTTACGTTATGAAAGTTGCTTCATTCTGCATATTGCATATGTTGCATATATAAACTACGCATAAGAGAGCTTAGTGAGACTCACGGTGACTGAACTCCAAAACTGAGGATTGACCTGAAGTCAGTCTGTGTGTCCTCCAACATCCCGGCTTCCTCCTTTGCTTCCTCAGTGGTGTTTTCTAAATACACACAATCAACATTTAAATACGACTTAAATGAAATAGAGTACAGCGATGGTTATTACGCTGAAACATGAGAAGCTTCTCACCAGCTTCTTTAAGGACGCCAAGTCCCTTGATCCGAGCAAGCACTATTTGTATCCAACGAGGAAGAGTGAGGAGCTGACCAATCATCTCAGCACTCTCACTAGACAACAAGAAGATGATTCATAATGCAGAGTCAGAGAAAGTGATGACACTTCGTATTAGCCAGATTTTCACACTTAATCTGAATATTCCATATCAGCAACTTGACAAAGAATTCACTCTAAGTAATCGTTTGCCTGGTTCATACACCACTGTCTCTGTGCACATTGTAAATTTTGCACATTTATGTACAGTATATTATCTATTTAAATGATGTCCCAGTTTAGGTTACTTGCTCATATCCAAAAATGCTTCAGCTTTTTTTGTGACAGTTTTCACACTTGCTGCAACAACACTTGAAAAAGAAAGCGTAAAAAAAAAAGTGTAAAAATGTCCTTAGTGTAGCACACAGAGTTATCAGGTGTC
>JAOVVB010000002.1:14292852-14313845 GCA_028570985.1 Heterobranchus longifilis | reverse complement strand
TTAATTTTTTGTGAAGCTGCTTTGAGACAATGACCATTGTTAAAAGCGCTATATAAATAAAATTGAATTGAATTGAACTAAATAATCCTTTCAAGCTTACAAAAAAAATCCAAGACCAAATAAAAAAAAAAAAACACTTAAACAATAGGGAAAAGCAATTTCTGTTTGTTCTAATCAAATTTTTTATAATAATCATAATAATAATTTTTATCCTAAGGAATATTTAAATGTCTATAAGTAAATATTTCTCCCTAGTTTCTCCATAATTTGGTCAGATCCCCCACTCTAGCTAACTCTCCCTATCATATTTCAGCTACCAAAAACGAAGCATGACAAAAATGAAGCAATCGCTTTATCTTTTGCTGTGATCTACTTCACAGGCCAGAGTAACAATCTGATAAAAGAGCAGTCTGCTGTTTTCAATTTAAATGGTCTCACAGATGGTCATGATTGTCTTGTGTCACTGTGATAGAAAGAACAAAGAGTGTGACATCCCTCCTGCCTAGAAAGCAAAGGCAAATTTAATTCCCTTGACTTCTGACAATGGTTGACTTGGAAATCATCAGGATTAGGACAGCGATCTCAAGACAAACTTGCTCCTGGTGTGACATTCAGGATACCCAAAAATCATCAATAATTTCCAAGTGCCTTTTCATATGCTCATTTTTAGGGAACATGTCAATAACTCAGGAGAGCCATGTATATAAACTAAAATTACAATATTTTAAACAAAGACAGTATACTGTACTAGTCAAAAGTTGTTTTGTTCTAGAATGTTTTTTTTTCTACATTCTTGAACAATACTGAAGATTTCAAAAGTATGAAATAGCACATATGGAAATATATAATTAAATAACAACAACAGTTAAGTGTAATTTTAAGACACAAATCTCAGCTGTTCTGGAATAGTTCTTGCAAGAACAGTATTGTCAGGTGCATTTGCAATGCCCATCAATCACAGTGATGAAACTGGCTCTCATGAAGACCATCCCAGGGAAACAAGTCCAAAACTTACCTCTACTGCAGAGACGCTCATTTACAGTAACCAGCCTCAAAAATATCCAGTTTACAGCTCCTCAGATTAGAGCTGTTTTAAAGGCTTTACAGAGCATAAGCAGCAGACACATTTTAAAAATGTGGATCTCCAACTATTCAGAGGAGATTATTGTATACAGCATTGTAGAAAATACTAAAATCAGTACTTAGAAGGTGTGTTCAAATGTATGACTGGTACTGAAACATAGCAATGATAAAATCAATTATAAAAAAATACATAGTTAATTAACTTGCCTTTATAAAGTCTGGCATCATGCAACATGAGTCTGCTGATTAAACAGGGTTTGCTCCCATCAGCACTGGGCTCCAGAGCCACCTGGCAAAACACCTGCCTAAAGCCCACTGAGTATGGGTGTGTGTGAGATAAGGAGAGACAAACAGAGAGAGAGAGAGAGAGGGAGAAAAAAAACATAATTCACAAAGGGAAATAATTTTACTGACAACCTTGGAAAATAATTACGCCACCAAAACATGGTATACAGAGAAACATTCAAAATAATGTTGTAAATTTTAACATCTGGCGGATGATGTACAGAAAAATACACTACTGGTAGCAATTAGCTCAAACAAGTCCTTCCAGCTGTTCACAAATCTGATTACAGTTCTGCTAATACGAACATTACGGTGTACCTGAGTAGCCAATGATCTGCTGGAACCAGGTACCCAGCCGAAGGGCAAAGGTTTGATGAGCCATGACAGCTGAATGTAGAAGCTCCACTCGCAAGGGCTGCTGGGTAATATGCTCTGAGCTGGCCTGCAATATAAAGAGACTAGTTAGCGTGAACTCTCTGTTAGTCCTAAAACCTGAGAACATAAATTCTTTACTTTTTTTTTTTTTTTTTGAGTCCAGATATTAAAACTGGTTACCTTTATAAGCTCTTTGGCTTGTTCACAAGCTCTCAGGGCTCCTCTTTTGACAGCTCTACGCCCCTGAATCAGGGATAAAAAAACACACAAGTGTTCATCTGTGAGATATTTTTTTGCATGCTTGACATTTCACATGTAGGTGCACATGTGCAGGATATAGTACCTCCTTGTCAATAAGAGCAGTGTGTGCTTGAGCTTCTGCAGGGTTACAACTGATGGCCCTCTGTAGTGTGTAGATCACATGATCATAAGAGTGATGCTCATCATTGTAAAGCACACAGTAGTATGTGCTATCGTTAGACCTAAAAATGACAAAAGTAAATAGGGTTATATGGTTCGGACAAAGTTTATTTTACATTTAGAAATTACATTTCTGTAACCGCAGTGAACAGGCAGTGTATCTCGAACAATGGAAAAATAATAATAAATCATGAATTCCTGGAACTGAGTTGTTGTATAAGAATCCAGACGGGCTGACCTTGGTTCCAACTCTTCTGGGAGCGCACCCCCTTCCTCCCACACCATTAGGTCAGTGACGTACTGCAGCAGAACCTGAAACAGCACCTGAGCACGTTCTTGCAGCGCTGCCTCCAACACACACTCATCCTAAAACAAAAACACATTTCCATATTATATTTGAGGAGTATTATAGGATTTCTGGGAATTCCCAAAATCTCCAAGTTAAGCTTTGGAATAGCCTCCCTGACAGTGTTCGGGGCTCAGACACAGTCTCCCAGTTTAAAAGTAGACTAAAGTCATATCTCTTTAGCCTGGCATACATGTAACCCATTCCATAACCTCCAGTACAGTACATCTAAATGGACATTATCATCTAGTGCTGCTAATATCATGAACTTCCGCTACGCTAATACTTTTCAACCTGTTCTTTATGTTTCCTACCCATCCCGAGGAATCTGGAGATCTGTGCCAGCTCCAGTGGACTGAGGCCAACCTTGTGAGGATCTCGAGGCATTCAGAGAAGGACCAACTCCAGCTGAATTCTGCTTCGTGATGGTTTGGAGCTACACATGCTGATCCTGAGACTGTCTGACTCATCCTGGTGCCGAACTCGACTCCATGTTAACTTCTGTTATATTGAACTTTCAGCTGCCTAACACACAGTATGTCTGCAAAACTATTTCTGCTATCCAGTATTACCCAAATGAGGATGGGTTCCCTGTTGCGTCTGGTTCCTCTCAAGGTTTCTTCCTATTGCCATCTCAGGGAGTTTTTCCTAGCCACCGTCGCCCTCGGCTTGCTCATCAGGGACTATCTGAGCATTATGATTTATACACATTTTCTCACATCTCATACACATTTCCATAATTTTCTTTTGATTTCGTGAAGCTGCTTTGAGACAAAAAACATTGTTAAAAGCGATATATAATAAAATTTAATTAAACTGAATTATAGGAACTTTGGGGGTATTGGCAGGCCTCTCGTCTGGGTTCACTTCCCAGTCAGTTCCCAACCACAGCTGCTGGGTCAGCAGGAAGGGCATTCATCATAAAACCTGCCAAGTTCCGAAATGTGCAAATCAGAGCGTGCAACAACTATAAAAACTCTAAGATGACCTATCGATGATTTACCACACGGACAAATGATAGTGGACACCAGACCATTACACTTATATGTACTTGCTGAACATCCTACTCCAGTTTATGTCCCCCTTTGTTGTTATTATATATTAGCCTCTACTCTTCAGGGCAGAATTTCCACTGGATTTTGCAGTGTTTTGGCTCATTTAGCCACAAACGTATTAGTGTATTAGTATTAGAGGATTAGTATTATAAGGGAAGGAACTGATGTTAAGTAACAGGGTCTGAGGCAGAGTCAGCATTCTAATTCACCCCAAAGGTGTTTAGTAGGGTTGTCAGGGTTCTTTGCAGAACACTCTTCTAATTAATCAGTTAGACCAATTAGACAGTTAATCTTGGAAAACTGAAAGTACACACAAAGTACTTTGCTTTGTGTGGAATACACATCCAGCTCAAATGATTTTGGAGTCAGTGTGGTGTTACATGAATTGCCACAAAAACGTATTGCAATATGTAACTGAACTGATGTTTTCTCAACTCTACTGAGCAAGTTCGGAGATTTCTGTGGTCCTAACACATCCTCCCACACATCTTTCCAGCAATATTCTTACCATACTGTAGTTGACATCATTAACAATGGATCACAGACTAAATTGCATATTTATGTAAACAGCTAAAAATGCCATGGTTATCCATGTTTAAAATAAGCAGAGTGTTATTAGACTACCTTTAAAAAAGTGAGAACACGAGTGTGAAGTGTGCTGCTAAACATTTCTAATATATCGTCAATACTTGTTATCTAATAATTATTGTAGTATTTTCTGTGCATGTATTTTTTTATTTTCACTTTAAGTCAGTTTTCTGTCAAGGTTACTGTGTCCATGTCAAGTTCACATTTGCAAATAAGAATTTTCATACCAGATGGTTTTAACAGACATTTTTAAATCGGACAACCAAGATCTTTACATAAAAGCAGACTGAAGATGTTCTATCCTTTTTAAGAAAAAAATGACAAAAGACTTCTGTATGGTTTTATTATTATTATTATTATTATTATTATTATTATTATGCCTGTTCTGGTCTTAGGATGGTGACAAAAGCCAGAACATGGTGCACAGCAGACACCTGCACTTTTCCAGACAGATGCGACAACCTCCTGGCCATAATCTTATCACTGAGAGTCAGGTGAGTGATAGGCACACAGAATAAAAACTCCCAAGACAAGGTCCTTATGGAAACACTTGGAACTATATGTCTATCACCAAGACAGAGCTGGCAAACAGTGCATGTTTTCTTTACACATTGTAAAATAAAAGGTTTCCTTCCTCTCCTACACTAATAAGAGACAACAAATCCATCGCCTACCAGAAAGAAAAGCTTGAATAACAGTGATAAAACATTTATCTCTGCACACATGATCTGTTCCACTCCCATTCTCAATATAAAGCTGGTTAATGCCAAAGGGCTTCCCATATGCGTCACGCAGCCCGCAGTTTTCCCATGCCAGCAAACAACAGAGTGTTCCGCAGTCATCCTCTGATCTCAAGGGAGGAAGTTAGCTCATACTAAGCAACAGAGGGGAATCATTGTCCTCAGAAAGTCCTCAAATGCGTAAAAAAAAAACAAAAAAAAAAACGAGGCCTTACTGTTTCCATGGCTATGGCTGTACTGAAGTCGTGTTGGGAGCAACAGGGGCCGGTCTTCCAGGCCTCCAAATCTCCACAGTCACAGAAGCCTCCTCCTGATGATGCATGCATCTAAGAGGAAAACAGATAGTTAGTATAAGGCATGTAAGCATGTAAATAAATAAACTTAAAGGTCTTAGCAATTGACCTTGTAGCGGTGGCTTTTGTGTACACTGTTCTGGAAGCAGTCCATACACAGCACACAGGTGGGGTCTATTGCACAGTCCCTGAAAACACAGAAGAGATTATATTTTTCTATAGAACATATTTTGCAGAAATGGAATATCCCCGCTTGCACTGCTTCCCAAACTATTCCCAACAATAAATCCAGAAATAAACTCATGTTTAAAAGGTAAATTCTATGCAAATATGATTCCACCCAGCTCCAACCTGCAGGAGTAGACCGTCTCGCCTTCTTTAAAAACCCGTCCACACAGCTGGGAGGAAGAGCCGGCATTTCTTTGTTGAAGTTTCTCTCGGCCATGACTAGGGTCCTCCCCAAACAGGAAGTACTCCAGAGGCAGCAGGATGTGTTCCTGTACTCGTTCCTCCTCTTCTACCAGCTGTGGTTCAGCCTGCAGGCAATAAATACGGGGTACATTCTCCGCTACATACCGGAGTATTGCAGATCGCCGGTCTGAAGCCTCCAACCATCTCTGAAGAGAGATATTTGTATAAATTAATCATCTTATTTGTTACAGCTGTTTAATATTTATCACAGTTAATGTATTTTTGGCGTGAATGTACATTGAAGATATTGTGAAAAAATAATTTGGAAGATGAGTGCAAGATGAGTAATAGAAGAGTCATCTTGACCTGTCTGTTTGTGCACGCATCACGTAAAAACTACTGAACAAATTTTTATGAGGTTTTCACATGTGTATTTGGCTGAGCTTCAGGAAACATATAGGCTTTGGTACGTTGCAATCAAACAACAGGAAGAGAAGATATGCTACATTGAAATAAAAAAAAAAATTTAAAAATCAACCTTGAAAAAAATTATTAGTCATCTCAAAATTCAACAGATGGCGCTGTAATGTTTTTTTTATACGCGCTTATGAGTGTGCAATTGAAATAGACTTAATAAACACAATCTCACACCTTCATTTCACTGTAACACGTAAAAAATTTTGTTCATTCCAAAATCCAAAACAAATGGCGTTGTACATATTTAAAACGCACGTATGAGTGTGCAATTAAATTCCACGTGTTCACAGGGAACACATCCAGTGTGTGTGTATATATATATATATAAGAAGAAGATATATAAAATAGATTTTTTTTTATTACCATACTAGCCATAATCAGCCTCATATTCTGCTGCTTCTTTTCTTGGGAAAACATTGTGCAACTCTCTTCAGTTGCTACATGTTTGACACCATTACACTTGCAATAACAAGTTATTCCCATGCTAGTCACAATATCAACAGCCTGTAAATGATCTCTTTCATATCTAACAGATCAATAACATGGCATTCTCAGTAATCTATATACCCAAACACCACATAATTTGAAAAATACTGTTCTTATGTATACTCAGATCTCTTACACAGAATTCCGAAGGTTTTCTTGAAAGGCCTTTAAATGTTCATTTTTGTGCTTGTTGAAAAAAAAAAAAAAACATTGATCATCATATGCTTTTAGTATATTTTGTACATTTCTAAAAATTAAACCAGACTGTAAAACTACAGACAGAGCCATGTTTCAATCTTAGTTTACATGATGCAAATTACATGTCAGCATTTCACATCCATGCCAGAAAGCCCATCATTATAATATCAGTCTTCCTTACTACAGACCAGTCACCGCCGCTGCCAACATTTACAATTGCAACATTTACATTTAGCATAGTGAAAGTACACACCCACAAACACACATTTTCTAAAACATTTTTAAAAAGTTAACCATTCAGGAAAAGGCACTCGTTTTATCTAAAAAAAAAAATGTTCCTTAAAGATCATGTCCAGAAAAACCAGATGAGAGAAGTTGTCATGATATAAGCAAGTATAGGTGGGAGAAAAAATTGAGTCAGTTATGAATCATAAATCTTTTGTGGGGTGATTCACTGACTCCAAAATATATTTTTTTTAAACTATCTTCACATTTAGATGATCAACATAGAGATGAACTGGTATATTGACCAGCGACCACAATTGGCTAGTTTTCAGTTCGATTGGCTCAGATCGGCCTCAGATATAAAACAATTCTTGGCGCCATTTTTATGGTGTTGCATTATCAAAAATCAAAAAGACTCCTTTCTCCAAACTCTGTGAGCAAATTACTATTATACACACTCATTACATACAGTTGCAAAACCCTGCTAGTGCAAATTTGTCAAGCTCGTGCTCACTGTCAAGTTGGGTTTTTGAATCTTTGGACTCATTTGTGGCAGCAAAGCATCGCCTTTCTTCATTCTCCCAAACACTCTGGACTACTTACACATTTTTATACATGCTTGGGAGTCAATTATTGTTTAGAAATAATAATTATGATGGATGACAGAGACAAATTAGCTTTTGTGCCAAATTTAATATTAAACTAAATGTTAAACTAAAAGAAAAGGATTTTCTTCTGGGAAAGCCTTTCCAGAAGAGTTGAAGCTGTTATTTCTGCAAAGTGTGAGCCAACATCATTTCGAACCCCTATGGATTAAGAGTTGGATGCTTATCAAGTCCATATGCATGTGAAGGCAATATAGTGTATTTATGGGTCTGTTTACATTAGAGTTTCTGTGAGGTTTTAGTTCATAAGCACTCAATAATAAATAAATAAATAAATAAAATTGCCTATCATTATAATGATAATAATGAGCTGTAATGTAAATCACTAAATCACTGCTCTCATGGTTATGCTTTCCATACGATTATTAAACATATTTTCAGGTTGACATACTCGGACATGTCAGTATACACAGAAGAAACAACGTCTCTTAACAGATTCTCAACACATACTTCCTTTATTCCGAGTAATAAACCCGCTCCAGGACTTTACAGTAGCGTCTCTCAGACTGAAACCTTTAGATCAGGAATGAACCTTATACACACATATGTTTGTTTCAGCGCGTGCAACTGATTAAGCTTAGCTAGCTAAGCTAGCCTGCTAACGTCACATATGCTGTATGAGCCAGTTACAGGATAATAAACATTCGGCAGTTTAAAAGACATGAAGATTAAAGACTTGAAATATTTCTATTTCTAAGATATTTGGGACTGAGGCAGCGCAACATACATGGCCTAGAAGACCAGCTGCACTGTGCTGGAAGTTACTACAGCAGGTTGACGTTAGCTGCCTGCACATCCAACGCTAGCTTGAAAGCAAAAGCAAAACGGCACAACAAGCCTACAAAGAGAAGTTTATGTCGCCTAAATCAGCCTGATCACGCAAACCAATACAACACGATGGTGAATGGTGAAACACACACGTCATAAATAATGAAAGGTATATGAATGGTATATGAATGGTAAGCAGAATGAATTATTACCGTGCATAACTGGAGCGCGTTGACTGGTTTTTCACCTTCCGCCATGTTGAGTCTCTGCGCCGCAGCGCCGCAACCAGGCAACCGGGCAGCCGCAGCCGGGATCGCGCCTTACTGAGGCTGTACAGCTAGGGTCAGGAGTGTGTACACACACACACACACACACACACACACACAAACACTGTTATGATTTGGAGAAAATGCAAACTCCACACACACGAAACTTGGAGGTGCTACGTCACAGTGCCATCTTCTATGCCACCGTGCTGCCTCTGAGGGTTTTTTTTGTTTATTTATTTTTTTAAACAAACAAAAAATAGACAAATGTGATTGCAGTCAGGTATACATTTGACAGCTGCATATGATTGAATTTTACACATGAAGGTGCATTAATGAGGATTAATCTTGCAAAATAGTAAGAATATACTTTTTCTATATGCGTGATGATTGTGTATACACGTGGAAGATTAAGTAACCCTACATAAGGTGCACCAGCAACTTAAAATAAGTTATAAAAATAAAAGAGAATTAAAGTACATCATCGTGTCAGTGCAATCGGCTGGAAAACCTAAGAGATTGTAAGTTAAAGTGCATTGATGGAATTTTTTTTACAGATTATCGTTATTGTTAAAAGAATACCATATTTATAATGATGTTATTGTAAAAACTAACTGCAGTCGACAGGACCTCCGGCAGCATGGTGCTGTAATGATTAGCACTGTCGCCTTGCACCTGCAGGGTCAGGGTTCGATTCCCGGCCAGGTTCGATTCACGTCTCTGTGTGCATGGAGTTTGCATGTTCTTCCTGTGCTTGGTGGGTTTCCTCCAGGTACTCTGGTTTCCTCCCACTGCATATTCAAAGATATGCAGATTAGATTAAATGAGGTTTCCAAATTGCCCGTAGTCACGTGTGTGTATGTATGTGTGCCCTGCGATGGATTAGCACCCTGTCCAGGGTGTAGCCCACCTAGTGCCCTAAGTCTCCTGGGATAGCCCCTCCGCGACCATTAATTCAGGATTAAGCTGTCTAGACGATGATTAAGTGAGACAGGACTTCCTGTAGCATTCTTTGCCACTGCTAATAGGTTGTGGAGGGGATGTGAGGTGTTTTTTGGTGCAGTTTTCATTTATTTATTGTGTTCTGATCTCAACACAAGGTCTATAATATATATACACCCAGCTTATAATTCAGGAGTGCTGAAAGTCCTCAAATGTCTTCATATTCCTGTCAGTTCTAATGATTTACTACAGTTACTACATTCTCTGTGCTCTCATAAAAAGGGTTTGTTTAACAGCATTTATTATAATAACTCTTCAGCATAACTCTAAATCTTCAGCTAGATGGTTAAAAGACGGTTAAAGGAAACAGGCTTTTGGAGGCGTAACCTTATCAGATATTTGCGGACTGTGGTTAAAAGTCAGGTCTTTGGCAGGAAAATAACACATTTAACTGAACATTAACAATTCTGAAAAGAAGAGTAATCAAATATCCTTCTAGAAGTCTGTCAGAAGCTTGTTGATGGAAATTTAATAAGGGACATGGAAGCAAATATTACTGTGGGTGTGCTGTAGCTGTAGATGTAGATCTTGTTCTGATTTCAAAAAACTTAAAATAAATAAAAACTTGTGCACCAAATTTCTTCTATTGCAGTTGGATTTTGTACAATCATTCTTATTCCCCAAAAAAAAAAAAGTTCAGAAAATAGGTTCCAAGCCAGGTATTGGCATGACATTCATGTTTATGATGAGTGTATGTTAACATCTGGTTACAACTGTATTTATATTATAGCTCAGCACTTTGTTGTGGTACTGTATTTGGCATTAAAAGTAGGTGACTCTAAAACATAAGGAAAAAAGCTGGTCTTTTCATAGTCTCTGACTGTGAATGCACTGTGAATAAGGAATATGATGTAGTTTACTGTATGACACGTGTAATATCTTTATAAGCATGGGTTTAATCCAAAGCTGTTTAACCTAAAGAAAAAAAAGAAAAAAAGAATATAATAATTATTTTACTGCAAATGTTAGGAATAACATCTTTTATATAGGACATTTTACACCTTACTACACATTCCATCTGGTTTGATCTACGTTTGACCGAGTCAACCTACAGTAACGCATTTGGGTTTACCAGTATGAGTTTTCTCCTCCTAATGTCCACTAGAGAGCGTCCACTCACAGTAGGGTGGATGGAAAGAAACATTCCAGAAAGGCATGGCAACTTTCAAAATAAATGTCACTAACATTTCAAAGAGAAGTGAAGGATTGAGGCGTTGCCTAACTGAAGCTTTGTATTGTACTGGATTTTTGTGGAGACCACGATAATAAACAAAAAGTAATAAATTAACGAATGAATTAAGAGAGCATTTGCAACATAGAACAGTTTGGTCAAAAACATATTCCACAATGTTTCTTCAGAGGACTGCAATGGTGGATCGACCGGCATTATGCTTAGGTGGGTAAAACTTGATGACATGATTATATTACATAATAAAGCTTTAGTTAGTAACATTTAGGCTATATTTTAAAAAAAATACACACGTGTAGTATGAATTAAACTTGTGGGGTTTGATTTTTAGCAGCCTATTTTTGGCACATGATCATCAAACGAACTTAATGTTTGGTCAGTTTAAACAAGGGTGAAAAGCAATTAAAAACGTTGACGTCTTCCTATAATACCCACGTTTTAATAACCAAACTGCCTATTTAACCACTTTTTCGTCGCATTATAACGAAATAAAGTCGCATTTTAATGTAATGGCCCCTCCATCAAACTTTGTTCAGCCAAATGAGCCGCTATGTTTCAGCTGCGTCCTGCTGATTGGAAAAGTGTCCTAATTAAAGGATTTCCCCGTCATTGCAGATATGGATCAGAGGGCAGTGTGTGCCGGATGCCACCGGCTGATCACAGACAGATTCCTGCTCAGAGTCACTGACGGCCTCTGGCACGAGGAGTGTGTGCGCTGCGCGGCGTGCGGGGACGCGCTCAGGAACTCCTGCTTTCTGCGGGACCGCAAACTTTACTGCAAGAGGGACTATGCTGAGTGAGTGCTGATCTCTAACTATCCTTTTCTCCTGATGTTACAGGTGAAATCACAAAAGCACTCAAGCACACTATTTTACCTTGAATGCAATGCAACATGTTCCAGGTTCAGCACATCTGATCTTATATTGTAAAGGTCATTTCTTTCCAGATGTTTTGCATTAAGAAATACATTTTAATTTAAGTTTTAAAAGGAAAATCATGCAAAGAAATTGTTATGTGCTACCAAACTCATGTGACCTTGTCAGTTTTTTCTCACAGATGTCTGTAAAGACATTTTAATTCAATGAGACTAACACATTTTTTAAATTTTTCATTACAGTTTGTAATGGAAACTTCTGCTAAAATGTATATATGCTCAGACAATCACATTTTAGCCGCACCTCATTTCTTGTTTAAATACAAGATTGTTTACAGTTTAATTTAGGGTTCTTTTTTCGAGTGTTATGCAGTTTTAGCTTTGGCACATCCATATATGTTGCAAATATACTATCACCATTATGTTATAGGAAAAACATCTAATGGTGTTTTACTAATGTGCTTTTAATTTTGTTAAAGGCTGTTTATTTTTATTTGGTTTAATTTTATGTATTTTATTTTATTTTTTGGCACTCAGGATCCAAAAATTACTGCGCGTTATTATAAGCCTATTTTGACAACGGAACCCTTGTCCAGATCTGACCTTGACTAAGAACGTGTGTGTGTGTGTGTGTGTGCGTGCGCGTGTGTGTGTGTGTGTGAGAGAGAGAGAGAGAGAGAGAGAGTGGGGAAACAAGTGAATTGTCTTTATAGTAACTTAAACATTATTCCTAGTTTTGCATGCTGTAAACATGTATACATTTTATAGTTTATGGCAAAAGCATTGTTCTGTGTGTGTGTGTGTGTGTGTGTGTGTGCATATATGGTGTAAGCTGACTTCCAGGGAACTTGGCACGGTGCACTAAGAGAACAAGGTGACTGTAGGAGGAAGGGGTGGCGAGGGAGCTGGAATGTGAGCACACTATTGCATAGTGTACATCCATACACACACACACACACACACACACACACACACATACACACATACACACATGCAAACGCACAAAACAACACAGTCACACCTTCACACACACACACACACACACACACACACACACACACACACACACAACCAGGGGTAGAGCTCAACTGACACATTGTCAAAATGTGTTAAAATTTCGAGGCCCATTGGCGTGGCAACTGCAAGCTGGGGACAACATATGGTCTCGTCGATGAGGCGTCCACCGCCCCCTCCCAAAACTCCCACCATCATCATCATCATCATCATCATCACCCATTGCCCAACTCCTTCCTACCTACCGCCACTGCCTCATCCCCTCTTTCTTCCTCCAAAACACGCTCTCAGCTAAACAAGAGCCAAGATAGAAACAGGCAGCAGCTCACATTATTTCTGAACAATTTAGTGACGGTCGTTCTGCCAAGCAGGCAGGGAAACAAGAAATGTTACACTTACTGCTCCAAAACGCTCCCCACTATCATGTTCCCAGTCAACTAAATCACACTGCAGTGGTGCTGGAGGCCGGTGTAGCTCTGTGAGCAAAGTATTCGTTAGCAGAACGTTTAAAACACGCAATTTTTACGATGACTAAGGGCGTAAATATAGACAGTACAGGCAGAGCACTGAGGGCCGTCGGGGTGGCAGGGAGCGTAGAGAGCACGTGTTGGGCGAAGAATGGGCACTTGCAAGTGATTCAGATTGCCATCCCGGAAATACACCTGTGTTCAAAGAAAAACTTAAGTTAAAAGACAAAGCTATCTCCATCATGGTTTTCATTTTTTTTGTAAAATAGTCAGTTTCAATCTATAACAAAATGATATTGTTATTCTACATAAACTATATAAAAAAAAACCATTAAATTAGATGAATATTTTCTTATTTTCTTTGGTATTTTTGTCATACAGATATGCAATACATGTAAAAGAGTTGGAAAACTAGCAATAGCTATAAACTCTCTGTGCAGCACATCAGTTTTATATTCTGTATTGGAACTATGTTAAATTGCATCGTCCCTATCAAATAAAATACATTCTAATTCAATTCAATGATGATTGCTGGGTAATATGTATGTTGGTGTTCTCCAATGTCAAGTCTCTATTTGATCATGTGACGAGACGATAAGCGGTAGCTTTAGACGCAAAATCTGTCAAGATTGACGCGCTTGTGTGTGTGCGTGTGCGTGTGCGTGTTTGTGTGCGTGTGCGTGTGATTCATAGCGTGCGCTATAGGGCCCGTCGTAACTACCATGCAAACATGCAAACATTTTAACTGGCATTTTAATGGATGAATGGAAATCCGAGTGGATTCTTGTAAAACCACACAATTCAAAGTGCTTAGCGTGATCGGTGGAGATCACTTGGCCAAAGCACGGAGAGAAAGACTGAGAGGTAATTAGGAGAGCAGAGCCATATGTCAGAAGGTCTGGTGCATCCCAACAAGAGAGCCGGTGAGGATGGTGTGAACTTATTTTGGGGGACAGTGCGCTCCGTGAGCCCTGGCGTTATGTGCCGCGGCATCTGGAAAGCTCTGCTCACAGCAGCCCCCGTGTCGAGCAATGGGACAACGCCCAGCCGACCGTGAGATATCTGACCTGACCAATTAGCAGGAGGCCTGGTGCCAGAGCTCTGCCTCTGAGGTCTCACGTCTCTCCACCTCCCCGCTCGTCCTGTCTGGGGTTATGACACCTTATAACACATGAGCACCACCTTTGTCCACGGTGAGGGGGTTTTAAAAGTGTGTCAGTGTTTCTCTCGCAGAGCAAACTGTGTTCTGCTCCCTCCCTTCTTTTGATCCTGGAGTATTAGTGTGAAACCAGCTCATAAGTGACGATTATTCCATACTGTGACAACATTTGTCCCTTACCACACGCTGTATCTTCTGTCTGAATCTCGTCCTTGTTTTTCCTTTCGCTCGTGTGGGTGAAACAATGAGACCACCAGGTTTTGGCCCGTTGGCTGTTTCATAGAAGCTAAAAAGACAATAATCAAAGCGTTTGGATTCTCTGAAGTCGTTTATATTTTGTTATCCCTCTTCTCTCCAAATCCATCAGTGCTTTCATTTTTTTTTATTACTCACTCCGAGAAGATCCAATACTACTAACTTGTATCAGTATTGTGAATTATTTTATATGTCAAGATGACTGTATAGATTTATGCCAGAACATGCAGAGGCTTCATATATTTAAGCAAACTTAAACCAAATCTTCCAAATTCAGTATAATTTAAAAACATCAAATATACAAAATCAACACCAGCAAACATCACAAATGCATAATTAAAAACAAAACAAATATGGGTTCTGAAAAAAGGAACAACTTGCATTCAGTGGACTACAAAATTAGATAAAACTTATCAGGACGATATCACATACAAATAGAATTGAAAAATATTATTATATTATTTTTTATTTTTTTAAAGATGTGTAACCATTAATGGATGCATGTTCTTTATTATACTCATACAGATAACAGGGCATCTCTCCACTCTGCAATATGTTTACTCTGTTCTTACACTGCTACTTTACTGGTTTGCATCTTTTGTTGTTTCTAGATTGTGTGCTGCTAGTTGTTTATTGTTTATTTGCACACAGGGTAGTACTTTGAGTACTGCTCTTTAATATTGTTTTTAATACCAGGGAGTGCCATCGTAATTCCAATGTGTTGTTGTCTTGCACAGCAGTATAATGACAATAACGTTTCTTATTTTATCTTAATTTATCTCATCTTATTTTTTTATAGCAACATTCTAAATGCTATGTCCATTAAGCTTAGACAGACATATTGTTATCTGGTACAGATGAAATAATTCCAACAAGATGCATAAGTGCCATTTGTGTTGAGTATTTCTTCACAAAACTGATTTTCAGGCAGTAGTTGGACAGTAGTCTGAATAAATATGCATCAATAAACTGACCTGTGTAACTTAAGCAACTTTAAACTCAGTTACAGCACCAGAATGTGAAGATTAGGCAAAAATACTTTCAATAGAGGATCAATAATTGAGTCAGTAACTTTCCCGCCCAAATGTCTTTTCACATCATGATGTCCTGAGGCAGAATTATTTTTAACGTTAACATATCATAACTTAACATTGGTAAATTCCTCTAATACTGACACACCAGAGTAACTCATTAATGATCAGTTGATTTAGATGATGGGATTGATTTATTTTCACACAAAGCAACAAAACAGAAGTATAAAATTAGTGAATAAAAGTGCAGAGACATTTTATAGGTACAGACATAATAATGATAATCCATGGCAGTTTTATATTTTGTAATATGTGATGATGTTTTGGGGTGTCACGATTCTCCAAATACACAATTCGATTAGACTTTTGATTTTAAGGTCACGATTCGATTCCATTTTTGATTTAAACTTTTTTTTTCCAGCACTGACTGCTATGCCATTGTCCAGTCTTGATTAATAAAGATCAACACCTTGTTGGTTTTATGTCCTGATAACCGTCATTCGCATTTTCAAATTCTTCTTCTCTAAAAAGATAAGCTATGTGGTATCAAGTGTGATATAACCGCCACATTATTTTGGAAATCACACTAAGGCCACATGGTCACATTTATTTAAATCTCCGATCCTGCTTTTGACTCATTTTGATCGATTTTTGATTTCAAATTGAAATTGTGACACCCCTATCGAGGTTTATTTGTAGGTCTACGTGACTGTTTTCCAAAACAAAAACAACACACGAGAAGACTGTCGGAGATATTGGTAATAAAATATTCCTGACAATAATTGCGTAGTCCGTGTAATTCATCTGGTTTGTTTAGTCTGACCTGCAGTCTTACACGAGACACAAACGCCACAGACCGTCCTGTAATTTAATGAAGCAGTATGCTAATTCCTGTCTGACAATGTGATGTTTAGGTTGCTCAGATTGTCAGTAGATTTCGATTGACTAAACGGTTCAGTGATCAGGTGCACCGGACAGCAGATTGGTCATCAGATCAGCGGTGGGACTGGCGGTGCACTTGACCCGCAGATCTGTATCTGATACACGCTCTCTGTCGGTGTGTGTGTGTGTGTGTGTGTGTTCAGCAAAGGATCCAGGTTAACCTGATCCAGAAACAGGATCTGTCTCTCTCTGCATGTCCACTAGACCAGCAGTCTGTCTGCCAAAGGTCAGCAGCGAAGTCAGGGCTCAAACAATGAGAGAGGAGGTCTTTAAATGTGCGTGTGCGTGTGTGTGTGCGTGTGTGTGTAGTGTACTCATCTTATGATATACACTGCATCATCTACCTCGAGAGTGGCTGACCCTGGCCATGTCAGTGCGGAGGAGCGCAGGATTTTGCTGACTTATTTCTCCGTAATGATCTTGTCACTAATTGCCTAAATGTCTAAATCCAGCGTGACTGAGTGTTCCCGCTCTCCTGGCAGGGGCCTCTGAGCCAATCATGTCAACGGAAACTCTGAAATATTAAACACCTTGAGCTGCTCCATAAGTATTGGAGGTACTCTTACGTTTGCATTAACAAACGCTTAAGAATACTGGGTACGATGAGACGATCTCAGGCGCATAATGGAAAAGCGATTCTCGAAAACACGATTGATCTCACGCAACAATTAGTTTGTTCTTCACTGACATGTAGCATTAGCATCATAATGAGACATTAAATCAAGTGCTGTATCACAGAAACCCAGAAACATTCCGGGTATTTCCTCTGCCACACTTCCTTTGAAAATGTCTCGTCGATGCATCTTGCGTTGCCACAGGAATGCACATACCACAGACGGTATGTTGGCCATATTAAAGCGCATACCACTGAGGCCGCGGGGCCGACGACTCGGATGGGTCAAGGATCCCCGACTGACCCGACTGAGCTGCTGGGAATGGGCTTCACCGTTTCCCTAGCAACCCCTCGGCAACCGTGAGAGGTCCCAGCAATGTTTGTCTTTAGGATGTTGCAGCTTCAGACCTTTTGACAGGGAAGTCTCAGCCCGAGTGTTTGCTTTATGTTTAGTCTGAGGTTTTGTTTGTTTGTAAATATTGTGCTGGATTTCCATTTAACAAATGAAAAGTTAATTTGTAAAAACAGAAAAAAAAGGCCATTCTTAAAATGAGAAAACTAACACTAGTTTGATTGATAGAGGGAGTTCACAATAATAAAAACTAATAATATATATATTTTTTTTAATTAAAAAGAAGATTTAGAAAAATCTAAATATTTTGAGGTCTCTTATCAAAACAGTCAAATACCAGTTTGATTGATATTCTCTGGTTTGGGCGTTAAAAAAAACATGATTTAGGAAAATAAATAAAAACAGAGATATCTGGGGGTTTTTTGCTAATGAACCCCATAAATTCAAAGGAAGTGAAATACAGTATTTGTTTCATTTCAAAGTTTATGTGAAATCTTGGATTCACTGAAATCACCTATTGCTAATATTTGTGCTTATTTTTTACTTTTATGTCAAAACTAAAAGTTTAAAAGTGCCACACCACAAAAAGGAAATAAATATATTTATTTATTTTTGTGTCTGAATGGTGCAAATGCTTTGAAACGACATATGATATGACGCAGTATTCTTTCACTGAAAACTATAATCAAATCTGTCTGAGATTAAAGAAAAATACAAATAAAAAAAATACATAAACAATTAAATTAATTGATCAAAATGACTGTTAAAAAAAAACTATAAGATACATATTAAAAGGAAAATCTTCAGTAGTTGTCAGTCATTAATCAGTAGTGAGTGAGTTTTTTCTTTACATTAACCTCTAATGCTTCTATTTTTTTCTAATGGCTACAAAGTAGCAAAAAAAAAAAATTCTCAGCTTCAGTCAGTGATAGGCTGAGTCTCTCCTCCGCTTGAAGTATTTTTATGTGAAAACAAAAACATGGAAAGGAAAAAAAAAAAAAAAAAAAAGCTGTCACTTTCTCATGCCTCTGGGCTGACTGGTCTGGTGACCCAGTCAGGTCTGGAGACAAACGCCAGCTCCAGAATGATGACGCATCATCCTGCGTGACAGACCCAAAATGCCGCGGTGCCAGCCAGCGGACAATGGTCCTGCTGCTTGGGGGCTGGCTCTGTCTTTGTCCCGCTCTGGTTAAGCAGACTTAGGGATAATTCCGCGGATAATTCATGGGACCGGCGGCTCAGCCTCTCCCACCGGGACATCTGATTCCCCCCCTCTGCCTGGAGCCATGGCCTGCCGAGAGCTTTTCTCCTGCCTCCCCAGGAGCACAGCCTCGGACAAGGCAGCCGGAGCCACGGCAACAGTCTCTGAGGCTAAGCCCACCAGTCCTGGTTGCCAGGCGCTAAGATGCACACCCGCCACGCTAAGGGTATGTGTCTGAGTGGTCGGGGCAGGAGGAGGAGGAGGAGGAGGAGGAGGAGGAGGAGGAGGAGAGGCGAGAAGTCAGGTTGGCAGTTGTTTTGAGTGACAGCTCGACTCAGCAACATTCCCCAAGTCATCCAAGCACTTTTTGTTTTTTCTCTCATGGAGTCCCTTCTTGTACGGAGGTGTCTCAGCTTGTCCTCAAACAAAAGCATTGCTCTGTTATTTACTGAGCCCTCACAATTTCTCTCTATTTCCTCCCTTGTTACACCCCCACCCTCCTGTCCCTGTCTCTGCAGTCTGTTTGCAGTGCGTTGTGGGGGCTGCGCGGAGGCCATCTCTCCCGCAGAACTGGTGATGCGTGCAGGGGCCGCTGTGTTCCACCTGCGCTGCTTCACCTGCAGCGTGTGTTCCTGCCGCCTGCAGACCGGAGACCGCTGTGTCCTCCGGGAGGGACAGCTACTGTGTGCCAGAGACGACTACCACCAGTGTGTGGCCAGCCCGACCTCCTCCGACACAGGTACACACTGTGGACTGTGTGTGTGTGTGTGTGTGTGTGTACACTAATCAAATGTTCACTAATTATGTTCACTTTTATGTCAAAACCTCTTTAGTGCCACACCACAAAAAGGATTTTTTTTTTTTTCTTTTTTTGTCTGGATGGTGCAAATGCTTTGAAAGGGCATCTATCTGAGATGAAAAATAAATGAATACATAAATAAAAATACATAAGTAAACAATGAAATTATTGATCAAAATGACAAAAAACAGACTTTAGCATCAAGTTTTTCTCATGAAACAGATATGATGGCTGTGGTTCATATAGGTGGCCAATATAAGACAAATATTAAAAGGACAATATTCTGTTATTTAGGGGATTTTTAGTAGTTGCATTGATCAGTAATGAGTTAGTTAGTTAACCTGTAATGCTTCCTTTTTCCTTCTAATTGCTACAAATTAGCAATAAAATAAAATTCTCAGCTTGATCAAAACTGCCCGAATGCAATATTGGGTTAGAACAGGGCCGGCCCTTGGCATAGGCCATATCATCATCATCATCATCATCATCATCATCATCATCATCATCATCATCATCATCATCATCATCATCATCATCATCATGTGCCATACTCTGCCAGAGCCGTGGCGACCATTTTCTTCCACTGCGTTGTGTTTGCAGTCAGACCTCTAGCGGTGAGGCTGCTCCTTGATGTTATCACTCCAGCTCTGTCTGCCTCGGGAGCAGGTTCCTTCTATGTTGCCTTCAAGCACCAGGCGTTCCAGTGTGTCATCAGTTCATGAAATCTGTCCGACACAGCCTTTGCATAACGGTCTCCAGAAATATTGGTTTTGTGCCAGTCTTTTCTAGGATGACGTTAGGGGGGCATCCTGAACAGATTTTGCTATAAGGCTCCAAAAATGCCAGGGCCGGCCCTGGGTTAGAAAAAAACAGACAATGGGTTGTTTTGACCCAGTGTTAGTGTTATTTTGATATTACTGTTGGGTTATTTACCCAAATTAAAATATAGTTATGGTGGGACACGCTGGTGGTCAGTGGTGGAGCGTGCGCCCCGTGTGCGGGGGGGCGGGGGTCGTGGCCCTTTGCTGCATGTTGTCCCCTCTCTCTCGCTCATTTCCTGCCTACCTTCAGCTATGTTATTTTATTTTTATTTTTTTATATATTTCTTTTACTATTTTTTATTTGTTTTTGAGCTAGTAGCCACAAAACCAAAAAATAGTTGAATAAATGCAAGACAAACAAGCAAAGAAAGAAAAATTGCTATATGTGGGGAAAAAGTATTCCAGAAATAATGTAGTTATTGACATATAAGTAAATACAACAATACAGTACAGTAGATGTTTCACCATAACACCATGACAAACATGCTATGTTATCAATAAAGGGCAAAACAAATATGTGTGTGTGTGTGTGTGTGTGTGTGTGTGTGTGTGTGTGTGTGTGTGTGTGTTTGTGTGTGTGTGTGTGTGTGTGT
>JAOVVB010000002.1:14280545-14292752 GCA_028570985.1 Heterobranchus longifilis | reverse complement strand
ATATACAAACACACAGATAAGCCATAACATTATGACCAGCTGAAAGCCGGTTTGCTGATTTTCTTTCCTTTGATCACTTTATGTATTATTTATGTGACCTAGTTGTCTAGCCATTACAATTTGGCCCTTCTCACAGTAGCTACATATAAAATATCCCCTTCACAGTGGCACCTGGAAGTGGGTATAAATAATATATATATGGCAGCAAGTTAACGTTTTGTCCCTGAAGTTGATGTGTTCAAAGCAGACGTAAGGATTTGAGTGACTTTGACAAGGGCCAAATTGTGATGGCTAGACGAGTCAGAGCAACTCCAACACTGCAGGTCTTGTGGGATGTTCCTGTTCTGCAGTGATGAGAACCGACCAAAAGTGATGAGAACAGCCAATGCTCACTCCCACGGGTTGGGAGTGAAGGCTGGTCCTTCACCCTGATTCAATATACATTTTAAGTAGTAGTATTTAGTATTTAAGCAGGTGGTCATAATGTTAAGGCTGAGATTTTTTAATTATAATTATAATTAAAATTTATAATTTAATTATAATTTTTAATTATATAATTGAAGGAGTAGTGGTAGAGAGACTCTTATTTTGACATTTGAGATAACAGGAAGTTCAGTCCTGATGTTTTGTAGTGTATTCTAAAGCCAGACGGTTAGCGTTTGTGGATTTTGGAGCAACTCTTTCAAATATGGTTAGTTATTAAACTCTTGTTTTAAAAGTCGTTTAATATTCTACAGGTCTCCTCTGTTGGATTAACAGTGGAAATACATCCAAATAGAAATGAATGAATGGTAGATGATGGAGCTAACACAGCAAGCCAGCTATCATAGTATTATAATAATAATAATAATGATAATAATAATAATATCTCTACATGAGTCGCAGTTTTTATTGAAGTGAAGATAAAAATAATTTACCAGAGGGCAAATCAAGTTTACTTTCAGTAGCTTTTAATTTAGCCCTTCCAGGTCGCACAAGCCTGGTTATATTTCTATATGAATGATGAATATAATTTTCTTGAAATGAAATTCAGCCTTAAACACGGTAAATATGTTCAGACTGATACATGAGTGATGTGCTCAGGTCAGTTTGTGTTTTTGTTGCTCCTGAGAAAAGATAGAGAAGGTGTCCCGCGATGACGTCACTGGGAGAACATCACTACCTCGGTCACAATGGTGTTTAATTAACACACAGCGCAGCCCATTCGGGTATCCAGGGGAAAGGAGAGAGTAGACAAAAGAAGCAACCCAGAGTCAGTGGAGAAAAGCAAACAACTGTTGTAACAGAAATGGGATAATGAACCAAAAGCGAGACATTCAGAAATACAGGACAGAATAGATGCGATAAGGAGGGGAGAAATCGAATGGTGGAAGTATTAATTGCATACAGCAACCTTAATAGCACTTTAATTATAGTAAGTAAACACCCAACGGGACTCTGTGAGGAATGCTATGAAAGTGAGACTGTCGAGCAGGTACTGCTCTCATGCAGGAAATATATCCAGGAGAGACTAGATGCGAAGAGGAGGAGAGGCATCGCTCCAAGAACTAGGGAGAGTAAAAAGCAATGTTAAGAGTAATTTAGAATGGGAAGTCACTGATCAGGAAAGGAAGCATTTAATGTTGTTTTTTTTTTTTTGAGGAAGACTGGACTGAAAAGTTGGCTTTAAAGGACAGGAAAGCTGAGGAGAGCGAGATCTATGGGGGAGGTGATGCAACTTACAGAACTTTAACTAAAGACGCAGCGTGTCCTGAGAGGAAATGTGACAAGAAGAAAGGGTGTGTGGAGGTGCCAGATAAAGCAGACAAAGTGTTCAAGACACCGAATAAGTCAAGACAAAATCAGGGAAGCATTAGACACTTTTTTTTTAAGGAAGGCTGGTCTGGAAAATTCGGCTTTACGAGGCCGGGAAGATGAAGGGGGAATGAGACCTACAGTTGGCGATAATGTAACCTCCAGTTGGCAGTAATGTAACCCATGTTAAACAACAAGGAAGCAGAAGAAGAAGCAGTGTCAAACATCAGTAATAACAGCTATGGTTTGTTGGTAGTTTCTGTACAAGAGCTGTGAAGTTCAGAGTCATGTTACAGAGCAGAAGCAGTGGAGACAATTAACACTGCACTCAAACTCCACTAGACGTAATGCACAGAGCTATACAATGTGAGTTTTGACAGAGACTCAGCTCGGCTGTAAGATGACGGCTTGATGTTATAATGTTATCCGTTTCAGAGGGGGTGGACGGACTACAGGACTAAAGCACTGATGCATTGCTCTCTTTAGGCAGAGATAATGCAAGAGCTAATCCTTCATTTCGTTCATCCATCTTCTATGCAGTGAAGCTAGGCATAGAAGCATCTATGCAGGGTCGCAGGGGACTGCAGCCTACCCAGGAGACTTGGGGCATTGCAGAACACACACCGGGCAATTTGGGAACACCATTTAACCTAATCTGTATGTCATTGGTCTATAAGAGGAAACCTGAGTACCTGGAGGAAGCCCATTAAGCATGAGGGGAACATGCAATCTTCCCATACACAGATCCAAGGTGGGAATTAAATGCCAACCCTTGAGGTGCAAGGCTACAGTTATAACCACTATTTCACTATGCCTTCTAATGCTACATTTAACGTGGGCTACATGGCTGTAAGATCTCAACTTGGGGAGCAAACACAAGGTGATATCTTACATGGAAAAGGGGTTTTTATTAAATAATAAGGGGAAGATTTAAAGAAAAGATGGAGGAATTAGGGCAGGGAATTTATTCAGAAGCATGGTGGCATAAAGCAAAGAGCAATTGCAGTGGCAGATTAACGAAATCGGTGCAAAGTGGAAGCAGCTCTCCCAGACTCCTCAGCAGCATGTTCGCATTAAAAGTCAGAAGGCCCTTGCAGCGACAGAGCCAGTGTGTCTATCGCGATCCAGTAGCGGCGACGGAAATCCAGAATCTGTGGCATAGTAGCCAGTCTTTGGCAGTGGCAGCAGCATGTCTGTTATTCAAAACGAAGAAGGCAGCGGACGGTTTCTTTACGCAATCGCAATGACTGGACATAAATAAAAGCAAAAGTGCCGGGGCAGCTAACGCAGTCCCTTGGTATCTGCCATGTTAACATGTTGATTATAAAGAATACATTCAAGTCATTAATGATGTTTTCTTTAGATAGTAACATTATGCTTTATTATTTTTGTGGTAGTGTGTGGATATTACTAACATCAGTCTAAATGGCTTACATTGCAGTCCCATACTATTCTACTTGTTCAGCCTACCAAGAGACCAGAAGGAAGGACATATGCTGATTATGAATCTGTTAATGAGTGCATGGAAGGTAAGATAATCTTTACATCCCTGGTATACATTTACAATTATTTTCATTTCCGATGTACCTGGTGTGTAGAGACTAGACCAAACCCATAAGGGGAAAAAAACAACCACAGTAAACACTGTTTCTTTATTTATCTGATGTTTTCCTTGGGCAGGAGTGTGTAAAATGTACGAAGAGCACCTAAAGAGAATGAATCCTAACAGTCCATCAATCACATATGACATTAGTCAGCTGTTTGACTTCATCGACGACCTGGCAGATCTCAGCTGCTTGGTGTAAGTAGGCTTTCTGTACAGTTCTGCAAAGTACACAGATAAAAACCCTTTTTCTGTCACTCACTCACCACTAAGAGGAACCCAACCAACCATGAGGAGAACCTGTAAATTCCAAACAACCGTACCCAAGGCAGTACTCGAACCCTTGACCCTAGAGGTGCAAGGGTACAGTGCTAAACATGATGCCCCTGTGCCACACAGATAAAAGCAGTATTACCTATTTAAGCAGCTGTAAATGTTTGTTGAACATTGTGACAAAGCAGACAATATTAGACCAAAGCTGTGGGTGGCTCACACCTCAGAAAGCATCACAAATTAGCAACACAAATTATAGTGGTGACATCATAATAGGATTTTTGAATAAAAGAATAAATGAATAACCCAGCAACATTACTAATTACATTTTAGCAAATATTTGAACACACACAACTTTACATTTAATTAACTTTTCTGTCTGGCACTGGTAATTGAATCAAACCTATAAATTTGTGGTTTATGGTGCCTTAGTGGTTTGCACTTTTGCCTCACACCTCTAAGGTTGGTGTTTTAATCCACAGGGCTCTCCGGTTTTCTCACACAGTCCAAAGACATACATTGTAGGCTGCTTAATGTTTCCAAATTGCCTGGAGTTTATGATTGGGTGTGTGAGTGTATGTGTGATGGGTTGGCACTCCATCCAAGGTGTATCCTGCCTTCTGCCCTGGCTCCAGGCCCTCATGTCCCTACACATTATATCCAATAAAGATAATAGATTAACAGATTTTAAATTGAGTTCAGAGTATAAATGGGATAATATGAATTGCCTTTTTGCCACAAACCTTGTGGGTGATTCCATCTCAAATCAACCAGTGGGTGCCACCACATGATCACAGATTTTGCTGATTTTTTCACCAATTGTTGGTATTGGCATGAAAATAAAAAACCCCAAATTTTTTGTCCCAACTCCCGCTCGTTAAAAAATGGCAGCCACCTTGATTTTTGGCCTCGACACGCTTCGAGACGTGCCACGCCCCTTTTTGAAATCCTTTTTTCCTTGATATCTCACTTGCTATATGTCATATGGAGATGAAACTGGGTATATTTATGTAATTTTTCATGTAGATTCAGATTCTGCAATCAGAATTTGGCTAACTCTCATTTTTTGGGGTACCCCTTTTCAACCCCCCAGAACCCAAGGTCTGCATGTGCAGTATATATGTTACTCAAAAAAATAGGGGTTACTTCACATCACCTCATCTTAAAAATAAATAAAAACCAGGGGTGTGTTATGCCCTGTTTTATAGAAATCATCAAAAATTTATTGTCCAGGTTTTGCAACATTTTATGATTTGACACACAGAAATGAACAGCAATATCTGTAGAATACTTAATGCATACTCATAAAATCTGCTCTTTTCAAAGTCTCTCTACACTGAAAGGACATTTTAGACTAAAGGGTCTGGTAGCAAAAATCACCAATCACAGTTTTTGTTTCATCCCCCTGGGTATCTGATTCTGAATGAACAAAGCCCACAAAATGAGTAAGACCAAAAGGGTACAATGTACATGTAGGAGACCTGTCAAGTTGCAGTGACACAAAAATAATATCAACTCGGAAAGACATGCACTTTGTAGCTACCAAAGTAATTTTGCTAAGAAATGCCTCCACAAATGCTTGACCACTAAGTGGTCTTAGTCATCTTTGCCTGAAAGTTTTCAAAGCATGCTTCAACGTCCTTGATATTCTCAGCTGGCAATCTGTATTTTCGTCCCATTCCACCTGAGACAGCAGGAACAGAAACTAATGTCAGTATATGGATGAATGGAATCCAACCTTTTTTTTTTTGCTTTCTGGCCAAAACAGATTGTTTCCAAATGCCCCGCGATGCATAAACCTAACAAAAATGTCCTGATTTTCATCAGATTTTTGGTCAATACAAACAATGTACCACTTTTCATCATAGACTACTGCAGCATATTGTCCAGGTTTAAGTTCAGATGAAGTGACTGTTTGGACTAATGGTTTCTTTTGAATGATAGTGGACATTCTATCAGCAGAGAGTCTGAACATTAAGAATCCATCTTTGGTCGGCACAAATCTATGGTGACTACGAGTGCCTGGAATAGTCTTTGCAGACACCAGTCTCTCCATTGATTTTTTTTGGCCATGGTCTTCAATTGCTTCACTGCTGACAAATACAAATTAAATTCCTGAAATATTATCCTTGCACCAGTCGTAGAACTTGTGAAGAACTTGTGAATATCAAATGGGTTGCAGCATGTCTTGCTGAAGAAACTTGAAGTGTGAGAGAAAAGTAGCTTGATGGTGAAGGCACATAGTTGCATCCATTGGGTTTAGAGAGTCAGCAGTGTTGCTTCTGATCAGCAACAAATGTCGCTAATTTTCTGTCAAATCCTGCAGCCGAATTAAGCGTTTTGATTTTACGTAGTGCTTTAGATGGCATTGGCTATTGAGAGCCAAGCCAATACTACATGGTTCAGGTCCTTTTTCCATGACTTCCATAGAGATTGTGAGTAAGACAACAAACTACATTGAAAAGACTCCGTAAACAAATTAAATGAAGCACACTCACTCATGGAGTTGGTTGGAGATAATTTAACATTCTGATCAGTATGAACCTGATTGATTCAGTTACAGGATACTGTTTGACAGTGATACATGTATCTTACATTTTCCATCATAATATGACACATTTACTGGTGGATAAGGCCTATTGTGTAGATCCATGTACATTCTCTGTATATAAAATGTGCATCAAATCGTAAAACATTTGCAAAACCTATCAAAACCTATTTAATTTTTGATGATTTCTATAAAACAGGGCATAACACACCCCAAAAATGGTTTAAAATTAATATATATAATAAATGCTGTTCAGGTAGAGATGTGTGTGGAGGACAAATGCTGTCTCTGCAGATGACTGCTGCTTTACATTTTTTATTTTTTTGTAACAGCGCAGATGCAGCTTTGAAACAGTGATAATATGGGTTTGACACAAATAATAAAACAAACTTACCCATTACAGCACCACAAATTATATGCAACATGTGACACACACGTTATTTATAAAAATATACATTCATAAAAATATTTATTCATATACATTTTATATATTTATTGAATCATTTGTGTGGAAATTATTTGTGTTGATTCTTTGAGATTCTCTGTTATAAGCATCACTTCATTAACCCTTAGGAGTCTGAAGGTGTTTTAAAGTCCTGAAGAGATTCTGACATTTGTGTATTTTTCAGTTACTCATAAACATGTAAATGTCTAAAGTCTGATAACATTTAACACATTTTAAACATTTACACCTAAGCAGGTATTTGTAAATACAAGCTGAACAAAAGGCATAAATCCATAAACATCTCTTAGCTACATAAGGCAGTATTTTAGCCAACTGGAGCTTGTTTGTGATAAATAACATTACCGATAGCAGTGTTATGATCTAACCAAATGGAGCCAAATTAGCCTTGTATGGAGCCTTGTATGTAGATTACTCTGTGACTGCTTTCTGTTTGAATGGTGTGTGGGTGTGTCCTGCCTCGGGTCATTAGCCGATAATGAAGTCTGACAGAAATTCTGTGCCTCTCCTTGGCACAAACTGAAAATATTTATTTATAAACTGAAAATATTTATTTTTCATTTAAATTGCTTTATAATGATGTACTACACTTATGTGTACAGTAGGCACTCAAGTGGTATTCTGGTTTTACCGCCGCGCCTCACGGTGATTTGGGTTTGCGCATTTGCTGTTTTTTACCGCTGAATGGCGCTATATAACTTAGTTAAGTTATAAATTATAATATATATAATTATAATATTAATAGTTAAACGAATTCATAATCAAAGTACTAAAATTACAGAACAAATTTTGAATTTAAATTAGATTAAATCTTATTAGGGTCGAAGATTAGATTACTGATTATTAATTTTATGCACATAAAAAATATAAATAGGTGGAGGTAAATAGAGGTACTTTTTGTTGGACAAGACTGCATTATCTAACTGCCTAATTACAGTATATCTTTGGTAATCTGTTTTTTTTTATGTTAGGATGTAACTAATATAAACTTGTACAGTAAAACACCAGTGTGAGTCCTCTACATTGATCAAGAAAAACCTCAGCTCAACCCATCCAGAGTGGACATCATCTTGGAAGGGAGTGTGGTGATGGATAAACTGGCCAACATGCCTCAGGCCTTTGGTGTCCTTTTTGGACTGATGTATGCTCTGCACCTTGGCTATGATTAAACCTCTGTTTAAATAATAAACAAAAAAAGGTTTATAAGACACGACATGTTCTTGAATTTCATGTTTGCAATTTAAATAAAACAGAAAAAGAATATACAGTGTTTTGATTTTTAAAAATATATTATTTAAATAATTTAAATACTCTAATTTAAGTTATATAGAAATAAAAAAATTCTCACTTTAACTTAAGATATTAAGTGGTGTGATTGGGTAAATCAATTGATATTACAAAATTACTTATTACATATATTACAAAAACATTACTTAATTTTTTTTAGGGCAACTTACCTTTTAAGGCATTCCTACCTCTGATCTTTAGTGGCAGATATCTCATCCAATCAGCGGTGAGAATTTCATTCTCAAACCACACATAGGCATGTTGATTATTACCGCTGATTGTATGAGACATCTGTTACTCAAAATATACAGGAAGTGCTGCAGCCTCACAGACATTTAGATGTATTTTTATTTAAGGATTCATTTCTGTATTTTAGGATTGTACAGCACTTTGGTCAGCTAAGTTGTGTTAAATGTGCTTTAAAAGTTATTCTGACTTCAATTAATAGAATTTCTTGTATATCTTGAGTGACAGGTGTCTCATCCAATTACCGATAAGAATTTCATTTGCAAACTATCCCTAACTTTTCTGGTTTGACTAAATTGTTGTTGTGTTTTTTCATTTGGTATTTTGTATCTGGATATGTTGTGTTTTCTGATTAGTTATTCTGTTTTTGGTTTTGTTATTTTGTTTTCAGTTTTGTTTTTTTGTTATGAAATTCCCAGCCATCATATGAAACACCTTCATTATTTGTAGTTAATATTTTTAGTTAATATTAATTCAATTAAATTGTTTTTGTACAACGCTTTTAACAATTGTCATTGTCGCAAAATTGCTTTACAGAATAAAAAAAAATCATTATTGTGGAAATTTGTATGAAATGTGAATGTTAGCATATTAATGTATGAAAGTGCTGTTTAATTTTATCTACATTTAGAACTCATTAAAAACAGTTACTTTACATTTGTAGAGTTTTGTTCATGGCATGTGTGTGTGTTGTGCGCATTTAGTTCGCTGCCTTAGCAGAAGCCACTTTCATTTCCAAGCATCACTTACATGCATAACTGGAAATTTTACACACACACACACACACACACACATAGTAACTATCATTTTTGGCTGTTTTATTAATATAGCTCTATATTTGGCAGACTCGAATTACAGTTCTTGCTATAGGTTGTGCCTGAGCCATCTGTTGTTGTCACATTTTGATGTTCCGATGTTTATTCTGTTATTACACATTTTCTTCATGCACTCAGTGTTACAGGGATTTTCTTTCTCTTCTATGAATGCTGTGTACAGTTCCTAAAGTATTCAGAACTAGAGTCAGTGCTTCTAGAGTCCACGGCTGCTCCAAAGCTCCTCTGTCAAAATCTTTTCAATTCAGAGTTATTCAGAGATATGTTTCCAGTCGAGGCCCATCCTCCCACAATCAAAAAAAAAAGTTGTTGGATTTACAAAAAGGTGTGTCAAGTGGTTCCACGTAAGTAAGTTGAGTAGTTTCTACAATTTACAATTTAGTTGTATGAACAACAGAAATTCAGGTAAAGCTGACAAAACTTTTTAAAGTAAATCCAAACAATTCAGATTTGTCATTATTACACATTAATTATATGTACATTTTACTTAATAATTTTGAACTTATATGTAAGGTTGAACACACGTTTTATAGATTTATTTACTTCAAGGTTTCCACTTGTAGAGCTAATAGTTAAATAATCACAAGCATATTTCCAGAAAAAAAACACATTTATTTTTTTTTTTGCAAGGAAAATTTTGGTCAAGTCAGGGAGCACACCATAAAATGCTTGCGACATTAAATAAAGAAAACATTAAAACTGGCCTCCATTTTTTGTAAACAACTGCAAACAATTTTAACTTCACAGTTCCTTAAAACAATATAACAGTCTGCTTAAGATAGGCGGCATGCTCCAAAAAGTTGCAGAACTCAACATCAACAAATGGCCATCAACAATGGTAACATTAAAATTGGCCCCTAATTTTTAAAACCAGACAAACTGTCACAGATCTCTGAAAAAATGAAAGAGAAATTAAGATGTGTTGATTAAATCAACAAGTTTGTTTTTGAGCACCTGTATTTTGTGTGAAAGTTTCTGTGCATTAAGTCCTAGTAACACTTTTTGAAAGAACTCAAAAGTTTATTTCAGGTCTGGTGGATAGCTGAGATTCAAACTGAACAGAGGAAGAGCACAAGCCTTGGTGACCTCACCAAGATTTTGAAGGACTTTCACTCCCTCAACAATGAGTTCAACATCCGATGGTAGGTCACAGACTTCTGCATCTTCAGGTCTGATGACGTAAATTCCAATGACTGTATTGGCCATGTCTCTTTCTGCATTCTCAGAGTCTGCATCCTATAAAACACAAAAACAGTAACAATGTTCAGCCATTTTAATTGCATCAAAACTTCAGGTTGCAAATTTAACATCGCTTAGCAGTGCATCCAGAAAAAGCAAATATTCAGAATTCTGTATCAATTATCCATTCCTTAATGTAATGATTTTAGGGAATATTTTTTTACTTTAAATATGCACAAAAGACTGTCTTAGAATACTTACTGCATACTCCTTCTTGAGGTTTTCACAGTCTTCATTTAGATACACAGAAAGTGCTCCGACAATGCACGCTCTTTGAGTTGAGATGGTATCATTCTGTAGACGAGTGGAGACATTAAGTAGAGGCAAATCACCATGTAAATTATACACAAGCATCATAAATACAGATCACATACCTGGTCAATGGCAGCCATTGATTTGCAAATTTTACATCCTGCAACTCCTCCTTTACTTCGATAGATGCTGGGCAGCTTGCTTGTGTAACAATCCAGTTTTGACATAAATGTTTGAATTAGTGGGATGGTGTTGATTCGAGTGAACTAGTGACATACTAGAGACATAATATTATTGTAAGGACAGTTTTCATGTTTAAAAATATATATTCTGGGTTATTCAATGACATCTGAACACAAAACAGCATTTATGCTAACTGCAGGGACAGCCTGCTGCTCGCAGAGTACAACGATAGTTCCCCATCTTCCACTTATTTCCAGCCATAGAACCCACCAACAGATCCCCTTTCCTGAAGGCTTGGATGCTTTTTAAACAGAGCTTTTGCAACCTCTTCGTATTCTTCACACCTCGGGTACACTTTGTACTTCACTATTTCTGCAGCCAAGGATTTCAGAATTTCTGATTTTAGTTTTGGCTTTGAGTCTATGTTAAGTGAAGTACTAGCATTCAAGAACTATTCATTGGCTTTCTGTAGTTCTAGCTCTACTTCATAGGGAAATGTAGGGATTGGAAAGTTAATTGGCCAGATTTCACTCCTTAGCTTTGCAGATGAAGACATGGCCTCTACAGTAATTGGAGCCTATTGCGGTGCTCAGAAATTTTGCTATCCAAGTATGCAACAGACTTGCTAGTATGCACAGGACATACAAGAAGCTCAACAATGTCTTTTAAGAGAAGAATGAGCTCCCAAGCAGGTTCATCCTGAGGTATAAGTTTTCCAACAATTAATGGTATTAGCCGCAGGAGACACCAATTCTCATGTGCGTTTCCCCCAATAGTTTTTTTTCTCACAAAAGTGAGGGGAAGCACATGAGGGCGATTGGTCTTATCTCCCCATTTGAATGGGAATTCCTGAATCAGCTTATTAAGTTTGTCAAAGGTGAAATATTTCTTCTTTATACATATTTCAAAGTACCCTGCCAACTCAACAGGTACTATACCCTCTAAGAGATCATGGGCCACATCTGGGGGAAAACCTGCAGTGACTTTAAAGTATGAGAGGTTCACAGATAAAGGACAAGCATTTTTTACACCAAAACATGCTTCTCCTTTCTCACATGCATCTGCAACATGTACGTCATGCTGCTCTTCAGATCGGAGAGGAAAAACACCATCTCTGACCTCTTTTGACTGAATATCTGTGCGAGTGGCATTGCAAAACCTACAAAAATATTCCCCTGAAAAATTCTCAACAAAACCTGCCAAAGCATGTGCACCAAGACTGTCCGCAACCACGTATTGTACTGTGCCTCTGATAAATGTTTCCAGGTGATTGACAAACACACCTCGTTGCTCTAAAGTGATGAGGTCGTTCACAAGAGGCTCAAGAATTTTTTCATAGCCAAAGGCCTTCACATCATCACTTTTACATAATAGAGCGAGATTAATTGTGGACAATGATGAACTAGAGCCTGGTGGTAAGTTTCCTAAGATCCAATAAACTGCACAGATTTTATGCTTTTTGCGTGATGTTCCTAATGGATTACAC
>JAOVVB010000002.1:14264744-14276786 GCA_028570985.1 Heterobranchus longifilis | reverse complement strand
AAAGGCTACTGAGTGAGAATCGATGGCGCAGAGGACCGCCTGACAGGACAATAAAAACCCACAAAGAAGCGGTGAGTTTTTTTTTTTTCCTTCGCCTTTCAAGTTATATCACAGAAATGACAGCCAGCGAGGCGAGATGCGCTCGGCGTGCAGGCGTAAAAAAAACCCAGCGCGTGTTGTTATTCCAGCTGCCTCTTTTTTTGTTGCTACGAGGCAGCAGTCAGCCTCCCTGATACCCTTCCTCAGGCAACATCACATCCCCTCATTCTGCTCTCTCTCTCTCTCTCTCTCTCCGTCTCTCTCGCTCTTTCATATACGCGATGCATTAAGGCGCATCATTTTAGGAAGATGTTATTTTATTTTTGCACCAAAGAAGAATAGAGAGAGAGAGAGAGAGAGAGCGCGCGCGCGCAGGTCACTTTTAATAGCCTGGAGATGTGCTGGTGTTAAGCGTCTCGTGCGCGGTCTCATTGTGCGCTGCGCCACGCCGTAACGAGTCTCAAATGCGGATTGCGATGCGTAAATTACAAAAAATAAATAAAATGCGATGTAGTGCTGTTTGGAGGAGGTCTGCCTGTTTAAAAGGACCTCCCCTGCAAAAAATTAAGAGACGCCGTGTAGCAGCGGCAGCAGCAAACGCGTTTTAATTGAAGGCGATCGTCCTGTACTGCTGCTGCTGGCGCTGGCGTGTCCCCGTTCCGCCAGAGCAGATGCCCAGAGTGTTTACATACCCACCCTGAAGCCACGATGTCATTATTAACCTACTGAGAATGTGCAATGCATTCCCAAGGTCCTCTCACATATTATAACAAGGTACCTAGGTTACATCATCAGAGCTATAACTGGGTTTATTTCCTCAGCCAGACATATAAGGCCAAGCTCATCTTAATGGTGGGTGATATTAAAAAAAAAAAAAAAAAGGTGTGTATATAGTCTGTAAAGTGTGCTTCAAAATGTGCACAATGTGCCTTTTTGTGTAGTAATGTGTAGATGTTATCCTTATGAGCCTGGTTTTTTTTTTTCCTTCTCTTAATTAACGCGAATGATACCTGTCTTTAAGTGCAGAAGTGAGTTATGTACCTGTTATGGGAGTTCAGCGCAGGGTCCCTGGCCTTCCAGGCCCTGTTTCACTCCCTGATGTGTGGCCTTTGAGATGTCCACCATCCCTCGATCCTCCCGCTCTTAATGGAGCCCCCATTTTCTGAGGTAAGAGTGTGCTGCTGCTTAATCTCCTAACCCTAACCCTAACCCTAGATGAGCTGTAAAAAGAAATGATTACGATTCTTAAGTTTTAACGGATTTTGGTATATAATGGACTGGATACTGATGATATGCTTTCAAGGCCTGCTAAAATGAAAAGAAAAAAAAAGCTCAGATTTACATCAAAATGTATGTTGTTAGCATGAAACACCAAGTATTGTCTAAGGCCAATGCTTTATATACACCTAGGCTAAAGATATTTAGTCTCTGTTTTTTATGATGCTACACATTTCACGGTACCATGCATTTCCTTTATTGAGTTAATTAGGGCATCTACTTTGTTTTTAAAATATTGATTAGAGACAAATATATTTCCACTATATTATAATTACAGTGGGTCACAATTTTACATAAATCAAGTTGACAGCCTCTTTAAACAGTCTGGGTGATTCTAAAAACTTCTGTAATGAATTTTAGAAGCTTCTGATAGGCAAATTACACACATAATTGGATACATACAAACATATATACCTACATAATTACAATGCATCTGGGGCTGTAAAAGTGCCTACCATTTATGCTGTGCCTTTTTCCTCATCCTTTTATGAGTTTGGTTCATCCTTGGAACAATTTCAAAACACCTGAATGCATCAAAGGGCAACAAAGAATTTTACAGAAATCTAAAAATGTTGATTAACTCCCAGTTAATTTAAATGAACTTTAGGCCAAAAGGTTCAACAGAACCATAAGACACAAAAAATCGAGATTGATGTTTGGTGGTGTTTTTTGAGCTACATAAAAAAAAAAAAAGACCATAATGATTAATACTATGCTTGGAGGAAAAGAGTGAGGCTTTTAATCTGAAGAACACCTTCCCAACTGTGAAGCATGAGAGTGGCAACATCATGTTGTGGAGATGTTTTTCTAGAAGAGCAACTGATTGACTCAACATACAGTATATGTATGGTAACATGAAATGTGTTGTGTAGTTGTGAAAAAAATTAGTTTGGATGTCTTATGTGTATGTAAACCTTAAAGATACAGTTGTATTTGGCTGGTTATAGATGTTAGTATTATAACAGAAATGTGTATGGATTATTGCATATGCTGGGACTGGGACACAGTATTGATTTCCTTTAACCAGAGTTAAAATTGGATCTTACTCCAAATGTAATCTAAGTCATGGAACTTGTCACATTATGATGTTTCCAACAGTTTTATATTCTACCCATTTGTCTCTTTCACATGCCTCAGTTGAAATGGAGGATGAAGATGGCACATGTTTACTTGATGTGTTGTGGTAAGTTCTACCAGACTCTCTGTATGATTATAGATTGACAATCTCAGGCCACTGTGTTAGATTTGATCACAATGCTTTATACTCATAATAAAGAACGAGAAGTAATTTGCCCTACCTTTTGGATGATCCCTGGATTTGTTTCCATGTTACTAGTGACCCGCAAGCCCTGAATGACTTTCTTCATGGGACAAAAGAGGTTACTATATGTTCTTCAATATCCTTACACAAAACAAACAGTAACTTAAATACACATTAAATGAGTAGTGTAAATTTACTTATTATAAGACGTAAAATAAAAATCATTAATCATGTAAAAGGGATGAACATAATTAACTAGATTATTAAATGGTTGTAAACTGTCTGTGTTTGTATATGGGAGAGCCATTTTGGAGACTCATGAAAGTCCTCACTACAATTAGTCATCTTCTCTTCTATCTGTTCAAGCAGCTGCTAAGTGGAGACCTGCTCATTAATCCTTCCTCTGGGGAGCCGTCCCTGTTCACAGACACGCCGGTAAGTCTGGGCTTCTGTCCCCATTGAGCAGATGAGGAAGATTTTCATTCTGCTTTAGATCCCCATAACATGCATGTATCCATATTTCTTCTAAATGCAACACTTATTAATTTGGTTACTTCTGATAACAACTGTGGACTGTTTCAAGAGTTGGCTTCAATTTCTTCTTTCTAATGACATATTATATATATACATGTCTCAACTCACTAAATGTTCCTTCCTCTTTTTCCCTACCCAGAGCCCTGTTTCTTTGTTGGCAGACGATGCTGGCTCTCATGACACGCCTATATCGGGCTGTGTGGATCTCTCCTTCCTGGATGAGGCCTTACTGGCCTCACCATCCGGAGGAGAGGATTCTGATGAGGTATGCGAACCTCCACAAGTTGAGGCAGAAGTGCCACAACAACAGGAAGAGGAGGAGGAGACATGTGACATCCTACAGCAGAGTCTCCAGGAGGCCGACATCACTGAACACACACTGGCTTTAGAGGCAGGTCTTGCCCAGTCTAGTGACGCGCTCTCTCTCTACCCATCTGGTATACCCCCACCTTCGCCTCCATATATGTCTAAGCCACTGACCATGTCTGGGGTCACAACATTACCCAGGGACACACAAGTTGCAGTGGAGCCTCCTCAACCATCCCTGTTGGCTGTGGGCCCAGGTTGCCCTTCACTCAAGCCCGTACCACCCCAGTTAATGGGACTACTACCTGGGAATGTCTTTCCTGCACCTCCCACATCTGACACAGCCTTCTGCCTGAGTCGTGCACAGGGTTCGAACATGATCATTCACAAAACCCTACCAGGCCTTACACTGAGCCCTGCTGTTAGGACAGCAGCACCGCCAGAGATTATATTGCAAAGGACCCGTCTGCCCATACAATCCAAGCTGCCAGTCAACATCCAGCCTAGACTGGTACAGATAAGCCCAAAACCATCAGAGCAGAAGTCATCTCCAGGACTTAGTTTCATTCCTTCTGCTGGATCACAAAATATCTTGTTGTCCTCTCCGGTAGGCCCCAGGCAGCCTCTGCCATCACAGTCTACCACACTGAACAAACCTGTGAGTTTGCAGCTAGTCAACCAGGGAGGCTCAATTGTTATTCAGCCACAGAGTCTTTTTCAGGGCCAGAGCCACTTTATATTACCTAGTCAAGGTTCTGTAAACCAGTCTGCAAGTGTCTCTAGGCCGCTACTCAGCACGCCAAACAATCAAATGCCAAGCGCAGCCCCTCTGGCTGGACAACTTGTTGATGGCTCACAGATTGTAACAGTACGCCCCAGGCAACTAAATTTTAGCCCTGTGTTTACCACTCCGACTGGGCAGCTCACACTCAGGCAGGGAGCTCTCCTGTCCGGACCCCTGCAGCTTCAGTCAGCACCTCCTACCGTCTTCCAGATGCCGGCGCAGCTAGCGGGGACCTACTCTGCTCATGCACAGGGGCAACATAGTAGTGTTGTCCACACTCCTGCCTTAGGAAAGCAGATCACTTTGATCAACACTCCTGGTGTGCTTGCTCCTGATATGACCGCCATATCAATAGTGAACGGACCATCCGTAGTGCAAAGCTTGCCCTTTGTGTCACAGACACAGAGATCTCTGGCAGGGCCCTCTGAGGAGCAGCTAAGTCTTCCACAGACCCCAATGCTTTTACTGCCTGAGAGAACTGCAGGAGATAAAAATGCAACAAATGAACAAATACAGAATACCTTACAAGTAAGATGCTGATTTTTTTTAAATATTCTTCCTTTTAGAAGGTTTTTAATTGTGGTTGCTTAAAGTAGCATATGATATACCAAGATTGAGTATGATGGTACGATATTTACTTGTTCTTTGTTTACCTGTTCTAGCAAGACACCCTGTCTCCTCCAGTTTCAGTGCAAGCTGACGTTGCCAAAATGCACACGCAGCCTTCCCCAGTCATGACACTTTTGCAGGCACCACCAGAGAGCACCAATTCCCCTGAGCCTGTCACATTATTGTCCAAACACATAATTACGCACCCAGAGAAGCAGCAAGCTGTTGAAAGAGGCCATACATCACCAAACCAAGCATTCATGCACCATAGCCTTCAGGTAAATCAAGCTGTTGAGTTATTGAAGTTTGTTATGGTTCTGTTTAGTCAGATTTTAAGTATTGGCAAGGATTGGTATAAATATTTTCAATGCATACCCTTGCAGGAAGCACTTAATCCTTTAGCCTCTGCTGAGTCCCTGGACAGTCACATCTCTCCTGCCACTAGTGAGACAGAGTCCTCATCCATGGTCCTCGCTGTGTGTGCCCCATCTGAGGTTCTCTCTGTGCTATCCGAGTGTGGAGGAATCGCCACTCCAGTGCATTCTGGGTCGGAGCATGGTGACATGTTAATCTCACCACCTATAACCCAGTGTTCAGGAAATACTCCTTCGACCATGTTTCCTACACCCCCACTTTCAGACAGACAACCCTCCTCAGCATTTGTGGTTCTCAGTGCCAAAATGCAGGGGCAAGAGGAATCCATGCTGTGCATGAGTCCTTCTACAACTCCGGAAAAGATGTGTGTTTCTGAGCAACAGAATTTAACCATCCCTGTATCTGCTAGCCTCAATGGAGTCCTGGAGCCTGGCCTTAATGAAGCGCAGCAGCACATGCAACAAAGCAGTAAGTGTGTCTAACACGTACAGCGGAACTCTTATGTGTAACTGCAGCTAGCACAATACATCAATTCTCTTTCGGTTCACATTAGAACTCAGAGTTCCTGGTGTAGTGGATGATGAAGACATAGCCTCGATGGACCTGCAAGAGAGTTTCGAAGGCTTGTCATCCCAGGACACACAGAGCCACACTGCTCTTCAGGTGAAAATGCATGTTTCTCACATTTCTTGCTAATTAAATGTCAAATGTAAAATGTCAGTAGAAATATCGTACATAATTTACTGCATTCATAAATAGTGTAAATAGTGACTCATGAAGCAGTTCAAGTGATTGATACACATCTTGCTACCTCAGGTGCCCTGTGTCAGTGTCAAGGCAAGAGAAAGACTCACTCCAGCAATGCGTCAGCAGAGGTCAACAGATGTTCTTAGTATCATTAGTATTGACAATATAAATGAATGAAAATGTCTTGCTTTTTTTCATCAGAATGTTTTACTTAAGGACAACTATAGCCATGTGTGTGCAATTCACAGGATCAAGCAGCAGTTTTGTTCAGACTATGACACTGTTCATAATCCAAATACTCGGACTCGGTTCACTTCGCTAGAGGATGCTATGAGACACCTGTTGCCCTACCATACCTGTTCCAGAGCCTTACCCAGCCAAGCTGATCTGCTTACAGGTTAGTATAGTTTATAGTATATAGTTTATTACTTACTTGGTCTATTACTGAACAATCCAGTTTTTTGCTTCTTTTTTTTTTATTTATCTCATAGCAAGCGAAGTGGTTTTAAAATAAATATCACATGCCATGCTTTCTTATTCGTTTGTGTGTAGTGGATAAGCAGTTTGATAATGTATCAGGGCTGCTGCTGAAATGTACAACAGACATGCTAAACAAATACAGGCAGCTCCTTCTGGCAGAGTCTCAGGTGAGTCAGAGCATCCCACATTTAACAATTCTTCATGAAATGTACCTACCTCTCATGTCAGGAATTTATGAGAAATTGGAGTTCTGCAGACCTATAGAATAACAATCACTCAAACAATCAGAAAGCTAAAAAAGGGACTTGGGGGGGGGGGGAGTTACAATTAAAAAAAACAAGTATACACAACATAACCTAGGGATACTCGGGGGAGTTGTAGCTCAGAGGGTTAAGACACTCAGTTATTGATCAGAAGGGTGGTGGTCCAAGCCTCAACCTTACTAGGTTGCCATTGTTGGGCCCTGGGTTTGATTCCCGCATGGAGTTTGCATGTTCTCCCCATGCTTGAATGGTTGGTGGGTTTCCTTCGGATTATGTTAATTGGCATTTCCAAATTGTTCGTAGTGTGTGAATGTTGACCGTAGGTTCTACCACGGTGGTACAAAATGGGAATAAGTATAGGAATAAACACTATGATCACCAATGGCCTCCATGTGTATATATTATGCACACACACCTGTACAGTGTAGTAGTACGTCTTGAAGAGACATTTATGCAAATATTGCACATACTGTGAGTAAGATTGTCCCGCAGCTGTGAGAATAAACATATATAGTGGCAATTCACTCCTCATCAGCAACAAGGAGGTCAACAATACCCCCGCCGTACAGAGACTCATTAAAGAGCCTAATAGCTGCAGATATAAACGACCTTCCATAACACTCCTTAGAGCAGCGAACCTTCCCTGAAATGGTTGCCACAAAAGGACACATCTGTCTGTGTGTGCTGTCGCTTTAAAATTTCCCAAATCTGTTCCAGCATGATGTTGCCAGTGGACACAAAACAAGCTCCATAAAGACATAGTTTGCTGAGGACCTCAACACCACTACTGAAAGCCTCCGGGATCAATCGGAATATGGGCTCAGTGTTGACCTCCTCACTTGACATTATTGCCTGCCTTCATTATATAACCACAGACATTTTAAAGCTAGTGCAAAGCCTTTCCAGAAGAGTCGCGGGTGTTATAGGAGCAAAGAGTAGACGTTGGAATGAGCGTGATGATCTGAATATTGACAAATCTATTACTATAGTTTTCTGTTGTATATTGGAGATAAAATTCAATTAAAGGGTAATCACAGGTATTTATTCATGAACAGCGTAGCACTTATGGAATTTCTATTTATGGAAAAGCGGAATGTTGTGCAATTGATAAGTCACATGATCACATTACCAAAATTCAACTGTGCATGCATTTCAGTGGCTGAATGTAAAACAAGTAGTACAAGCAGAAACTGATAAAAGCTGCATTAAACACCCATGGCAGCCCTGACTGTAAACTGGAAGTGGAGGGCTGTACTTACTTGTGGAAATGATTGGCATCAGAACTATGTAATTATGGCATTTTGTTGTAAATCCTTATAACAGCTCTTGTCATTAATCTGTGCAGCAAGAAAGTCCTTCTGCCGAGATGGTGATGCTAGAACGCTTGTTCCTGCAGTCTGAGCGCCTCTTACTTGGGGAGGAGAGACGTAGAGCAAGAGGCGATCCAGGTAGGCTCTTTTACTCTGTTGTAATGCAAAAAAACATCTTCTTGCTGTAAACTAATAATCCATTTAGCTCATTTTTCTTCATGTTGTGATTCAGAATAGAACGTGCAGGGGGTCCAATGCATTTGTGTGATTTAAATGAAAAGTTATTATATGGATATGGAGCTTTACTCACTTTTTTCAACACACTGCTATTATTTTGAACATCACTGTAAATATATATATATAATTTTTTCCCCCAGATGTTATGATGTACTGTATGTTATGATGTACTGTAATTAACTAGACTGTGTGTGTTTGTAATGTGCCGTCATTAGTGGGTTTTACAGATTAAAACAATTATGAGGTGAAGTTAGTGCTTGTGTGTCACTCTGACATCATAGGGAGACATTGTTAACGAGACAGCAGAACAGCAACGGGATTTTTATTGAAACTTTATTGAACAATGTCCACCTCATGTTATAAAATACACCTTTGTACAGTCACACTGTGTGTGTTTGGGTTTTCTCCCCTCAGAGATGATGATTAGATGCTGAAGTTGAAGCGAAACTCTCCTCCTGAAGGTCTGAACACGAATCTGTCCCCGACTCCGTCCCCTTCTGTCTGCTGAGTAGGAAGTGACACCTCGGTCGAGTCTGTGCTGTGTGCTGGAGGTGTGTGAGGCTCGGAGCGCCGGTGGTACACTGCTTTACAGTGAGGCTCTGACACTTGAGTCACCTTCGCTGAGGACATCGCTACAGAAACACATTACAGAGCAACAGTTAAAAACACAGTGTTGCATCTAGGAGAAGGAGTTTAAACTGTCTGTCTGTCTCCCACAGAGCTGTCTTTTACCTGAGCAAATGAGACAGACCAGTCTCTCTCACAAACAGTGAAAGGGTCTGAACTGTGTGTCTCTCACCTGAATCGATGAGTTTGAACTGTCTCTCTCTTTCCTGCTCCATCTTTTTGCGGTAATCTCCAGACACAGCTCTCATCACCTGCCTCTTCTTCACCATTGGTGCTTTGGAGCTGCGCAGAGTCTTTAGAGCACGGCAGGCTTCCTCTTCTATTTCACACACACACACACACAGAGCTGTGTAGGCTGTCTAGAAGCGAATTAGTAATGTGAATATAAGTGTGTGTGTATAAGAAAGACTTGCTTTGTTTGGTGGAAGATTTTTGCATCCTCAGTCCCAATTCCAGCTGCTCAATACACCAGTCCAGCTCTCGCCTCAGCTGCTCCTCTGGAGTCTGACACACACACAAACACCCTTACATTCTGTTTGTGCAAAAGTGGCCCGTACTTACCAGTACTTAAAAAAATCACTTTATTAGTTTTAAGGATTAGCTTTGAATCTGAGAGGGTCAACCTGAAAGTGTCTCTCTCTCACTGACCAGTTCAGTTTTCTCCTGCTTGGGCGCTTCTTCTCTTAGATTATTCCCCTTCTCCTGTACAGCTTTCTCTCCTCGACCTGCCGCTGGTTTCTTTTTCTTCTTCTTCTTGGCTTTAGGTTTTGAATCCGCACTCTCCCCCGATTCCCGAGCCACTTCGCTCCTTGCCGATTTCCCCGTGTCAGGTCCCGGGTCACTCTCCCGCTCCGTTCCCACAGGGATCTGGAAGTTGAAAGCAAAACCCGAGCCGGCTTCTGAATCAGTGGCTTGTCCTGGGGGCGCCTCGTTTGGGTCCATGACGCCCTGGGGCGAGACAGGCGTGGGATCTGGAGAGAAGTTGAAGGCAAATGAGTTGTCGCTGCGCTGCCAGTGAAACGGAGCTGGAGTACCACTGTGCTGCATCGCTGTCACACACACCAAAACAAACATATATACAAGAGCATTTGTGTATATAATTAGGTCTGAGCTGTCTTTTAATTCTCAGTAAACTCTGTCTGTCTCTCCAGGAACTCCCTCACCTGTGCGAATGAGACTGAACACTCTGTCTCTCGTCCAAGCTAATTGTTCAAATGTCTCTCTCTTTCACAAAGTCTTTTACAGTGAGCTGTCTGAATGCTTCTGAATTATATGTCTCAGACATAAGTGTCTCTTCCCTTAGTAAAAAGCTTATTACATTCAACATCCTGAAAAAAAGGGATTCTTGATTTTTACTATTTTATTTACCTCTCATCCGTCGTCTATTGTATCAATTGAACTTCACTTTTCTATTTAATTTATTCTACTCTCCTTTCATTACAAATCATAATTTTATTATTTATCTTTCCTAAATTCACTGTAAAAGGCAAACGTACCATGCAGGGAACCTTGATGCATTCGAAATACCAAGCAAACGCGAACCCCTTGTCGAGTCTCAAATCACTCCCTTTGCCACTCAGAGTACACTATAGGAACCGTTTAAGATCGTGACGTCAGACCCTATGTAGTGCACCTACAAAGAAAGTACAAAGCCGTTTGGGACTCGGGCTCAGCTTAACTCGCGTATTGTTGTATCTGTTTCTCGTGTGTGTATGATTTAACCAAACTATGTTTCATTATACATGGTTAAATACATAACTTACATATAATTACTTGGATACACTAAAATAACACATTAGGCAGATTAGTTAAGTAAAACTAAATTATTTATAGAAACTAATAGCTACTCATGGTGAAGATGGTGCAGCAATATTCGCTGTTCGTCCAGAAACGCGTAATCAGCTTAAATGGTTCCAATGTTATAAAGGAGACTAGCGTTAGTTCACGTTGTTGACGGGGAAGAGTTTGTAGAAAGACTTAAAAGGTTAAATCTAAAAACAAGCTAATCCGCTTTAATGTAATTAGTGATATTATTATTCCAGGTTGAAGCCTACGTAAATGTCTGCCTGTCTTTCTGTATGTCAAAGAACTCTCTAATTTATTAACACAAAGAAATACATTTTGTAAGGTTGAGTATCTTACTCCTTGTTTACGCAAAGTTGTACTTTTTCGTCGTCAGTCAAATACACTCCCTGTTCAGTAATCGGGGAGTGAATCATAGACGAGGAAAAAGTAGATCGAATAAAGATTAAGTTTTTGTATTAAAACGACTCCAGCACATTAAAATTCACTTATACCACTTCAGCGCTGAAAATATGAACTAATCCCAGTAAAAAACATTCAGATTATCTTTTGTAATTAATATCTATTGGTGCAGGCGTGTGTTTACATTGAACAAGTAGCCAAATAGTTATTATTAGCTTATTTTAAAGTAGATTTTAAATCCGGCACATAACTTTCATAACATCACTTTTACTCTACATTTTCATTTCACGTGTGGTGCAGGTCAAACTTCGGGCAGATATCTCTAGCGCTATGGTTTCGGAACATATAAGACAAACTAGTTTTAAACTTTTCGCAGGACAAATAAACCAACATTGATCTGTCCCTTCTTCTTTGCAGGTTCAGTTTTCATAGTAAACTATGGCGTTGATTAGCTCTATTGAGTGACGCGTGTAGCTACGACCACCTTGAGGCAAACGCACTAAATTGGGGTGGGGGGCACTAAATGCTGTGACATAATCTGGCACTTAACGTGTATGGAAGTATAACAGTGCATGTAGGCATGTAAAATTCAATGCAAAAATATTGACCTTACTAAATTGCTGTTCAAAAATATATTTAATTGTTAAAAATACAATCTTCATTATTTTTCAGCCTCATAAATTCAGGTTGAAAAAGAAAATCAAGTATTAAAATTTAGGTTGAAAAAAATCAGCTATTAAATTTCAGGTTGACAAAATGCGAGTCTTCAAATTCAAGTCGACAAATTCAGGTAGAAAAAATGCAGGTCTTCACATCCGGGAAATCACAGGAAGAGCAATGGATTGCCAATTTCTGGAGTCCATGTCACAGTGCACTTAAAAAAAAAAACGTCGTATAGAAAATACGACTGTAAAAAAACGAACGCGATGTTTACCAGATGATACGCTCTTTAGCAGACGTCTCCGCGATGTACCTGTGCTATCTGGG
>JAOVVB010000002.1:14166270-14185803 GCA_028570985.1 Heterobranchus longifilis | reverse complement strand
ATAGAGCCTATATTTATAAAATTTACAACGCAATGTCATATTGTGAGGGAAAATAATACAAATGTTATTAGATATGTATGTATGTATTATAGAAAATATATTTGAATAAAAAAATTTTAAATAATCAAAAGAATAAAAGAAAGTTAAAGTTTAACTGCTAACTTTAAACAGATGGCGATGATGACAGTTACGTTGAAATATTAAGAAAACCAAGATTAAGTGTGTGGTGAAAATATTCTTTCTTTCCTCATGCTACTTTTTTCTTCCTTTCCCCTCCAAGTGACAGCAAAAATAATCATTTCTGTCATGTCCATAATCGGTAACACCTGCCTGTCAGAGCATCATGAAAAACATGCGTCATGACATCACCGGCTCATCGATCAAGGGTGTAACTATGGATTCAACACTCCGGGACAGTGACAAAAACTGAAGACAATGACAATAATTTGTCTCTTTTTCTCTGTTGACAAACCAACAACTTTAAATTGTTGGCACTGTGTATGCGCTTAAGGAAGACGGTTTGGACGCGACCAAGTCTCACGCAGGGGCGGCGGGTCGGAGGGAATGTTATGTGGCTTCGCTTGATTACATTAAATCAAAAGAGGCCACGTTTTCTGACAGTTAGTAATTTTACTTTATTCTTATATGATATTATGATATATTTAGGAGGGTTTTGATTAATGGGGGGCTAGAAACCCACATCCCCCTGTAAATGACTCGTATATCAATAATCAATTTAATGAAATTAATTGGCAACTAATTTGGTCATCGATTTTCTTTTATTCTTCATCGCATCTCTAAAAACAACAGAAAAGACGTTGACGCTTATTTATCCCAGGAGACATTAAACCAGCAGTGTGCTCGAATGCTTGAATTTGATTGGTCAGAAGGTGTGCATTATTTCTGTATAACAGCACGGCTTGGATGCTAATCAATGCATCGGTTCGAGTCCGTTATTGTTTCTATAGTAACGACGAATACACAGGGACTACACAGGTGCTGCAGACACGTCGATGGTGCTAATTAGGAGACATTTAGTTAGCTGTGCGCTATTTATGCATTTAGACTATTCCATAATAATTCATATTCATTACGTGTATTAGAACTTTATTTAATTCGGATCTACTCTTAAACTAATCCTTTCCTCTACGCTGCAGATTAGCATGGCCCGGAGACAGTCGCTTGATAACATCTTTCATCTATTGTGGGACACCGTTTAGAAAGATCGGCACGCGTGTCTTTCCCAGTCAGCTAGGCGGATACTTGGCATTTGGCATTTGGAATCCAACACACACACACAAACCCATAGAGATCTCTCATTATATTTCTATTATTATCGTCCATTTTTTTTCCGCAACATCGGGTCATGTGATCTGCAAGGTTTGTTACGCTGCATGCCCTCCCTGTCGCACTCCTTTCATTTCCAAACTAGGATTGAGAGCTGACCTGCATACAGTTGGTGGGTTGTCTGGGGTGTAGGATCAATGCCCCAGTCTAGGAATCTTTCACTAATTGCAGTAAACCAGAGAATGTACTGTACAATTTGGAGACACCGACAAGTTCAAGGAGTTTAAGGGGTTAAAGTCAGGGCAAAGATTCCAATGCTATCACTTCCAGGCTGATGGAGCTCAGTACATTCTTGGTAACTTCACCAAACAGCCAAGTTTTCGGCTTAGAACACCAAATGTCATCTGACTGAAAGGCCAAACACACAGATCCAGTTACATCCTTCTACATTTCTACTGATAATCAAGAAATGAAAGCACTAAAGTCTAACGGCGAGACATCTTACATACAGACCTGAATGGCAGAATTTCAGATTTACTGATAAGTCGGAGTTTCAGGGTTACATACTTTGTACAAATGCCAAAATGCTGACTGTAAACAAAAAAAAACTGTTTTTGAAAACACTTAATAATAAGCCTCATTACATGAATACACAGAGTCAAACAAAAAATGTATACACACTTCAGGACAAGAAGAGTAGTATTATGTATATTATATTAATATTATATATTATGATATGATATCATAATATTATAATATACATCAATATATAATGTATTGTTTATCAATAAATTTAGTATTTAAATATTTGTACAAGTTTTTTTTCCTTTTCCTGAAGTATACTGTCATTTCTTTGGCTGACTATGTACAAAAAAGCTGGCACAATTGATATTAATTCATGTTTATGCCAGAAAGAAGTCTTTGATATGATCGTTAGGTTAGAGGAAAAAAAAAAAGCTCTGAATCCTGAACACTCACCCTCTCGTCGCTCATTTCTCAGACAGCGCACTTTGGGAATTTGCGAGAGCAGCTGGCAGTCCTCAGCTGAGAACAAAAAACCCATCAGATTACACGGAAAACACACACACACACACACACACACACACACACACACAAATAATACCCTTAAAACTCATACTGCATAGTTGGTATGCAGCTCGCATATGCATTCTATTCCTACATATATTTGGTTATGTTTGCCTTTATATAACGTTTACTTGCTCCAAATTTAGATAAACTACTAATTAAACAAATTCAGCAGAAGACAAAGAGCTTCAGAAAGCTGGAACAGCATCAATACACAGTTTCCTCTCCAATTTAATGAATCTGAAATCAATCTATAGAAACATGCATTATGCTTAGGAATGGTGTCTCATTAAAATACAGCAACTGTTTCTAAATGCTCATTTGGCAAAAAAAAAGAACACAAAGTTAATACAATCCTCCCAAAATAGCACAGTATAATGCCACCATATGGACGTGTTCCAGACTGTGGTATCAATGCTTCTAGTTTTTGATAGAACAGAGCAACTCATTAACTTTAAATTACCAAGCCTTAGGAAAAAGCCTTAGGAAAAGAAATTGATACATCCACCTGTCAAGATGAAATGATTATAGAGGCCTATGATTAAAACGCATTATTAAAATGCAAATATGTCACGGAATAACAAAAAAAGGCCCATAACAAAAACCTAAATAAAAAAAATGTAACAGTCGGTGCTAAGCGTGTCATCTACAAAAAAAAAACTTTTGCATCCGAAATGCAAACAATGAACAACATAAAAAAAGACACAGACGTCTAGATGCATAGGTTTGATGTGACTGCCTATGTCTTTGATTACGGCACACAGTGTGGTGGCCTCATCATCACTCTTTCACAGTTTAATCCTGGAATATCATTGTCATTATAAAAAAGAAAAAATCTGCATTGATGTGATAACCTGGTCATTCAGTACTTCAGGTCATCAGTTGACTCACAACACTGCCTCCAGAGCATTGTACAGTGGGCGCTATACAGGATGAGTGGGTCACTTTTCACTATTCTTACCCTGATGTGCCCAACGCTCTGGAATAGGGTACATCCGGACTCTTTACCATGTGTTTTACTTACTGTATGGTCACACGGCTGTTTAGTCCCAATTCTGTGAGCTCTCATTGCACTGCTTATGTGAAAATGCTTTTAATTTCACTATTAAACATAGCTGTGATTTCTTCTGAGCATTTTTTTACAATGCAACTTCACAAAGATTTTATATGATCTCCAATCACAGCCATCCATTTCTTTTTTGTCGCAACATTAGACCACAAAGTTGAAGGTTCACCTTCAAGTACCACAAGTATACTTGCAACTTTTAATATTGCTTTGGGTAGTTATTAACCCAATTCCAACAATTTTAATGTTTTCTTTTCTTGATGTAGACCAATAAATTCTTCTTCTTTTTCTTCTTCCTCTTATTATTATTATTATTTATTTATTTAATATATTTTATATATATATTTAATAATTATAAAAGTGGGGTATTCTAGAATTTAGTTTTTACAGAATATGGAAAGGTTAGAACTTATAATACTGTATAAAAACTGTATAAAAATGTAATAAAAATTATCCATACTGTCATGTGTTCTGTAACAAAATGTATGCACATTATAAACATGATGAAAATATAATAGTTCTGTCAGTTGAAAAGTAAGAATGAACACTGCTAAAGATTTATGATACATATGATTTTTCTACAATAACCTAATTTGCATTTATTTATTCGTCCATAAAAAAAATAAAAAAATTAAAAAAACCTTTTCCTGGTTGGGGTCACAATAGATCCAGACCCAATGTAAAGATACAGTGCGTGAGGTGTAAATACATAGCGGATAGAACGACAGTTTAACTCAGGGTTCAATGTAAATAAACTCTTAGCCACTTCACAAGGAGCGGCAGAGAGTAGCTAGTTCATCTGCTGCCATGTTTCTAGGGCAGTGGGAGCCAACCAGAGAACCTGGAGAAACCCAATGCAAAACGTCACAAAAAAAGAAAAAAAAAGGGGGGGGGGGGGAGAGGACCAGGAACCCTGTAGCTCAGGGGGGCAACAGTAGGAAACTCAAATAGTCTTGATCATCTTAAATAAGTGATTATATAATGATTCTAAAACACCTAAAGCTTAGACGTATAGACCCTGGTCTTTGACTGAGACCTTTAAGGTGAACAGAAGTTTGCATGTGAGACCGAGAGCAAGCGCGAGGGACGATGAGCGTTTAATGTTGCTCCAAGCAGTGAGGACAACAGACCGATGGTGAGGAAAAGAGTAAGCTCTGGATCACCACGAAGGCAAAAGTCAAGCGTACTCTCTCATACACACTAGCACATGCAGAATAATGCCTGACAGCAACACTTCGCACCACGCACCTCTGCCTGCACAGACTTGTATTATCTACAGCTATGTCATATTTTCCCCATTGTAAAAGTATGTGTTACAGTTGGAATAAGAGACATCCTGACGTAGACACAAACAGCCAGAGAGACTGATGGGAGATCTCAGGGTGTATGTGAAAGCAGGAAATGTGTCAACATTACTAAACTCTAAGTCCATCGAGTTGCTTGCAGAACTCATTGCGTGTCACATGTACAGTAGGTTTATATCAAGTACAGTGATCATGCTGCTGCATTAAGACTAGTCTTAACAGGATTTAAACTTCGGTTCAAATCCTGACATCCTACAAATGCCCTTAGAATTCTCTGGCAGCTATTCGTATAGCTCTACAAGGGTCTATATTAAATTATTATTAGAGCAAGGAAAGGAAACAGTGTACTAAAAATCCATTTTTATCGAGCATTTTAAATCTTATTTTTAATCAAGCTTGTATTTTTTAAACAAGGGATGTTAGAATCCACTAAAATATTTTTACCTACAGTATATACAGGGCAGGGTTGATACAATTCTGGATTGGCATTTTTTTTCTTGTATGAAATTTTATATTTTTCTTTTTATTTTAGTTCCAAAAGACCCAAGTTTCAACACTAACAAAAGAAAAAATCTAGCAGAACCAAACCCAACACCACTCCAACCGTTTTTTCTTTGGGGAAGACATGAGTCTGTCTTCAGAACAATCGCTGCACTGAACAAGGAAATTGTCTCTGCATAAAACAACATCAGTTCTGATATGGTTTAAGTCTGTAAATTTGTGCATTTGCCGTAATTTATATACAGCCTTTGGATCCAGACTTTTGGGCCCTGCCATCCTGCATTCTTATACTGAAGATAGTAATACAGTATACTGCCTGGGTAAAGACAAAGCCACTGAATGAAACTCTAAGATTTCATTCAGTCACCCTTAGCTTTGAGTACACAACACAATATAAGGGTCAGTTCATGTGTCAAAATGATTCCTCATGCTCACAGAACCATTCTTTCACTATTTGAGTCCTTAAATATCCCTGCGCCGTCAGGGAAGAAAAACTCCCTCGAGAGGCTTGTACAGTGACCACTATACTACATGATGAGTACATCCGTTCATGTGCTTCCTTTTTTACTCTGACGTGCGTATCGCTCTAGAATAGTGTCATTCTGAACTCATCAGACCAAATGACCTTTTTACAATTTTCCAAAGTCCAATCTTTATGCTCCCTATCAAATCGCAGCCTTTTTCTGATTAGTCTCACTAACAAGTGGTTTTCCTTTGGCCTCACAGCTGTTTAGGTCTTAATCCTGTGAGTTCTCATCACATTGTGTGCTTATGGAAATGCTTTTTATTACACCATTAAACATAGCTACAGTTTTTACTGCTTATATTTTAACCATGCAACTTTACCATGTGTTTAAGTGATCTTTTTCTAACCACACAAAGTTGATGGTTCAGCACTCTCCTTCCGGTTTGGATAATACTGTACGTTAAAGGGTTCTTAACCCAGTTCCAGTCATTTCAAAATGCCGCAGTTGTTTTCTTTGCTTGATGCAAGACAATAATTCGACCATTCTGAAATGGTGACTTTTTGGTCCAGGCAGCGTATACAGTATGTAGCCTTTTAATGTACTGCTCTGCAAAATGAGGATTCAGAAGGTAAACAAAGCATGTGTGGAGATCAAAGTATAAAGTTCACATGTTCAATCTTGTTCTCACTGCATTCAAAATCTCTCTTTTGTGTCATCTTTGATTGCTTATCTTAACCCGCAAAGTGTTAAGTGCATTTGCTGCGTTCGTACCTGCCCGGCGGTATAAACTTACACTGAATAAATGCTGCAAATATAAATGAATCCCTTACACGCACTAGACCTGGCAAGCAAAATCTTACTATCACATTCAGTCTGGCTTCTTACTTGAGCGGTAAACGGAGCCAAACTAACAGAAACAGCTTTCTGGCTCATTTGTAAGCAAAACTGAATATGAATAAACAAACACCCACTCAATCAGATACACAATTATACACATATGACTAACTATGTTGCAATATAAGCCTATAATAAATACCAGCAGTCAGTGCATCCGACCGCTCAGTGTGTTTAAGTGTGTGCATGCACCAGGGGTAGCTTGGCGGTTAAAGTGTTGAACTGCTGACCGGGAGGTCCCTGGTTCGAGTCCCCGGTTTGAGTACAGTATCTGTGGGTTGCCACTGTTGCACCCTCAGATACAATCGGCGTTGAGCTGGCAACTCGACCCTGTAAGTAACTTCCACAGAAACGACAGATCGGGCGGCACGTAGACGCGCATACATCCACCCAATAGGTACGTAGTAGAGAGAGTGTCACACTGAGCTCATCAGCATCTGTTAAACAGGATATGTTGATTCCTAACCTAACAACAGTACATTTATAACATGTGAAAACAATTACACTAGTTCTTTAGCTCAGATGATTGAGCTTATTTTATTCTCCATGACTAATAGAAGAATTGGATCGCAGTCGTATTCCTGCTTTCCCACAGCTGCTCCGAGGCCGAGATCCTAGTTAATTCATTGCCACTCTTATCTGTGCATGTTGGTCTGAGTAAATAGTACGGTATACTCTCCTGGGTTTTTTGCATTCTGCCTTTGATGAAGCTTATTTATCTTTCCATGACTACAGGAGAGTTCAATGTGTTTTATATTTTTGTAATGGTACCGTGAGATTCAGTCATCCATTTAGGAATCCATTAAATAAAAGTAAAATATCCAGGGCGTAGGTAGAAAATGTAATCACTTCAGTATATCCCTATGTTTATGTGCAAGTGTGTGTGTGTGTGTGTGTTTGTGCGTGTGTGCATGAGCCAGAGAATGTAAATATAATGGAAGAAAAGAACTTACGGTCAGAGCTGAAGTCATCTACAAGAATAATTTCTTGTATCAGATGGGGTGGACTTCTGATTAATACACTAAAGGAGAGAGGGAGGGACGGACAGTGTGTGTGTGTATGTGTTGAAAGTAACATCACTAACATGCTGTATTAGTACAGTACAACTACTTATTCATTGCAGGCTGCGTGTGTCTGTTGTTACCTTTTAACGGTGCGCAATAGGGTGGAGCGAGCTTCATTGTGGAAGGTGATGATGATGCTGGTGGAGGGCAGGTCAGGGTCAAATGTCACTGAGGCACATCTGAAAGGTAGCAAACATGTGTGTGTGATTGTACAGTCCTCCATGAGAGTACTTCGTGGTAACTGTACTTGGAATGTAGGCCCATGGCTTGCTTAGATACATTTGTTTATTCTCTCATCTGTGTCTTCCTGGAATCCCTCTACACAAGAAAGTGTCAAACCTCAACCTTTAGGCGCGAGATCAAGTCTATAGGGAGGATGCTTAAACAAGTTTCTGTAGAGTGTCGAAAGTGTGGGCCGAAGTGTGTAGAAGTGCATTGTCATGCAAGATCACAACGCCCTTGGATCGCAGTCCTCTGCATTTAATCCGAAGTTTGGGCTTCAGCTCTTCAATAAGCGTCTCTCTGTAACGCGCGCTAATGATTGTTGAACTTTTTTTCCTGATAATGTTCCAGTACTGGCCCTTGAGAATCACATGAAAAATGTAAGCATCAATTTTCTTGCTGACGGTTGACTTTTTAACTTTTTCTTGGTTAACGATTGAGGATGTTTCCATTCCAATCCCTTCTGTTTACTCTCAGGCTCGTAGTGATAAATCCGTGTCGCGTCACCAGTAATGATTCTCTTTAAGAAACTTAGAGTTTAGGTCCAAATTTTATTTGCAGATATCCAAAACGCTTCTGTTTACGCTCTTCCGTGAGTTGTTTGACAACATTAACACCTTCAGACCACAACAAACAAATCACTGCACGCTGCCCTTTGTCGAAAGTGGGGCGTCCATTTAAACAAATGAACCGAAGTAACACGTTCATACCTGCACAGCAGTGACTGGGGAGACAGTAGGCTTGAACAAAAAGCAGTGTGGAGTGTGGATAATTTTTGGACTCTGGTACAATACACACACGCGCACACACACGCACATGCGCACACTCACGCACACACACGCACACGCACACACACACACACACGCACACACACAGTGGTCTAATTGTTTCCTTATTTTCCCCCCCAGGTTTTCTTTCTATTTCTAGATCGTTTTTATGTATTTTTAGGTATTTTTCTTTGAACTCTGCCCACCTGTTTGTTTTATGTATGAACAAGCCTTTGATCAGAATTTCACCTTATCAGAGGTTTAAAAACATAAAATATTCCTGAATAAAACGTACACTATGTACTAACTATGTACTATATGTAAAGTATGTTAAGCAATTTAAAGCGAGAAGAAAAAATCTAAATGATTTGCATTTATCATTCTCAATGTAAAATATGTAAATATTTGCAAATTATTTGTAAATGTAAATTAGGGCTGCAGGATTTGGTAAAAAAAAATTACATTGTAATTATTTTGATCGATATGTCAAACTGCAATATTTAACTAAGAGCAAATAAAGGCACAGATGATCTCATTAGGAGGATGTTTGACAATATTTAACACCTCAAAAGTATTTTAACAAAAAACATAAAAAATGTAATTATTGACAAACTCTGCATAAATTCCATGCAAATATGACTATGCACATATTACCTGTAATGAATTGCAGCTTTCTGTGTCCATATTGCGACTTCAATTTATTAATTAAAATTAATTGTGCAGTTAATTGTAATATTCACCTAGTAGTTTAATTGTATTAAGTACTAATTGTAGTATTGTAATTGTAGTATTAACTGTATTAAGCACTTGTAGCCTACCTTCTTTTATGTTAATAATAATAATAATTCCTTTTGAAGGAATTGTGTCTATATTTCCTGCATTGTCACTGTGTGTTACCATTTATATGTGTGTGTGTGTGTGTGTGTGTGTGTGTGTGTGTGTGTGTGTGTGACAGTGTGCGTACAGGTTACCTGTAGTGTCGTGTGTCTCTGATGGCCCTCTCACTTCCCAGTCTGTCGCTCTCCTGCAGATTGAAAGCATGCTCTCTGTACGGATCCTCCCCTGCTTTCAGCTGTTTACTGGATAAATAGGCTTTCTCATCAAAGCCGCCCAACAGCTGAGCGTGATGCTCGGCTCGGGGAGGATGGGTCACCTTAAATACAGAGAGAGGAACAGAGGGGGAGAGCGGAAGGGGTAGAGATAACAACAGAACACAAGAATTGGAAAACAGGACATGCAGACAGAGGAGCAGAGAGCAATGCTTCTATTCATCACTCATCTTAAAGTGAAGCTTTAAAAGTTTTCAGGTTTTTAGTACTCTTTCCTTAGACCTCATGAACTTGTCCAAAGCATTTACAACACCTTATTAACTCGAGTATGATTTGTTAGATGTCTCCTTGTAGGTTAGCCTCTTGAGACCTAAATGTCCTCTTATGAGGACAAGACTTTTTCCTTCCAACTACATTGTCTTGATATCCTTATATAGTTCTTACATGAATACCAGTACCATTCTTCTGCCAAACGTCTTTCGGTGGGAAGACGATGATTAAATTCAGAGATATTTGCAGAGGTGCAAATAAAAAGAATCAGTGAGGAGAGAATGTATTGTAACGTCCACTAACAGTAAAGTTCAGGTCCACTGAGGAAGCACTGAATTTAATTCAGTTTTTTTTTTTATGTAAACAGGAGCAATAATGAATTAAATCCCAAATATGTTACGTTCAAATCAGGTTTTACTTCACTTAATAATAAATTATTCACAATATTAATTTTTTATGATTATTGTTGCTATTAAAATTATTATTACCTATATGATGAAGTTATTATAACAAATGATTATAATAAATTATTCCAGTTCTTGTCCTTGTCCAGCATCTATCTATATGTTCTACAGTCAATACTATGCCAATAGCATCTCTTCTGTCAAAAGCAATCTTAAGAGCAAAGAAAAGAGGCTGGGTTAAAGGCAACTTTGAAACTTTCTGATGGAAAAATTTATAAAAAACATGAAATTCTGTCATCCTCGGCAAGATACTTTTCAGTTATTAGAATCATTAGTAGGCAGAAGGGGGCAGATGCATTTGGAGCTAATTAACAGCAGTAACTGTACGTGTAAGTGTAACCTACAGTATGTGTGAGAAATCCCTGTCTCAGAATCTCTGGCTTTTTTTAAATTAAAGTTTGAATTCTAAACTTTCCCAGAGCTGATTTGCACCCTATGATGTGACACAAAACATGACGCAATTCAAAAGGAGTCAGAGTAACAGTAGCATGTCTTTTAATGCCATGTAATAAAACACGTCATTCATTATGCTGGTGGCACTGCTGTTACATTTACAGGTAGAAAATTTAATTATAATTTACAATGAATAATAATAATAATAACTATAATTATTCTGTACAGTTTTGACAATCTTAATGTACTCTTAAGCTATAGTGATTATATCAGTAGTTTTCATTGTTTATCTAAACGTGGCAAATGATGTTAAACTGGCAGAAACGCATGATAAGCTGCCAGATGAAAAGACGTGAAGGCAGCACGAATAACAGGGTGTGTGTAAAAGGAGTGATGGAGAAAACCAAATAGGCAGTATTGTTCAATTTGCTGTTATTAACGATCTGTCGAGAAAAGCTTAACTTACGTTCCCAAACTCTATGACCTCACTTTCCATTACAGAGGAGGAAGAAAAGAATTTGATACTTTTTATTCGTAATCCTACAGATTATAAAAGAACAGACAATCATGAAAGGCTGGAACCATCCCTGCGTCTCATCTGGCGTCACTGGGACACATAGATGGTCCGTTCCTTCTTCTGTCCTGATCCACATATGGTGTCTGATCTTTATCCTAAGATACTGAGCACAGCACATCTGGACAGAATTAAATGCTCCGCATCTTAACTGTGCGTACAAATGGCTAAACAGAATGCCAAATGCGCTAATGTTCTAAACGATTTTCATTTTTAATGCTTATGCAAATGTGCGATGCTGCATGTGTGCAAAAATAGCCATAATGAGATGAATCTGCCCAGATCTGCAATGTCAGATAATAGCTGCACAGGCAGACTGTAAGCCCTCACTGTACCGACAAGTTTCATTCAGATTAATTCAGGTAAAGAACACCTGGTCTCTTGAGCAAGTGGGATTTACGGTACAAGAGCTCTAAATGACAGAAGATGAATCAGTTTTGAGAACAGAGGTTACTTTAGAACCTGCTTTATGATGGTCAAGAAAGGATGGAGGTAAATCAGATTCACCAAAACCTGAACTTGAACTTATAATGCCTGACAGAAAAAAATAACCTAGTCAAATTCTTTTATTCTATAATAAAAAATCCTTGACCTGCAGTGAAAAAAAATCTGATTCATGCTCTGGAGCAACTGATTAGCTCCATAAAAATTCCATGTATGAAATCCTATGATGAAATATTTCTCACAAACCCTCACATGCTCTTAGACATTTATATTGCATTGAGCAAGCTATTTAAGTACACTTTATATACAGTGAAGATCTACAAACTGTAAAGGGCTGCTCAATGCAATATAAACATCGAAGCCTCACTACATCGGAAAGACAACAAGCCTGACAGCAAATCAAGCACACATGAGTGTTCTCGGTTCTAGAATTCCAGCTTCGTTCCATCATTCCACCTAAAATGTGCATTTTGATCCAAGAACAAATTTAAATCCTTAGGGCAAAAAAGTCTGTTAAGAATAAATAAATTAAGAATGCAATACAGCACTATCAGTTCAGCACAAATGCAAATGATGCATTGAAATGAACTGTGCCAAAAGCGAAGAAAAAGAAAAAAACAGCTAAGAAAAAAAATCATGTATAAGTATATATTTAATATTAAATTGACTCTCTCTCTCTCTCATCATCTATTCCGTTTTATCCTGTATATAGGGTGGCAGGGGGGCCTGGAGCCTATCCCAGGAAACTTAGGGAATGCGGCAGGGTACATCCTGGACAGGGTGCCAATCCTTTACACACTCACATTACAGGCAATTTTGGAATGCGAATTAGCCTAATCTGCATGTCTTTAGACTGTGGAAAGAAACCGGAGGACCCACCAAACACAGAGAGAACATGCAAACTCCATGCACACAGAGGCGGGAATCGAACCCGGCCCCTGGACGTGCTAGGCAACAGTGCAAACCACTAAGCCACTGTGCCACTAATATTAAACTAACAGTTTATGAAAAACAACAGCCTTGAATACATATTAGGCATTAATGGGATAAGGATCCATGATAGTAACTACCACATTATGGTTACTATGGGTGTTTCAGCAACATGCAAGAGAAGATATTCAAAATCTCAAAAAAAAAGTCAGCGCTAAACAAAGAGTCACAAATCTAATAAAACCTCTTATTGGATTAGTCTGCACTGAAATAGAAAATCGAATTAATTGCTGTGAGGGAATATTTATGAGGTACAAAACCAGAAATAGGCTCTTGCACAAGGACAAAATCGCACTCTTTTGGCAACGCAGTCCTGTTAACCAGAGGCCATAAACCAGACAGCGTGTAAGAGTGTCCTTTAGAATAGAACAGGATAGGAAGTAAAAGGCCAGTTCATCTCATTTTAAGGGCAGTGCCTGTAGTGCCAAATCTAAAAAGGCAGATCAAATATCAAAGCAGCAGGCTAAATTGAGAGGACGATCGTGTCCTACAAGTGCTGCTTTGGCTCTTGTGAACACATATCTTATTAAACGAGATGACATGCCGATCTGGATCACAGCGCCGAATGAAGTCACATGGCAAGACCGGGTGATGCACAGCATGGGCACTAACCTCATCATCTGTCAGCTTTTAGCAGGCACTCCACCCTCATATTCTGATGACATGTATTTAGGACATACGCAGCACTTATGATGCAGGGGTTCGATACTTACATCTGTATCTTGTATAATAATAATAATAATAATAATAAGGAATTTAACAACAGTATTGCCACCACTGTTTTGTGATACTGGTATTTATAAGGTCCATCATCAGAGATAGGACAGTATTTGTAAGATTTTGTTTTAATAAACAGCTTAAGACTTGGAATGATAATTTGATTTTAAAAAATTACAGCACAATTTAAACAATTAATTAATCGTGTCAGTTTTGTGTCATTTAATGTTAAATGATTGTTAAAACCTTTAATGTTAAATGAATGTTAAAACCTTGTAATTTTGATTTATTCATTTATCAGATTTTATCTAAAGTGAGTTATATTGGGGCTTAGCTGTTAAGAAATAACAACCCATCAGCTGCTTTCTAACTTCGTTCAGAATGTTACACCTTGAGCCAAAAATAACATACCAAATTGAGAATCAAAACATAAAATGTGTGATACTAGAGAATCATATAATGCATTCCACCCCTAGGTCGAAGTAAACTTGTTCTACTCTAGAAAAATCCACAAAAGTGAGAGTGAGCCAATTAATCATGGGCAAGTAAATATTAGATAGAGAAAAGCGAGTGTATACTCTCACTGTCCACTTTAACAGGAACACCTGTACATTTATGCAGTTTTTCTAATCATGTGGCAGCACACACTGACATAAAATCATGCAAATGTAGGTCAAGAGTTTCAGTTAATGTTCAAATCAAACATCTGAATCAAGAAAAAAGTGTGACCTCTCTCACCTCGTTGGTGCCAGATTGAGTATTTTACAAAATGCTGATTTTCTGGGAATTTCACACACACACAAAATCAGTCCGGAGAGTTTACACAGAATGGTGTGAGTGATTTTGGATAACAGTATAAATGAGCAGGTGTTTCGATTAAAATGAACGGTGAGTACATTTCAATATAGATAAACACACATCAGCATACTGTACGCTTGACTAATAGATTTTCTTTGTCATGCTGAACTGTGGACATTAAGTCCCAGTGGCATGCAGCTTATGGTGTGGCGAGAGAGAGCTGCTCTGTTGCTATGGAGCTCAAGGATGTGGTGGTGAAACAGGATTCAGTACAAATTTCTCTCTCTCGCTGTCTGTTTCCCTTTCGCGTATAAACATAGCAACCATCTCCATTTAAACTATTGATTTCTTTTGGCAGGGTTTAAAACTAATTCACAGATGATTTCCTGAATGAGTTATTTCACTTCAGGCCTGGTCTACCCATGTGTAGATTCTTTCATTTTATCTTGTATAAGATTTCCTGACATAGTTTACTAAAGCAAGTTCCATGGGCACCTTTTTTTATTCGGAATGAGACATCATAGAACTGCATTTCCATGTGTGCTATAAACATTATTTAATTAATAAAATGATCGCTAACATTAACCACAGACCTCTAGTCATTTTGTCAAAGTGAGAGAAAAAAATATAAACTATCTGCTCACTTGCCATCTGGGTTTCAAGTACGGTCAGCAAAGAGAGTGTGTAAACGTTTTTTTTTTTTTTTCAAAATTTTTTTTTTTCAGTAAACTGTTTCTTCTTCTCGACCTGATGAATTTCGCATCCAACTGTCATGCGCAGACTAAACGACGGGTGTGTTTCTATAGCTCGCAAACATCTTCATTCCAACAATCTCAGAGCAAAGAATGTGGGTTGATCTTGGACAACGTGTCATTCAAAACTTCGCCGTCATCCAAGCCATATATATACTAGTGGTCTAACAGTAGGCTTAAGGTTATTAGTAATAACTTGTTTACTTGTGAATCAAGTTATTTTACAATTTGTTCAGCAAGCTAGTAATACACGATGCACCTTAGTGTTTCTTTTGGAGCTAGTAAGTGAAAAACCTTACAAATTTTATCGCTTGAGTTAAAACTCATCAGGCGGAATGTCTTAACAAATGATTTAGTGATGCACCAATCCCATTGTTTAACATTTTCAATACACACACTACATCAGGCATCCTGACGGTAACCAAGTCAACACTCTACGAGCATCAAGTTACACAAAACATTAGAAGTGCAACAACAGCAGGCTGTAAGACCACAAGATGGGTTGCATGTTTAATGCAAGATCAGTGTTGTGCTAGTCAACATCACACACACACACACACACACATTCATGACATGAATATTTTAGTGGACTGGACAAACCTGAGCCAATAGATCCACCTAGTATCGACTTGATACAGATAGTATCAGATGTGATGTTTATCTGAAGCCATTTTAATTTTAAAAACAGTGTGTTAAAAACTATTGTGCAGCTGAGCTATGCTTTAGAGATGAGTGTGTTCTGTGGAACTCCTGGACGCCTGCAGGTTGGTGATTCCTTCTTTCTATCTCACCTAATATAACTGTGAGCAGATTCAGTTCTGGGAAATGTAGCACACATGATCAGAGCCCAAAGGAACATTTTAAGCAAAATGTGCACCCCTGTTCTAGCTCTATTATAGCACTAGGGACTGGCCCAAATACCTATGTTTAGCTGAGGTGGAGAAAAAGAGAGCACTGATTAGCACTCGGACCCGCATCTTTATACAAACCTGTCATAACTGGGATTAATGTATTCACAAGAGATACAACGCTCTAATATGAGGAAAACATCCATCAACACTGTGCGATGCAGAGACACATTGGGATCAAGATGCACATACACGCGCACACAGACACACGAGCGCGCGCGCGCGCGGCTTAATTAAAGCAATGCGGTAATGTAAAAGCCTGTCACTGTCCACTCGCCCCTTACTATAAGAGGAAGAGTCCTGTCCTCTCGCCGGATGTCCACTCTCCCCGAGGCGGCGGGTTTTGGCCCGCGGCTTTTGACGCCCACGGCGCGCGCCTGAGACGCTGAAGAAGGGCTCGCGCGCGGCTTGTTGTCCTGCCACAGGTAATAAAAGGTGCCCAGGATCCACGCGACGGTCAGGATGGCGATGGCGTTGGCCCTAATCCTGCGCATGATGAGTGTCCATAAGGAGCAGGGCTTACGGAGCTTCAGCACGTCCCGGTGCGTGTCGGCTCCGTCCCCGGTCAAGCGCGTCTCCTTATTATTCTAAGGACTGGAGTGCGGAGATGCCTCGCGCAGCACACAGCTTCCCAGCCTGATGGAGTGGACTGCACTGTGGAAAGTGCAGCGCGGTCCTAGCGCCGCCGTGTCATCCGACAGGTTTGTGTTTGCTCTATTCCACACAAAGCGATTATCAGCTAAACACACACACACACACACACACAATAGCTGACTCCCAGAAAGACTCCCATTTAGACCAGCTTGGTAAAGAGTTGGATTGATGTTTTAATTTGAACATAAACGAAAATAGACAAATGTCTGTGTAATAAACACCTTCATATTATTTTTGACATGTAAAGAATGTAATAGTGAAATTCAGGACATATCTCAGCTTTGTCAGTAGCCTGGGGTCAGAGTGCAAGGTCAGCCGTTATACGGTGCCCCTGGAGCAGACTAGGGTTAAGGGCCTTGCTCAAGGGCCCAACAGCGGCATCCTGGAGGAGCTGAGGCTCAAACCGCTGAGCTTCTGATCAGTAATGCAGAGCATTAGAACCTTCCTTATAGATGGGGTTCTATCCATTTTCATGACCCTACTGGACAAATACAAAAAAAGCTAATTTTTCTAGACTAGCAAGGTGTTTTATTTTGTAATCTGGCTTTTTTTTTTTTTTATCTTGTATCACTTATACTTTAAAAAGAGTCCTTCTCTACATTAATAATTTGAGAATTAACTGTAGGCCCAGATGCTGAACAACTTGAAAAAAAAAACATCAGCCTTGCACCTTCAGGGCCAAGGTTGTGATTTATTCCAATCTTGACAAACCATGTCTTTATTAAGGTTGCATTGCACACAGCAGCATTGGCTTGCTGGTATATTTTGGGCTCCTATGATCCACTAAAGGAAAATTCTAATGCTACAGCATAAACACAAAGGAGGATCTGGTGTCAATACTTTTGGCATTATATTATTCTACTGATATCACCAAACTGAACATAAATAAAGCATAAATATTTTGGTGTTTATCTTACTGTTGATTAAAATGACAGTTAAATATGATTTAATGTTTTTGATAATGGGATAATTTATGTACCACTTACTGTGCATTTATTTATCTTCACTAACAACCTTTGCCTCCACAAATGGACTGGGAACATTGCCAGGCCATCACAGGTAACCATGTACATACACATTTACACAGTCATTCACATCAAGGGATGCCTAATCCACCTATCTGCATGTTCTTGGACAGAGAGAAGATACCAGAGAAGCCAGAAGAAACCCACATGATCATTCCACACTTCCCATGGACAGTAAATTCATATTCAGGTTTACTGTAGTTCATTGGTAAGTAAGGAGGACACAAATACAGTACATGCACACTTTTATTACTTACTCCAGCAATTTTATTCCTTTATTTTTAGGAAAGGAATAAATACATTATACACCGTGGTGTATAATCATCTAGATAGTAAAATATAAATACATAATCTTTTATGAATAAAATTGTGATGTAAACATAACCATCCCATCCTTTACCTACAGTATACTGCTTAGGGTCACGGGGGTCCTGGAGCCTATCCCATGGAAATTAGGTCCAACCCCCCACACACACTCCCACCCCCAGTCACACACGGCAATCAATATGGAAATGGCAATTAACCTAGACCACAAGGAAACACACCAAGCACTGGGACGAAATGCAAACTCCACACACACAGACCCAAAGCGTGAATAAAACCCCAACCAGCAGATAGTAAGCAAAGTGCATATTAATACAAAATGGTTAATGATAAATTACTGGTGGGAACTTCAGCCTGTTCATATTCATCTTTTATGTAAAGTACCAGGAGATTGAATATGTAGCTGTGCTTTCACATTAGGCACTGCAGTTTGAAACAGCTCTTATATTTAAGAAAGACTTCTTTGAAATAAAGGCTAGCATTGTTCTCCGAGCAAGTGGGATAATTCAACAGTCCAAAAGTGCTTTCTTTTGGGCTTATTTCTGTTCAGATGAGATCATTTCTCTGACAAGGATTTTACAGTAATACCACTTAAATGTTTCATCAAATCTAGTACAAACTAAGTTTGCCAATGAAAGTTAAACATTGACAGCATGGTATAAATGAATGGTTGGATCAGAATCAATTCTTTTTTAATCCAATGTGTGTTTTAGATATACAAGAATTAGATAAAGCCCTAAGACTGTTTCCATTATTTACAAAAGAAGATGAATTACTTTAGGAGAGACCTAAGAGACAACTTCTGTTAACTTTGTATCATGGGTGACACTTGACTGCTGTATTTGGACAGTAAACATTCTTCCAGCATAAAAGTTGAGCACCAGAAGCCTAACAAAAGGCTGAAGAGAGACAGATAGATAGCTAGACATACTGTATGGACAATAGGATTTGTCCAAACCTGTTAATTATTGAATTCAGGTTTCAATCAGGCTCCGTATTCCCAGTGAAGGGCAAACTTAATATTTCAGCATACCAGGACATCTTGGACAACATTTTAGGGAAGGCCCTTCTCTATTCCAACATGACTGTGCCCCAGTGCACAAAGTAAAGACATAGTTTAATGGGTTAAGTGTGAAGGAACTTGACTGGCCCACACTGACCTCAACCCCATCGAGCACCTTTGGGATGAACAGAAAACGGACGTTGCGAAACAATCCTTCTCGTCCAACATTAGTGCCTGACCTCATAAATGCTCTACAGAATGAATGGACATGAATTCCCACAGAAACACTCCAGAATCTTGTGGACAGCCATCCAAGAAGAGTGGAAGCTGTTATAGCTGCAAAAGGGGGACCAACTACATATTGACGTATATGTATTTGAATACAATGTCATTGCAGGTTTGACCAAATACCATATAGTGTCGACAGATAGCATTGAATCATTTGAGCCCTTAAGGGTTAATGACCTTGGTAGCGCGGGGAAGCGGCTTGGTAGGGATGGGAAGTGACCT
>JAOVVB010000002.1:14140515-14150568 GCA_028570985.1 Heterobranchus longifilis | reverse complement strand
TAAGATGGCAAAGTGAAACACAAGTTTCCTTGAAGTGGCTCAGCATGGCCCCACCTTGTTTACATAACAAAAGCATCTGTTCACAGGTGATTAAGGATATTAGCTAAAAGCCTTCCAGCCCATCGGCTGTCCGGCGGGTTTCATAGGTAGAAAAGCCAAATGGCTGCTCTCTGGGACCGTTGTGGTTCAACTTTGTCTTGTAAATAGCTGATTAAACCTACGAATACAGCTGTTCAAAAGAAATACCACATAGTCTATTTTGTCCGCAAGTGAAATACATCAATACATTAATAATTAACACCACGACAACATTAGTGCAGAAGAATCTGAAGAGACTTGTCTCTATTACATCATGACTTTGAGACGTTCACAGTATATTCGAAACGTAGACAGTGTTTATTTTGCTGAACATTACAAAACAGCCATGTCCAATAAAGCAGTGCATATTTAATAAGCCATATTGGTTTCAGGTTAGAAGTAAAATTAATAAAAGACTGAGAAGCCCCCGGAAACTTGATCCTGAGCCACGGACTGACTTTAACAATAATAGTTGATTGTTTTTATATTTAGTCTTTTTTGTATATATTTTTATATGTTAAATGAACGTTTCAGAGCATATAATTTGTTGTGTCATCTGTTTACAGAGTTAGCTGATTTTGTGATTGAGGCCCATGAGTTACATTGAAATCATATTTATTAGTAGTAAGCCAGGCTTTAGTAACCTTGGACAAATCACAATATAAGCCCTCTCTCGCGCATAAGTGATTAATGCCCCATCAGATCTTTGATGGGGGGAACGTTATGCTGGTTAAATGGCCAAAGAAATACCGATCCGTATGGACGGATATTTGTTCCAGATATGTTTGATTATACTGATTGGACTTGATTAAGAAAGCCGCACACCTGTCTATATAAGACCTTACAGCTCACAATGCATGTCAGAGCAAATGAGAATCATGAGGTCAAAAGAACTGCCTGAAGAGCTCAGAGACAGAATTGTGGCAAGGCACAGATCTGGCCAAGGTTACAAAAAAAATACTGCTGCACTTATGGTTCCTACTGTAAGAGCACAGGTGCCTCCATAATCAATGGAATAAATGGAAAACGTTTGGGACGACCAGAACCCTTCCCAAAGCTGGCCGTCCAGCCAAACTGAGCTATCGGGGGAGAAGAGCGTTGGTGAGAGAGGTAAAAAAGAACCCAAAGATCACTGTGCCTGAGCTCCAGAGATGCAGTCGGGAGAGAAGTTGTAGAAAGTCAACCATCACTGCAGCCCTCCACCAGTCGGGGCTTCATGGCAGAGTGGCCCGACGGAAGCCTCTGCACCTGAAGGACTACAAGATGGTAAGAAATAAGATTCTCTGGTCTGATGAGACCAAGATAGAACTTTTTGGCCTTAATTATAAGCAGTATGTGTGGAGAAAACCAGGCACTGCTGCTCACCTGTCCAATACAGTCACAACAGTGAAGCATGGTGGTGGCAGCATCATGCTGTGGGGGTGTTTTTCAGCTGCAGGGACAGAATGACTGGTTGCAATCGAGGGAAAGATGAATGCGGCCAAGTACAGGGATATCCTGGACGAAAACCTTCTCCAGAGTGCTCAGGACCTCAGACTGGGCCGAAGGTTTACCTTCCAACAAGACAATGACCCTAAGCACACAGCTAAAATAACGAAGGAGTGGCTTCACAACAACTCTGTGACTGTTCTTGAATGGCCCAGCCAGAGCCTTGACTTAAACCCAATTGAGCATCTCTGGAGAGACCTAAAAATGGCTGTCCAACGTTTACTGTACCATCCAAACTGATAGAAATGGAGAGGATCTGCAAAGAGGACTAGCAGAGGATCCCCAAATCCAGGTGTGAAAAACTTGTGGGCACACTGGGCCCGCTGTCTATCTGGGATATCCCAATACCATTATGACAGTTTTAGAAAAAGGGGAATTTCATGTTTAGACTTCCACAAAACCCCAGATGCTGGAAAAAAGCACTACACTGTAAGGTCACTGAAAGTGATGTCACTCAATATGATGTCCCACATAAAGTTATTAACTACTTCACGACATAAATTCAATGCATTGTCACAGCTGACCCGTTTGAGATTTCAAAAATCCCTCTGCAATTTTGCATCTTTAATGTCACATAGGTTCGGGGGCAAATTCCCTAGAAAGAGTGTATCAAATTCCTTAAGGTGCATTTTGCAAACGACACAAAATAACTGACTAACTGACAAAATAACTGTTGAGTTGAGCCCATAACATGCAATGTGAAAGTTGTTCAGCTCAATGAGCTCTAAATATATAGCAGGTTTTGCATGCATACATGCAAGTGTGGCCCCGAGCCACACCCGGGAGCCATCTTAATGGCAACAGATTCCAACCTGCCAGTTTTTTTTTAGCATGTTAAGACCCCCAAAAAGCCCCAATTGATTGGAAAAAAAATTCCTAGGACAACTAAAGCGCACTTCATACACTATGACAAGATAGGGCTGATGTCATAGTGCTTGGGCCCTAATAATATAAGACAATAGAATTATAACTTTTATGTTCTAATATTTACATGTAAATGTTAATTTGTTAAACAACATAGAATACTGGCTCATATGCAATGATTTTCTAGGACATTTAGGAAACCTTGGTTTATGAAAAAAGACAAGAAAACTAGTATTGTGCTTGCCATTAGCAAAATAATACACACATTTGGAGACGTTTGAACAAAGCCTGATTCATAACATTTTTAATTCATGTTGCATAAAATGCTCATAAATTGCACTTTGTTTCTAATAAGAGGTCTGTAACCTAGATTTGGTGTTGGGGTCTAAAATACAGTAAGTTACATTTTTTGGGATGACATTGTCATTGACATACACCTGCTCCTCACCTGTCCCCAGCTTGGCAAACACCTGCATAGAATCATCAAAACGCTTCTGACAGAAGAGATTGAAGGCGTATAAATTCTGAATATGGTGAATCTGCTGCTTCTTATCACCATCTGCATCATCCTTCATCTTCTGCTCAGGAAAAAAAGGGAGATGATACTAGGTGCATTGCTAAATGTGATTCTAACACTAAAAGAAAAAAAGAAAAAATGCACCAAAGTGCTAGAGAATGACAGATTGATTGTTTAAAATCAGCAGTATGTTTCAAATAACATATTACAATGTTCATAAAATGCCAAATCTAAACAACACTTTATTTCTTTTACGCATATTCAAAATAACCCTTAAGTGGTTAGGAAAGTGATGGTCACTGAAAGGTCACTGTCCTGTCCTGTTTACTAGATGTTTATACTAGATGTTTACAGTATAATTGTGACAGATTAACTCACCGCTAGCTGAAGTGCCAGCTCAAACTGTTTGTCCTGTAGGAGCTGCCGAATCTGGCTTGCTATAGAGACTTGCACAAGTCGCCAGACAAAATGGTTGCTGGCAACATACACAATATTGGGCCTGCAACCAAAGAGCCATATTGGCATGAAGAAGACATTAAAAATGTGTCACCCTAAGGCTGGTCACAACTCCCAGGAATGCAACAGAAATGATGCCAACATTATTTCAGAATAATTTCGTTATGAATATCTTCAGAAAGAACAGTTGGAGATTTATTTTAAATTGTGAATGTCTCACCCTGCAGAGGTGATGAAGCGTGGCCTCTGCAACTCCACACTCTGTACCAACAACCTTGGTTCAAAGGTGCGAATCTCCACATAGCGTGGCAGCACAGCTATAATGTACGGAGGCTGGTGTTCTGAAAGTGCAGAGAAACAAGACCATGTGTGAGAATGGAAAGAAAACATACAATTAATTAGACAATAGCTTTTCAGATTTTGACAGATTAAAAATGACACAATATCCATGATAGACTTATTTAACAAAGAACAACTAAAGCTGACAAATGATCTACAGAAAAAAATGTCTAAGGCGTGGCTGTGAAGACAACTTCTGACTGCAATTCTCTTAGAAACATGTCCATGTCTGTGAGTAACATGGAGGCATTATGTGAATGTAAAATTCCCCTGGTCCCATGGGGCAGAAAAGCCATTTGAAGCCAGGAATGGGCAGGTCTCCATAACATAATGCCTGCTTCAGAGAGAGCCAGAGATTTTAACAGAGCCTTTGTACATGCTGTGTAGAAGAAAATGAAAGCTTTTTACCTTCCTGTATTTTCGATATTTCAGTGTAGAAAAAAAACACTAAATATATAGTACTAGTTTGTTTTTTCCCTAATTCCTACTACGTTTTATATTTTGTATTTTTATATTTTATATTGCTTTTATGACATTGTAGCTTCACACACTGTTGGCATTCTCACAACCAGTGTGAATTTACTTTCAAAAGCATACTTTGGACAAAGTTATCATAAAAAAAAAAAAATTCCATTTAAAAAAACTGAATTCCATACAAAAATCACACTGGACAAGCAACACCAATGATTTTTACATAAAGCAATCAAAATGACAATTTGTCAGCCAATAACAAATATCATTCAGTTGTCCGATTATTTTTGAGCCTGCAAACTGGATACAAGTATGGCATAAAATATGACATACTCATCTTCAAAAATTGACAAAAGCTGGGATAATATTTTTCCATTTCAAAAAGTAGTTTGGGCAAGCAACACCACCAAAATGAATTTTACATTAAATGTAATCAAAATTCAGGTGTAGACGCTCATCTTTAATTGATTATGTTTAATTGAAGATGTTTATTTTCACAGGTTCAGGAGTATTTGGTCAAACTAACAATTATAAATATAGGGATAATGCTTTTTAATGCTTGGATGCAAAAAAATTTGAATCAAATCACATTAGAATAGGTTTGGAACACTTATACGACATCAAATGCTGATTTGAAGTCTCTCTTGGGCTACAAAGGCAGTTTGTGAATCTTTCTGCCTTCGGTTTGTCTTCAGTAAGTGAAAACCATTCTCTATTGGATTTTCGGACCTCATGTGGCACCAGCGTGTGAGGTAAACCCTCTGTATTTACATACATGAAGGTGTGTCCTGATACACTACATATTGTGAAAGGATTTTTGCTGTTGCTGAGCTTTTTTTCACCTTAATTTGTCATGAAATTAATAAGAAACAGGCCACAGCTAGTCATTAAACCTTTTATCATTCAGTTGTCCAATTATCTTTGGACCGGGGGAACTGGAGGTACTTTAAATAAATATACAACTGTTAATGCAATATGTCTGTTAAACTCTTTGAAGGAAAGCTGAAATTCTACACTTAAACCACATATTGCTTGGATCATGTCAATTCGACTGCATGGTGTATACAGGCAAAAAATAAAAACAATGTGTAACTGCCCAAATACATTTAGACCTGACTGCCTATACTTGCTGGGTATTATGGGAGGAAATGTTTACAACTTGACTAGAAACAAAGAACAATAAATATTTCCAGAAGAATGAAGAGGGAAAAAGTTGGAGCATGTCTGTATCATACCCATTGCAACAGGGATGTCAGTCCAGTTGAGGGCACACTTCTGTGTGCAGGTTCCTTCCTCATTCAAGACAACAGTGAGATCATCCTGACCCACAGCTACTTTCCCATCAGCCAGCGGAGCAACCAATGGCTCCAGTTGCTTCCCTGTTGGGAATAGCTCTTTAATTGAGCCACGTCCATCCATCTAGGAAAAATAAAAGATGAAAATATTTATTGCAGGTAAGACTTGCTGGAACTTGTCTGTGCTGTATCCCAGGTTAAACTTTGGAAATTAATTGTATGACTTGTGTATACATGCAGACTACAATTTAATGGAGTAAAGGAACACCGAATCTGTTCTGATAGCTTATGCTGACATTTTACATATTAGACATATTAGTAATTTGTAATTAATTTTTTCACTCTATTAGGGTTTAGGCCTACCCGAATCAGATAGTAGTCACGCTTAAAACCCACACATATGGAATTTTCACACCAAGCCATGGATTTTGGAATATCGGGAACTGCAAAATCTCCCTGAAACACACAGTATATACGTTCTTGATTAAAGCAGCTCTTTACACATCAACCCACGATTAAACTGTGCAGTGCTTTAATTTCATCAACAAACCTGTAACTCATGAAACTCCCTGTCTTTCCAGTAGTAAAGCTGAAGTTTCTTTTTGACAGCGACGCACATCCGCAACTTAGCTTCCCCTGAGCTAGACTGCTACCAGTGTCAGAGAAATTTGGACATTAGTCTCAGTAGTAATGTCTTGTTTATTTCTGTTGTGTAGTGCAATAAAATTGTGGGAATGATATTATCTCATAAATTATTCTGGAAATGAACAGTACAGTACTCCTTCTGACATGAGATCATGTCACTCTTCAGAACTACAGGCTACTTTTTACTAAAATAAATATGATGCCTGGCTCTGAAGGTAATACAGGTGAATAAAGTGAAGGGGGTGGATTCAAATGTTCAGTACTGTGCAAAAGTCTTGAGTAATCCACCATTTCTTCACATTACACTTTCAAATAACCAGACTTTCTTGTATTTTTCTATAGTCTTCAGGAATCCTGAAGTTTCTTAGCTCTTGTTTTTGGCAAGTCTTTAGCTCTCATTTTTAGTTCAGTCCGTGTCCAGTTTCAGAAGTATGTTTTTTGTTTGCTAAGCTACACAGTGACAATGAATAATTCTAACATAAAAAGCCTCTAACTTAAGGTGTGAACCAGCGTTGGGAATAGCTTCCCAACACTGGTTCACAGTTGCAGATGATGAGAGATGATCAGGACAGTATACTAGTAAACTCATTGGTACAGTATACTAGTGATGCTGAATAGTTGGAACAGATTTTTTTTTTTATAAACCAATTTTTATTTGTATCTTCATGGACGTTGCAGTGCATGAAAATAAAGCTTTTTTTTCTTCATTTTTCTTTTTTTTTTTAATATGAGGAAATGAGGGGTGACTCAAAACTTTTGGTTAGTTATAGTGAACCAATTTCTGTTTACATACCTGCAGGTCACATGCAAAAAGTGTTGCACCCTTGGCCTTTGATACCACAGTTATCTGCTGGAATGTGAGCAAGTCATGGACATGGATATTGTTTTCTGTGGGGAAAAAAAAACAAAAATATAACATTGGTACTTTACTGAGAGCATACCACACTCACTTTTCATAATTAAAGGGTGGAAATACTCTAATCATGACAAATATGATAAAGAAACTGGTTAAACCTCTATGGATTAAAAAGAAAAGAAAAATACAAGCAAAATAACTTACCCAAGAGACTGACCAAAATCTTGTACTGGGATACAACATACAGCTGATAGGAGAAAAAAAAAAGGATGAATTGAAAGACACCACACTTTCTATGCAACAATAGCAGTAATGAAAGGACAACAAGAAAAGGACTCATTATGACACAGTGGACATTTCTTGTATCATGAACAATTTTTCATTGCTTCAGTGCAATACAATCTAGAAAGAACTATCCATTTAGAACCATAGGTATTTCTTAAGGTGTTGGTCATGTAGACGGAGAACTGTGGATACCTGCTGGATCTTCTTGGAGAAGTTCTTGTTGGATTTCTCTAGTGTCACTTCAAATCTGTTTGTGCCTGTGAAATGTGAGGAGGCCATGAAATAAAGGAATTAATTCAGTACATGGACAACAGTTTCAGGAACAAATGCAAATGAAACTAATGCCAACCTGCATCCTTCTTGATTCTGTAGAGGAGGAGATGACCTGGTTTAGTCCCCACCAGAAGCCAGTCCTCTGAATACACAACAGTTGGAAATGCGAAATGTGAAATTAATCCATTATGACAGAATTTGCAAATGAGATAATACTGTTCGCTGCAACGAATAAATAATTACAGCAATCCTGAACTGCAAAGCTTTTAGAAGACATTTAGTTTAAAAACGACCCATTCCAGTATGAATAGGGGAAGTTGGTTTGTGCTACTGATCGAAAGAAGGTGATTTCAAATCTTAGAGACATCATGCAATTGCAAAAAAAACATGGACAACTGAGTATATGTAATAATAAAAAAAATAACCCTAAGTTATTTTTACCCCAAGCCGCCAGGCAGTCGATCTGGAGGGGCAGTTTCTCCAAAATAGGCACGGGCTCGTAGGCGTCATGCATTATGATGACTCATACAACACTGTTTAGTTTCTTTAAACAAATGACAAAAAAATACAAAATTCTGAAGCAATCTTGCTGGGTTTTTTTCAGCTATTGCTTGCTTGAAGGCTAAGTCCTCATCAGCTCAGTGAAAGTAGCTCGATAACCTATACATTATACAACTCGGTGACGTAAGTAACGTTAGTTAGCGTCCAAACCATTGTCCAGTCTTTTCCAAACTGTTTAAGAAGTAAGATATCACCAACAGGGAGTCGATAAAAGCAAGCTAGTGCGAGCTAGCTAACGTTACTCTCTCTCTCTCTCTCTCTCTCTGCCATAATACCACAGCCCCGCTGTCTGTCAACAACACATTGCTCACGCGAATTAATCTATTTCATCCCATATTTTCGTCCCAGTATTGTCCGTGTCCACAAATAATAATAATAAACAACTGTCAACCTGACGAAATGTCAGTGCTGACACTTGTTTATCCACCTAGCTAACTGCTCGCGCACAGTTTCCTTAAAAAAATAATAAAGCACTTCCGGGATGCTTCACGCAGCGTGACAGACACGTGACCTGAATGGTCTGTCACGAGGGTTGAATTTCGTGTTGCAGTGCAGAGGATCTGAAACCTTCCTGCTCGCAGACTGAGGGCCCTTACCTTACAGTGTGGCATACATTTAAATCTGTATTATCTTTTCTAGTTCTTTTGTAGTAATAAGTGCTTTTTTATTTTTAAACCTTAAACCGGTTACACCGAACACTTTTTAAGGAACACCTTTTCTTTTAAAACAACATTAAAAATGTTTTTTTTTTTAATGATGTGTGTTCTACAAGATGGGCATTGGTGGCTCAGTGGCAGGGTTCTCACCTGGCATGCGGAAGGCCCAGTTTCGATTCCCAGCTGATGTGGCCACTGGTTGTGGTGCCAAGTAAAAAATAAAATGGGAGGGTTGTGCCAAGTAGGGCATCGCGTGTAAAACCTGTGACAAGTTGTATGCGGAACGGTGGTCTGCTGTGGCGACTACCAACAACAACATGTATTCTACAAGATGTTGGAAACATTCCTTTGAAATTCTTGTCCATGATTGCATATCATGATGCTGAAACGAGCCATTTTAAAATAATAGGGAAATTGTGGCCTTGAGAGAGAGGAGTCAGCAATAATAATTGTAGGCATTCAAGAGATACAGTAATTGATTGGAATTAACAAGCCCAAAGCATGCCAATATAACAATACCCTCAGCATTATACCACCCCCAAATTCAAGATTCATCAGTGTTTTATGTTGAGCCTGTACCCATTGCAGCTTTTGACTGACAGATATGGAGCCCGATACAGTCTTCTGCCCTTGTAGCCCATCCGCCCCGAGATTTGACATTCAAATATGTTTTTCTGCTCATCACAATTGTACAGAGTGGTTATCTGAGTTACTGTAGCCTTTATCAGCTGAAACAAGTTTGACCATTCCTCTTTAATCCCTTTACTCAGTAACACATTTCCATCCATAAAAGTGCCTCTTTGGATGTTTTTTCTTTATTGCACCATTCACAATTATCTAATTAGATAACTGCATGCATGACTAGGTACACAGGTGTTCCCATTAAAGTGGTCATTGTGCGTAGCTTTGGACTTTCTATCATATGAACAAAATTTTCATCTTCATCTTCTATCCTGCTTGTCCTGCATACATGGTTGCAGGGACCTGGAGCCCATTCCAGGAGATTTACTGTAGGGCACGAGGCAGCATACAACCTTAACAGGGTGTCAACGCATCGCATGGTATACACACACACTATAGAAAATTTGGGAATGCCAATTAACTTAATCTGCATGTCTTTAGACCGTGGAAGGAGAACAGAGAACCTGGAGGAAACCCACCAAGCACGGGGAGAACCCAAGGCGGGAATCAAACCCTCGACCCTGGCGGTGCAAGGTCAACGTGTCATACTTGTATTAAAATTGAAGTTAGATAAGTACGTGTTTTTCA
>JAOVVB010000002.1:14124846-14140415 GCA_028570985.1 Heterobranchus longifilis | reverse complement strand
TTTACTTTACAGCAGTGATTCCGTTAGTGTGTTTTTAAAAATTAAATTTGGTTTTCGAGTGTTTTGGAATACGAGCCACTTCCGGCACGAATTATGCTCGTAATCCAAGGTTTCACTATATCTATTTGGCAGATGTAAAGCATACATGTCTATGTTTTTTGTGTTAGACCATTTTTATTTCATTTTAATATTATTATAACAGCTCAAGGAGCAACATGTGTGTGCACTTTCTAAAGATTTTAGTTCTGTTTTTGAATAAAGGGTTGGAAATGAATGCTTTTCTTGTTTTTCGTTTTTATCCGATTAATCGAAAAAATAATCGACAGATCAATCGATTATTAAAATAATCGTTAGTTGCAGCCCTAGTCAGTAGTTTAATTTAGTTTTTGTGGGATTTTATGCTATCTGCAGATAGATAGTAAGTAATCCACTACATATAATTATTCATGTACCATTCAGTTGTTCAATTCATGTTCAATTCAGGAATAAAATTTTCGAGTTATGACAACTTTTTAAAAATGTTTAAAGTCTTAAAATTGTAAGAAAATCTGCAGAAGATGATGTGTTTTTCTGCAGAAGGTTTTGTAGATTGTCAGGCAGAGGCTCTAGGCTCCCCAAACCAGCCTTCTCTCACCACCTCTGACCTTAGTAATCCCAAACTCCCTTTATAGGATGAGAGAAATGTATTGTTAAACTTGTGCCGATTTGTTTTAAAACAAAGAAAATGGACTGAAATTGCACTTAACTCCTATCAAGCTCCCAACTATCAATACACAACATAAACAGCAAGGCCTTTAGCTGGCACTTTGGAAGTTGGTACCAGACCTGAAAGGCATAGTTTCAACACCACACACAAACACACACCATTTATGGAAATGTTAATTGTAAGTATCCTTTTTTGGTCCTCATCCTACTTTAATGACTGAATCAAGAAACACACTACTACAATAAATGTTTAGATTTTTCCACTCTATAGTTATAAACAAGTGAAGGAAGGAAGCCACAGGGTGGAAGTTAATAACATTAAATAAATCAAGGATTGAGAAAGATCATGATAATCTGAGGACAAAAAAAATAAAAAGGGCAGTGAAACAAAAGCATGCAGAGACAGAATACACGTAAAGGCTTGTCTCCACATGTACTGGAAGCAAGTTTCGAGCCAAAGGGAACAGATAGATCAAGATAAAAAAAAAAGGAACAAGCTTTCAGTCGAATAAAGTGAGAGGAATGAGGAAAATGATTAAAATATAGAAAAATATAAGAATTTTCATTACTGTAACTAATACAGTTCCCTTTCTCCTAAACAAGTGTTATAACCACAAACACATGAGCGCGTGCGCGCACACACACACACACACACACCCAATCCATCCACACATATTTAACTTACTTAAGCAACAGATAATGATTAAAGAACAAAGAAAAACTAGTATAATACAAAACATCATACCAAAATTCTTAAATCTGACAAATGCAAGTGACAAGTGATGACAAATGTGATGAAATAGATAATGATCAAGTAAACTTATGAACTTTTTTGTTTGTTTGTTGGTTCCCTGGTAAGTAAATAGTTTCTCTCAAAGAAGAAGCAGTTTTTACTTAACACAGAATAAAAAAAAAAATTACTGTCATACTGACAGGGAAACAAATTCTCATTAAAAAAATACTGAATAAAATACTAAAACAAATTTACAGTAGAAGTTCTACTAGTACAAACACAACAAACTGCAGATTCATGGTTATAATGAGTTAAACATTTGTGCCAAGTTTCCAGCTACTTCAAATCAGTCTGGCTTGTTTCCAAAACACTTCATACTTGCAGTAAGAACTCTCCTGATTTATACATAAAGAAAAAAAGGAAATCTATCACACGACTTTAAATGAACATAGACAAGAGAGTAGTTGTACATCTTGTTGCTGGTGGTAAATATTTCATTGATTTAGCCTGGTTAATCAGCACCTAAACAAAGTCGGAGAGAGGTGAGGTCAGGCCAAGAACCCCAACCGGCTTTTTTTTTTTTAAACTCAGATACACCAGAGTATCTGTGGTATCAGAGTATCGAGAAAGGCGTACTTCAGTGATAAACGAAATAACTTACCAAGAGTCATGAACCAAATAAAAAGACCAAAGGCTCGTTTTTCTCTCGGCATCCTGACAAGGCGATTAAAATTTTCCCACGGGACCGCCTTTGTGAAACCAAACCGCGCAAAGATCTGCTTCTGTCCTGCGGGTAAAGTCTCCTCAGTCCGCTCAAAGCTTCGAAACTCCCTTTAACTTCTTCCTGAACCGTGGTCCGAAAAACCTCTTTCACAACACAAACGAAAAAGTCCCGTCGACAAAATTTCGCGCATATTTCGTGCGTATTACTTAGACTCGACTACGTGCATGGCGTGGCCGCTCAGCCCGGAAGTTAGGTCTCGGTGCTGTTTTTTAATTGGACGAGATTGGGCTTGAGACAGAGCACTATCCGCCGCAGGTGAATCACCGCGCGCCTCGGGCACAAAACGTTCGCCACCAATAGCGAGTGCGCATGCGCAGCACGCAGGCTAATTAGCTCTCCCGAAATAGCTCGAAACCTCTGGAGACACTCTTCACGTTGTAGCACCGCTCCAGGTTCTGTTTTCGTTAAGACTAGATGATCCAGTGTGTTTTTAAAAATATATATATTTATTTGAACGTCATATTTGTTAGAAAATGTAGTGCTAAAAAACGCCAGTCTTTGTATCAAAAGTCTGAAAGGTCAAGCTTAAATGTTTACCGTAAAAGTTTCTAATAATTACTCAAAAGATTTCACATTATGAGTCATGATTCTGCTCATACTTTCGGCATAGTTTCATTTATTCATTCATCCTTAGTAATAGCTTTATCATAGTCAGGGTCTCACAACATCCGAAACCTATCCCAGGACTGCTAGGTGTGGTTCAGGACACACCCTGAATTGCCACCATGCACACACGCATTCACAGAGGCTATTTTAGCACAGCTAATCCACCTCTTGGCACGTTTTGTGTATGTCAAAGGAAACCAGATAACCTGAAGAAAACCCACACATGCAAGTGACACAATTTACAGAAGCTCCACACAGACACCAACCTGAGCTCAGGACTGAACTAATAATACGAGACACCATCACTCAGCAACATAAGTACATCACCACAAATCTTGTCTTACATAATTCAATTCAACCATCTGTTAAGAAGCTAAATTATTTGGGGTATTTGTCTTACTGCTGAGTACAACCACATTTTTGTTTAGATAGGTGGTGTTTTTTTTCTTTCTTTCAAACCTTTCCAGCAGACTGTATGCAATAAAAGGACAGCTTGCTTAATTCTGATATGATTAACACTTATGACGTATTTTTGTTCATTCATTCTGTGTAGTTCTGGTGTACAAATGTTTCCTGTGCCCCCTGTCATTTTTTAAAATCTGTCTTTCTTCCATTGAAGTGATGGGTCAAACTTTTGCCAACTGTGACATTATTCTCTTTGCCAGTTGTACAGCGTCCTGTGCTGCTGTGTTGCAATCACACTTTACATTTTCTTGGAGAAATGCATCCCTAGTTGTTGTTGTTATAATTATACTACTACTACTACTACTACTACTACTACTACTACTAATAATAATAATAATAATAATTAGAAGAAGATATGTGGGCTATTTTAATATAAGAGACTTAAATCTGTGCTTTAAAAAACAGAGTAGCTCCATCTAGCGTCAAAGACTTGTAAACATCTTTAGAACTGTAGCCATCTGCAAGCCACCTTGCTTCCTCTGTGCCTCTTGGAAATCTTAAGTGATGTTACAATTTGAAATATATCGTAGAGTGGGTTTACAGTAGTTATACCATTTAACACAACTGATTTAATTAATTGAGGTCTTCAAGTATATATTCTCTTCAAGTAGAATTTAAAATAACAACAATAGATAAGATAAAGAATATGTTTGTCATAATGTTTGGTACAATGACATTTTGCATGGCAACTGTCTTATAAAGACCAGGAATGAGGAACACAAGATAATGAAAATAAGATATGTAGAGAAAGAGCTGAATGGAGAAAATTAGGAAGGAAATAAGGATAATAAAGAGCAACGTTTAAGAAAATGCAGTCAATGCTAGAAAAACATCAAAAAACTTTAAGAGACCAAAAGTATTCAGATAATTCTATCTGTCCTTCAAACTAACTCCTTATAGATGAACAGATTAAAAAGTGTAGAGTTGTTTTAAATGCATTGGCATTTGAAATCTGTTGCTGTCAGTATGAGGACCAAAGAGTTGGAATTTCCAGTGAATAAATTCATCAAGCTAAAAAAAAAAAAGCAAAGCAACTCCATCTGAAAAATAGCAGAAACATTAGACATGGCCCAATCCACAGAAGCACAAAAGGAGACATCACACAGTGTTTTCCTCTTTCTGTACTGCTGTTCTCATCTATTTTATCTTTCCAGTCTAATATGTTCTTGCTTTCTATATGTTCTTCCATTTAGTCCTTTCAATCTAGAAGTTACAAAGAGGGTCTTTAATTATATGTGGTGGCAGGGACAAAAACAAGAATAGTAATAAAAAACAGTAATGTGAGAATTCGTACAACAAAAAACATTGATGTCATTTTATTACAAGAGACCCACAGTGTTTGGGTCAATGACAAAGAGTGTGTAATGTCATTAGTAGGTAAAGTTTTCATAGCTATGTTAGTGCTAGAGTGGAAATAATTTTTATCAGGATGTCAGGTGAAATTAACATACAAGTACCAGATCTAAAATGGGGTAGGATTTTAATTGTGCAAGCAGAATTAAAGAGGATAAGGTTAACCTTTATACATGTTTATGCCCCCAGTAATGGTAGTAAGAGTACATCTCTTTAAAATAAAGCACACACTACAACAGGGCACCAAGAAATTGGTATAGGTAATGGAAGGAAACTGGAACTACTCTACAGATTTCACTGTAAACAGATATGGAGAGGAACCATACCCACAGTCTGCTATGTGCTGCACTCCAATAACAACAACAATAATCAATGGGCTCAGCAATTTATCATACAGATTTCCATCAGGTAGTAATGTATAGCTGCGCTTTCTGCTACTCTGATTAAAGTCAATGTGCTAAAGTCGATGCGCTTCTGGGTCAAAATTTTAGCCCTTTTAGGCTACAAATAATCACACTAAAGAGAGGGAAAAAATTAACTTTCTAAGAATTTCCAATAAAAGGAAGAAAATCACAAAGGTCTGCATACATAGCAGGATCTTTTCCTAGCTGTATTTTCTTACCAAATCTGCAGGTGGTTCTGGCAATTTATTATTGGACAAGAATGTTTAATGTAAAAAAAAAAATGCATAGTACAAAGTAACTGGTGTCCTTTTTTACTAATGTACCAAAATTTACACATAGTTTACTGATTGGTGAAATGAAATGCATTATCACACTACTACAGTGGAATCCTGGATTGTGAGTAACTTGGTCTGCGAGCGTTTTGCAAGATGAGCAATATTTTTAAACAAATTTTGACAATAAATATTAAGTATTATTATCATTTCATATCATATTATTATCATCATTTTTATTATCATTTCATATCATTATCAACCATCATGAAGTTGTTTTTGTTAGCTGTGAAAAATATTGTTTTTGTTGTTGGTTATATAGATGTTTTTTTTTAATGATTTGCACTAGTATGGAGTTAGCATATACTACGACTATGAACTTTTTTGTAATTCTATGGTTCTAGGATTCACATCAAGTGTGGGAAATTTTATTAAATTTCAATTATATTTTAGGGATTTAGTACTCTAACTGAGCCAATGTCCTATTTAAAATAGGTTTAATGTCCAGTAGAATGCCTCTGTGAAAGAGCAAGCCCTCTGTTCATCTGTTGCATCAGAGAAAAACACAGGCCATGCAGACTCTCAATTTAGGGAAGTAAAGGGATACACAGGCAAGAGTCAGAGACAAACTCAACAACAAACAACTTTAATAGTAATATTATAACCTAATATAATATCTAAACTAAAAATATACTAATAATACTTACAAATTTTATTGTATTTTATATTATAATACTCCTTTTCTAACCTTACTAAAGTAGAAAACTGTAGAAAACGCTACAAGAGCGTAACAAAAGGATGACCGGTATACCCCGAGAGCAAGAAATAAGGAACTTTAAAGCAGGCAGATCGTAATGGATGGAAAAATGCAGAAAGTACTTTGCCAAAAGGGGTTTGTAAAGGCGAGAGAGTGTGTGTGTGTGTGATAGAGCACGGTGTCAAATTACGTGCGCACAATCGTGCACATGTGAACACAATCAACAACAAGTGAGAGAAAGATTTTTTCTCTCTGTATCAGCCTGTGAAAAAAAAATGGATCTTTACCCTCCAATGAGACTTGCTCTTACTTTATATACGCGCACACACGCGCGCTATACAAACACGCTCACAAACACAAAATAAAATATGTTTCAAACACACACATAAACACACACTTGGTCACAGTGTTATAGTAAACAGTACACGCGTGCACGCACGGATGTTGATTATACCAGTAAGAGACGAGCACTAAGACCCAGCAGGGGAGACGATTACCTACAATTCCGCAGCACAAGAGAGAGAAAAACCGTTGCTTCAGTTGTGATCACGTGACGCTCGGAGTCAAACCAAGAAGCACATGCGTGATACATGATACTCGGCACTCGTAAACCAAGACTTGCTCGTTTTTTAAGTCAAAATTTATTAAAAATCTTTGCTCATCTTGCGGAACACTCGCAATCCGAGGGTTCGCTGTATTCAGGTTTGCGTTTGATCAGAACCACGTGTTGTGATGCTTTTTATTATTTAAAATTATTTGCTGTTGTTATATTTCCTCACGTGAGTTAGTAGTTTCTAATGCTCAAGTTCAATACATTCTTCTAACCTTTGACTATTGACAGAGGGTCGAAGCAGCACCATGATGACTAGCAGGATGGTGGAGAAGAGCAGCCTCCAGAAAGCATCATCCACCCACAGGTCTCTCCAGGCCTGATCAAACAAAAACGCTGGTCAGGTCTTTCAGCAGAAAGACACAGTTTCTCTTAATATCACAGCCAAGGAAGTGTGCTACTCACTGACTGACAGTCCACAAACTTGAATTGTCTGGTTGTCCATATGAGGAATATGATTGATGCTGCGCATATAAACAGAACATGGAGCATAATCTACATGATGTTTCATATGGATTCACTGAAACTCGGACATACAGAATTCCAACTCACCCAGGACAGAGAAGATGAGTGTGTTGGTGAAGTGCCGGTATAATGAGAGCTTCACCACATTCCTGCGCAGCTTAAGGAGCCGAATCGTTTGAGACAGACTGATAAAAACGTGCGATTCACCAGTTAAGGTCTCTGACAATTTCATTCTCATAGGTCAGACAGAAATTTGAGTATTGGAGAACACAAAAGGAGAAACAAACAGAAAAATTAGGAAAACATTTTTTATCAAATTAAGAGAAAAATCAGCTAAAAGCAACGTAGTACCTAACCTCAGTGTCTATGCCAGTGGCTCACAAAGTGTCTAATATCTATTGCACACTTTTTTGTCTCGTATTTTCAGAATATTAAAGACTTCACTGAGGCGTACTGTCTGCAATTTTGTTTATGTGCACAGGCTTTTGACAGGTATGAACTGTTGAACACCATGGCTCAACTGGCTTTCATGAGCCAGATCTAATCACTGGGTTAAAAATCAGTTCAGGTTACACAACTGTTACTCCCATTCTGCTAATATGACTGGATAACAGTCAAGTTATACGGAATAACACGTATACACACGTATAAGCGTAAAAATGACCTGTATTTCTTTATATAAGGTTTTCTTAATACTCCGCTCTCTCAGAGCCATGACAGGATTGCCTGCTTCACATTTGAAATTATGGCCTCCCAGGAACTCCTTTAATGGTCCGAACATGAGGAAATCGCTTGGAGTAATGAATGTATTGGGATGTAGCAATAACTCCCAGTCAAGTTCCTGCAAGTGGTGTTTGTATATCAATTGGTTTCATAATTTCCTTCATGACAAATTTCATGACAAGTCCTGGTTTGACTTGAATCCCCCTCATATAACATACAGTAGTAACATAATGCTGTTACAAAATTTACTAAAATTACTTTTTTTTCAGTTTAAATAGGTTAGTATCTAGTAAATGTCATACTTGTAAGAGTCTGGGAAAAGCCTTTGGCCTAGTCTTTGGTTACTGAGAAACAGTGAAAAGCAGTTATTTTTCGTGAAGAAAGTAACTGAAGGGTATAGGTCTCGCTTGCATAGTACTGCATTTTATCTATTTTAATTTATAGATTATTATTATTTTACATTTATAGATTATTTTAAATTTAACATTTTTATTATTTTAATTTTTGTTTTAACTTCATAGATTATTATTTTAAATACTGGTAACATCATGGTTTAGTATAATAAATAATAAATGGATGATTTAATTGAAGATTAATAATTTTTTTTAATACTTAATCTTAGGAATAAAAAAGGCATTTAAACTGAACTATACCAAAAGCACATACTTAACACCTTGTGATTGACCAAACAAAAGACAAAAGTTAATACTTTTTTTAAAGAAAAAAACATAATATGTACAGTATAACAGAATGTTATTCATGGGTTCCCTCTGATACACCTTATCTATAAACATAAGTAAGTACTGTATATTGGACACAAAAAAAGGGTTGATGTCTTATTGCAATGCAATGTTTGTAGTGTGTGGACTGGCCAAGACAGTACTTGGTCTTGTAAAAAGGATATCCACCATATGACACAGGAATCAGTGAGAGAGAGAGTGAGACTGGCAATAAGAGCGACTGTGCCATAGAAACTCTGAAAAGAAAACAACAAGCGAAACATATTCTATAAATAAATAAGTTCTATAAAAAATATATAATATAAACACACATGATCTACAGTATAACAGGGTTCTAAATGCAAAGTCAGATCACTCACCCCAGTTACCCTGAGGACGCCCTCAACAGAAGAGAAGATCAGATAAATCAACCCTACAGCCACCAGCCTCGGTACTGTAGTCCCTAACCTGGGTCTGAGTCAACAACAAAGCAAACGCTCAAACCAAGCCTTAAAAACAAGCTCATGTTATGACTCTTATTCACACATACAGTCTTGTGTGAAATTACTCTTTTAACTGTATGTTTTTTTGTAAAAAAAAAAAAAAAAAAAAATCATCTGATCATAGTGAGTCTTAATATTGGGCAAATACAACCTCAGACAAGCAACATCATATATCTTTTTTCACCATGCCATTATTTGTTGAATAAAAATGAAGCTAAAAAGATTTTAAAAAATAATGTGTGCAATGCTAGGTAACCCCATGATTCACCTTAAGCAGCAACAACTTAAAGTAATTGTTTCCTTTATGACTTTGTCAGTCTCTCACATCACTTTGGTCCATTCCTTTTCAAAACATTGCTTCAGAGAGTTTTATTGCATATGTACAACTCTCTTAATATCCCAAGACAGCATTTCAGTTGGGTTAAGGTCTGGACTTTGGCTAGGGCATTCCAAAACATTGATTCTTTTTTTTTAGCCATTCTGATGTAGATTTACTGATATGCTTTGGCTCAGTGTCCGATGGCATGACCCAATTTTGACCAAACTTTAGCTGTCGGACAGATGGCCTCAAATTTGCCTCTAGAATATGCTGGTATACAAAGAAGTTCATGGTTGATTCAATGACTGCAAGGTGCCCATGTCCTGTGGCTGCAAAAATAAGCCCAATGCTTATGCTAATGCTGTTTGGTAGTGATATTACTGTGACACAGAAGGTCCGAAGCTTGTATTAAGCAGAAGGAGGCGTGTCTAAATGAAGCCTCGCTTCATGGCATGTGTCGATTCCTTGAGAGTCATGTGACCAACGACCAAACAAAGCCTCGCGTTTCCTGGAATCACGTGACTAAATCATTATACTGGAAATGTTTGTTCTTGAATTCATAAATCAAAATTCAGAAAACTTTTTTTTTGCATTTCACAATTACCTTTACATTTACTTCTTATTTATTTACATTCACTACTTAATTAATAGGTGAGGAAGGAAAATGCACACAAAATCTTTTGGCTTGCAATGTTACTAGTATCTAGTTGCTGTATAAAATTTGTCCACTAGATGGCAGTACAATGAGCCCTAGAATGAAGCGTCATGAAATTAACCTTTTGGTTAAACTATTGGCTAGGAAGCCTCGAAATCTCACCATCACTACTGCCAAAAATGGGACTAGGTGTTAAAGCCAAACAACTCTACTTTGGTCTTATCTGTCCATAGGACATTGTTCCAGAATCCTTGTGGTTTGTTCATATGCAGTTTTGCTTTTTAGATAGAAGCTAACAAACCACACTTGTTCGATCGTCTTTTAATTGTGCTGTCACTGACAAACATTTAACATGCTCAGTGAGGCTTGTAGGGTCTGAGATGTAGATCTTGGGTTTTTTTATATTTCTTTGAGCATTGCATGGCCTGACCTTGGGGTGAACGTGTTGGGATGAATAATCTTTCTCACTGTAGAATGATGAACTCCAAATTGTTTGGAAATGGTTTTATAAGCTTCTAGATTGATGTGCAGCAACAATAGTTTCTCTAAGACCATTGCTTGTGTCGTCTGAGGTTGTATTTGCCTAATACTAAGACCCACTACGATTATATTACTTTTATTATGTTTTTACACAAAAACATAACTTTTACACAATTGTGTAAAAGCAGAACAGTTTTCTTTCAGAAAGTTAGGAGGTAAAAATTTCTACAGTCTAATTGTAAATGTTATATTGTGTTCAATGACAAAATGCAGCATCAGGGACTGCTCTCTCAAATCTAAAGCTAACCTTTTTTCTAAAATCACAATTCAATTCAGTTATAGGTAAGATACTTTAAATGGATAGCGCACTATTTAAATTATGAAAAAAGCAGCATTTTATACTTAACGTGGTGGCTGTATTATGTTAAAATCATCGAGCCAAAGACCTTGTTGGCTAAGACAATTGGAGAAATCCATCTGAATATGTGCAGACATACTGTACAGTGTTTGGCTATGTTAGTTTTGGTTAAATGCACAATATCCAGAGAAACAGTGTGTGTATTTGAGCTAAATCTAAATAGATAGTTCATATATAACTTAAAACACCTCTCTGGTATTATCACTAAGATTATTATCAAGTGGGAAGTCCTTAGTAGAAATACTCTAGTACAGTATAAGAAGTACTTATACTTACTTTACAATACCATAACCCAGACTGACTATGATCAGGAGGATCCGAGCTAGAGATCTTTTCAGTGCAGACAGCAGTTCAGCAAAGATAACAGCACTCTGGTCTGAAAATAAAGAGAAAAACAAATCAAATTACCACTAAACAGCAAAGTAGTGATGAATAAGCCCAGATAAGGTCATAGTACTAACTGTAAGCGCCGTTGTATCTGATGCTTTGGTACTCCGAGTAAAACACTGCCTTCTCCAGCATACCCAAGATGATTACAGCACCAATCCAAAACTGGATCCTGAGAAGGTCACGCCAATAACAGGCTAGCCAGAGAAGCCACAGAGCTCCGAAAAACACATACACGATGCACATAGTCATGAAGAACTGTGAAAACACAGAGAACAGAGCTTCATTACCAGCTACCTGGCCTTGCTGATAGTGTTTCTGTGAATTAACTAAATAATACATTAACACTTAAAAATAAAATTTAAAACGTCCATGATTCAAGAAAGAACAAACTCACCATCATTAAAGGCCAGTCAGCAGGTGAGGAGTACTCATGAGAACCCTTCATTTCCACAGTCACTGTAAACACACACAAACAATTAGGCTTCATTTTCAGATATGCATTTACGTTTTACTGTGAGCAAGCTAATACAAATTAATATAAAAAGTTTAAATATGTAAAATACTTTAAGTACTTGTAATAAATAAATGGTCCTTAGACTCGCTGGTTGCATCCTGAACTCCCGTCTCTCTGCGCCCTCTACTGGCCTCTGGATGTTGTTGTGTTTGGAGCCTCACAATAAACATGTAGGGACTGTCTGACCATGATCTGGCAACTGCATTAATATACTGTATGAAACAGAATGCAAAATATAGCCTTTCTTAGCTTTGATGTACAGACATTGTTTGAATTTTACACGCTTTGGATTGATCAAGTGTTTTTAAAAAAACTGTAAACTTAGAAAATTTAAAACTGCATTAAAGGGATTGTGTGAAGCATAAGTGAGAAAGATCTTACTGGTTTTTCTTCCCATATATTTCTGGTTTGGTTTATATTTTTGCCCTCCTGTAAGTAACAGATGCATGATTAGCATGTTAGGCCACTAACTACGAGAGGCGTTCAAGTCAACTAAGAACATGTCATGAGATTTCTCATGAATGAAGGAGCAAACCGTTTGACATTTACGGAAGACTTCAAGCACAGTATGGTCATGAGAACGTATGGAAGGCCATACTGTACGTCCGTTCCTTGCCAGGGAGTGGAACTTTTGAGACACATCTGTGTATAAACTGTACATACAATCATTCACAAACACCACTTGTGCATTACATGAACTCGACTGCGAGTTAATGCCACATTCCCTGTACAGTCCTGACCCTGTTCTAAGACATTTTCACATGTTTTGGCCATTAAAGGAGTTCCTTGGAGACTAGCGTTTAAGATGTGAGTTAGGAAGTCCGATCATGGCTCCAGTGTACTGAGAAACTTTCTATCATGAGCACTAGTGAAACACTAGGATAAGTGCATTAATGAAGCAGGGGATTATATAGAGAAATAAAAGTAGTTTTTACTACCATAACTTTCAATAGTCCCAGTTTGACTTGAACACCCCTCATAATTTCCTTTCTCAATGTTGATAGTAAAAAATGTTGCACTGTTGCCCATCATAAATGTCTCGTGACTTTATTCTACTTGTATCTATTTCATTTCTTTATACATACTTTATCTATATTTTACTCAAAAGAAATCGCAACAAGATAAAGTCAATAAATAAACTTACTTGAGGACTGAGAGACAGAAATGGCTGAAATTCTTTATAATAAATCTGCAAAAAGTATATATATAACAATACAATAAGTACAGTATAAGGTAAACAAAATGAAAAATATAAACACTGTTATTATTGGAAAAATAATAAAATAAAGTTAATTATTTGTGCTACTAAGCATTTTTTGTAGGTATGCAGCAACTCATGAGCTGAATGTTTCTATACACAGACCTTAGGGGTGAAGAGAGCAGAACAGTTGTCAAAGTAGATGTAGCCTTGGCTATAGAAGCCGCTCCAGTCATCCTTTAGCATTTGATCCCGACCAAACATGGCCTCTGCTGCACTGTCCTGCAGGGAGCGAGCTTCAGAGCTACAGTCAACAAGTCCGGACTCATTTCCTTTACCTTTATTTCTAAGTATTCTTTTACAGTATGTGACCATGCTAACTTTTCACAATTGACATTGAACTATCCTTTACCAAAAGCTACTGTTTATATCTTTAAGCAAATAATAAGCCGTAAGACAAGTTACACAGAACCACACCTTGTTCTTATACAATATATGTGTAATTGTTGTATATGTAAGTGTTGTCTTAGCAACATTCCTGGGGAAAATGGACTTTCATAGCTTTTTTGAATGAAGGTTTTAAAGTCATTTAAAAGTGTGTGGCATATTTTAGAGTTTTTTAACAGTTTTAAGGGGAAAGACTTTGACCTTATAACCATTTTCTTTTCTATTCTTAGTTATTTTTTCTTGTTGGAAATCATGAAAATTGCTACTCTATGGATTTAAAAATAAATTTGTAGTTCATAGCCAAATGACATAACTCAACCAATGCCAAGCAAATTTTACACCCAGCAGGAACAGCCTCTTCGAATTAGTGTGAGGACAGTAATGAAAAGGGAAGGAGCTTAAATATAATGTTTTCTAACCAATCTTTCACTTAAATACTTAAATTAAATACTCAATTAAAAAAAAAAAATCTACAGGGCACATTCAGCAGCTTAGACACAACCTGAACAACTTGTGCATGCAAAAACGTACATTAGTTTCACTAAAACAGTCTGGGGAAATAAAATATCAGAGGAAAAATATCTATATTTTTGTCTAGAGCTTTAGATCTACATAAATTATAATTTCTTGTGCAGTGTTATTATACTCACAGGAGTGCTGAATACTTCATTGTAGCAGACAGATGAGCGCAGATACCAACTAATATTAAAAGTCATTTTTTTCTGGTTACATGCTGCCAAATCTCCATCAACTGTATAAAAAATAAAAATAGTCTATTAAAATTATTCACTATATTATTGTCATTAATACTTGTTTTACAATAATTCAAAGACATGATCTACATAGACCAGCATTACACAGGAAAGATTTCAATCATTCTGTTAAAAGAAATGTTCACAACTTACACTTCATGAAGATAGTGCTGTTGGAATACAAAGTCTTACGAAAAATGGCAGCTTTTGGCTAAAAAACAAAAAAAAGGAGATTATATTTCTGGAGTATAATGGTTACATTACATTGAACACAATGCGTCTTGTTTAACCAATGTGTGGTGCAGAACCAGTTCCATCACATTCCCTGACCCAAAATAGTCTTTAGCAAAAAGAAAAAGAGACAAAAAGATTTTCTGTTACTTTTGTTTATGTTGGATGTGTGAAGCTCTATTACAGTTGTCTAAGTCTTTTGTGTATGATTCTACATTAAAACACGAGGCAGTACAATACAGAGTGACAAGCTGACGAACTGTGAGAAGAAAGTAAAATGTTCTAACAAATCCTGCTGCAGAAACACAGTTGAATTCACAACCTGGTTCAGGTGAGTTTAATTCGAAAAAACTCTGATATGGAGAGACGTACTGTGTGAACTTGGTGTGAGTTTTAATGATCAAGAATTACAGAGGAAATACACTGAATGTGAACCTCTAGTACAGGGGTCGGCAACCTGCGCCTCCGGAGCCACATGAAGCTCTTTCACGCCTCTGCTGTGACTTCCTGTGGTTTTGAAAAAATAAATAAGTATTTAATAGAATTTTTTTTTATTTTAGTCCATTGTTTTTTTTTAATGTAATTCTAAATTTTAAGATTGTGGTGATCTTGTAACATTAAAAAAAAAACGTGTTTAATTTTTTGTTGCTGAAAATATGCGTCACAGCCGCCGATGTGCGACCCCCGCCGGGAAGTGATTTATTGAGCTTTTCGACCCCCCGGTTTCATTTAGGTTGACAGCTGATTGCACGCTCCAGTATACGCGATAAAACGATAGATGGATCATTTTAAGTTCGGCTTTTTATTTCATAAATACGAAGAGGACTCAAATAGACATCGAGTATTTTATTTCAAAGTAACCTTCAACCCAGCATCTTTTTTTTCAGAATGTGCTGCATGTGGAGATAAAAAAAACTTGTTTTCTCTGTAACAGTTCATTGATTTCATAAATGCAACACACTATAGTTTTTTTTATACATAGCATAAAGGTAATATATATACTCAGCAAAAAAAGAAACGCCCCTTTTTCAGGACTGTGTATTTCAACAATAATGTTGTAAAAATC
>JAOVVB010000002.1:14102467-14120021 GCA_028570985.1 Heterobranchus longifilis | reverse complement strand
GAGGTGCCTTCTGGGAAACTGAGTCTACAAACAAAAACTACAACACAAACAGTGCCCTCTAGTGGGCAACCCTCACACCTTACTTCAGAGGTTGTAATGCATAATCTGAATCCCAAATCCCAAACTGCAACACAGTATTCCCTAAGTACCAGAATTCTCATGGATAGGGAGGGATAAAGTGACATGCTTTTTAAATTACAGTGATTTAAAAAAATATATACAAATTTAGAGTGATTTGCTTTTTCCCCCCTTATATTTTTAGTGTCCTTGGAAATATTGTATGCAGCCTAACTTCTAGCTTTTTTATGTAATGGCAGTAGAGTAAATGCAAATATTGGTGTTAAAAGAAAAAGTTAAACAAATGTACAAGGATTAGCAAAAATAAATGGGTTTTCTGTTAGATTATTAGTGGAAATTACCCTTAGCATCAACTGTAACCTGTGGGAAATGTGTTAGCCTGCTTTAACAAAGCTCTGGAAAAGAGTGTGGGATAGATGAAATTTTTATGGGTGCGGTGATGAAACACAGGAAAGCAACAGGGAGTGGATACACATTCAGCTTGAACATAGTAGCTGTTATTTTTTCCAGCAAACTAGATATAAAAACAGAGCCACTATGCAGGAAGAAAAACTCAAGCATACATGGTAGAATACTAGGGTAAGTGGATAGGGAGTTCATGCTGTTTTAGGTTATCATAGATTTAAATTTCTTTTGTTTGAATTTAAGTACTGGTTGAAATGTAATCATCTGTAATTATTGCTATCCTTTGTCTGAGTTTAAAAACAAGGCTGTGACCAGATTACCATAGGTCCTGAGCGATTTGTGGGTGTGGTGACAAAAGTGGACATTCCTTGATGTAAGTATGGCAAGGCTCAGCTGTCATGTCCTGCCCCCAGACCCACACACATGTTAAGAGCTATAAGTGAAAGAGACGCGGTTAAATATAGCTTAGGAGATCAGCACAGCCTACAAGTTCTCACTGTAAGGGAACAATCGGACTGGGGGTGTGGACAGTTGTTGGACTTCTGACAAAGCGGCATCTTAAACTGAAGAACCTCTGTGGTTGGAATTTGGTTAATTGGGTTTCTTGAAGGACACACTTTTTTTGTGCCCTTTTACTTTTTATCCAACATCCCTAACAAAAACTAATGAAGATAAGGGATCAATTCCATTTTTGTAGCAGCTTGTTCAGTGACAAACCCGTGGCTTGAGAGGAGAGATAGAGATGACTTAGACACCTGCATCAGGGTGTGTAACATTACAGTATCATTGGACAAGAGAGACAAACAGTGAGAGAGAGAGAAAGAGAGAAAAAGCATGGGGAGACACTACTGTGGAACTGCTTTCTAATGTTGGTAGTTGTTCTCAAGGAATGCTAATGATAAGAGGAATTTTTTAAACAAAGGATATACTGATTATTCTCGCTTCTATTTCAGGGACCATTTCAGGTAAGTGTGTCATCTTTATTATTATTATTATTATTCATAAATTGAAACAAGCTTCCTTGTATTAAAAGATTAAGTATTTGAGTTAGCTTTCACAATTTTATTATATGCAGTACAAAGTCAAATCTAGTCAAAGTCAGTCCAGATTAATTGAGAATTTGTGTTTTTTCCTACCTTTTCCATCCTCCTTTTTTTATGAAAGGAATATTTTAAAAAAGTAGACCTTACTGTTTTTACTCTGTTCCGACTTATCGGTGTTTCTACATCATCCCTAAGGTCCCTCCTCTTTCAACACAAAGAGCTGATAGTAATAGCTAGCTAGTGAGATCATTACTCTATTTTAACTTGTGAGTATGACAACATTCAAGAGAACATTGATTAATACATAAAGGAATCTCTGATGATCTCAAAAACAGGAACGTGAAGTACATCCTGAGCCTGGGTATCTCAAAACATATGACTTAATTGCTAAGATCTTGATCATTTTTTGTTGATCGTGGTGCTCACACAGCTTGCCACATTCTCCCTCATTGTATTTACAATCTGCAGGCGTGAATGTAAAACTGCTAGTCCTTTGACACTGTATCTAGGAGAATGGGGCCACTAGGAAGTGTGGCATTCTAGAGGAATGCAGCAGGATCGATACTCAAAGTCAGTGTGTGTTGTGCCAGAGTGCGTAGAGTACTATCTTGTCTTACTCAGCAGTATTTGTCATTTACACCTGGTTCATATGAAGCTGCCTATGGTTTCATCACAATGTGATTTTGCTAATGTGATTTCTGTAACAGTTTATATGAAGGTATACTAAATAGACAAAGAAAGGTTTACATGTTTAATTCACTAAACATTATCTCACGTCACAAAAAAAAAAACCTGTATAGTCTATCCTCACCTGAATGCTGCACCTGCTTAGACATTTCTCATGATCAAGAAACAATCTAACACAGTAGATAAAAAAACAGTGATTCTCTGGTGTATAAAACTGCCTTTTTGCTGTTTTTTCAGGAAACACCTGACTATACTTCTTGTCTAAATCACTGAAGTAGGTCAGATTTTGAACCTGGCTTTTCAGCTACAGTATAGAGTCTGTTGCACCCGCCGCTGGTCATTTGTCTTATTAGTCTGTCAATTTATAATTTCCTCCTCCACATTCTCTGAGAGAACTGACCATAATATTTCCCCTGAAAGCAGTGTGGTTGCACATTTTGTCAACAGAGGTCAACTTTCTGTGTATTATCACATGTTAGGTTGAATCTGCTGGAATGTTTTCAGTCGGCTTTAGGTTTAGGTTCCTTTCTTCTCTGGAGTAGAAACTTTTGCAAAGGTATGTGCAGAATCAGGGGTTGTTGGGGGTTTAATATGCAGTAAGCATATGAAAATATTGACTTTATATTCAGTGAAAGAACATCGAACAGTCAAACAGTCTCACCAATGAGACTCTAATTTTTTTTTTATCCAGGTGCTACTAAGACAAATTGCACATAAATTTACCCATATGTGCAATTATAAAGATAAAAAAAAAATCCTTAAAAAACATAAGGTGTTCTGTGCCCTTATATTTGAGTTAGATTGGTTCTTGAAATTTTAGAGATATCTAGAACATATGCAATAAGACATGCTTGGGGATGGTTGACTTGGTGTCATTTGTAGTTTCTATTAATAATACAGCTTGATCTTTACTTCTTTCTTAAACTCCACCCACCCCACTGCCTTATAAAGTACTCTGATATGATGTCATGTAACCAAAGAAGCAAAAGTGGCAGGGTTTCATTTTACAAGTGATTTAGAGCATTCTGCTAGAGCATGCTTCTCAGGAGTGTAGGGAATGTTAGGTGATTAAATAGTGGAGTAATGATGTAATTTTGTAAATTGTGTGTTCATATTTTTAACTGCTGCATGACTTAAAACCTATTTGACCCATTTAAAATGCCAACATAGCTACACACCATCTCATGTTGAGTGCTTTTGGCACAAGGCGTATGTATAAAATTTGTGGTCAAGGGGAAAGAAAGTGTTATATGTCCACTGCCTTCATGCTTACTTCGGTGAGCTATAATTACAAGTTCTGAAGAAAACACTGTAGGGTGAAACCCTGTACGAAAAGTGATATTACGTCTGAGATAGTCATGTCAGTAATACACAGTACAGAGTTACAGGAATGACTGATGTCTAATATAAAAATAAGCACATCACTGTATGCCACAGTATTAATTGGGTACAGTCCAAACTGTCCATACAGTTATAAATTAATTACAGGTAACTAATTAGTACTGAGGAATGATATGGTAGTGAGCAGAAGTAACTTCTAAAAACTACACACAACCTCTTTCTCACAGGTGGCTAGGCATGACCTTGTTCCTAGTCAATAAAAGAAAACCATCTAAAAAAATTAATACATGATTGTTTACCACTGGTAGAACTTATTGGCATAAGTTCATGAATATACGGTTGCCATAAGAAGTTTACACTCACTTTTAATGGCATATTTGAGCTGGTCTTTTTAGATTTCTGATAGATTTTCTTTTAGGATTTCTGATATCAACACAAGGTATACATACGCCCACTTACATTATTAAACTGAGTGGTGCTGAATATCCAGAAATGTCTTTTAATTCGCCTAGGCCACTGCCTTTCAACTTTCTATTAGTGATATCTATTGACTACAGCTGGTAAATTCTCTGTGCCAATATAAAAATTGTTTGTTTGACAAGACTAATTGGAATGACCAACACAGTATCATGGAAAAATCCAAGCAGCTCAGTGTAGATTTTAGAAGGGGGATAGTACAGGAAGTTAGCAATGTCTCTTAGAGCCATTGCTAAACAACTGCAGATTCCAAAATCAGTTCAAACAATAGTATGTAAAAGCAGGTTATTGGAAGGTTTAGCCACTTTGCCAAAGTCTGGAAGTAGATCCAAACTGTCACCCTCAGCTGAAAGCAAAGTGATTTGGATGGCCAGGAACAGCTCGGGAACTGCCAAGGCACAAGTCTATCATGAACTGGAAGCTGCTGGAACACCAGTGTCCCTGTTCACACTCGAGTGAGATTTACATTGCCATGGAATGAAAGGCTGGCATCCAAGTTAGAAACCCCTGCTCCAAAAATGACATCTTTAAGCTTGACTAAAGTTTGTAACTGTCCACATTTTAACCAGATGTATATTTGAAGGAGTAAAGACGAGGGTTTCAACCTCAAGAACACTGTACCAGTGGATGAATAATGAAGAAGGCTACCTCAGAATTCTTCAGCATAACCTCAAATCATTAGCTAGACTGTTGAAACTTGAACAAAATTGAGTGTTTCCCCAAACACATCAAAGCTGCCTGTGGAATGGATAAAGCAGACTAAATTTAAGCTGCTGGAGCCTCAACCCTTTCGAAAGTTTGTGGACCGTAGCCCACTAACAATTCTGCCAAGAAGAGTTGTGAAATATTCAACCAGAATTCTGTCAGAAGATTGCTGATGTTCATGAAGACTGTATGACTGTACTGTATGTCCACAACCATACATTTAGATTACTCAAACAGCTTTAAGGATTAGTTCATATCTTTTTAAAGATGTATCTCAGACTGCAGTGTCTTTAAACTTTCAGCTCTGTTTCACATTAATGATCTGTAGTAGTAAACATCATGTCATGAACCATACTGCTGTAATTTACCAGGTCCTTATTTAGATACACTAAGGTCACCATGTGACAAGTCCACTGAAATATTTGATTTCTTTAGTGGTAGCCGTTCTTTCTCCAAAGATAATGGGCTAATTTATTGCCAAAGTGTTATATTTGTGTCTTAAGGAGTTAGAAATTTGTTCGTGCATGTATTTCTGACCTAATTGTTTAGTAGATGAGTTTTGTGTATGGTGTAGGAATGGAGATCACTGCAGTGTAGTTCATGTGTTCTTTGTGTAACATGCTGCATACAGGTTGTTCTTATCTTCTTTATTATTAGTATAGGAAATCTGCCTACAGCATGTGACTGGGTTAATTAGTTGTAATTCCTTAAGGTTTTCACCTGCATATTATTATAACAGTTTTAATTTTGCTCACAGGGATATTTGCTCTGTATTGCTCTGTAATTTTTTCTCTCTCATTTAAGTGTTAATACAATTGTCCCTGAAAACCATATGAAACTTCGACCCACTTTTAGAACCATGCTATTTCCAATTTACCAGGCCTTTATTTAGATACCTTATTTAGACTTCGTTCACTGAAAGCTTTGATTTCTTCAGTTGCAGCACAGGAATGTGGAATTTGGACATCTGCTTGCAGCAGCCGGGTCTTTTAGTTATCTGACTTCAGATGCCAAATTAAAATAGAGCAATGCTGTCTTCAAATTTGGAAACTGTAAGAAAGCAAACACTCATCAGTTAATTTTATTTTAAAAAATAATATACTATATATAAAAAACCTAATAACCACTTATAATCATTGTATTTAAATTATGCTTTTCATGTGCATATAATATAGCCCTCGGTCTTGCATCAACATTTTGTTGAAGGCAGCATACTGTATCACTTTCAATTAAACACCAAGAAGAACAAACAATTAAGACTGTAATTTTATTTTTAGCTTTCATTATTATTTAGTAATCAAGAGGATTGTAAAACATCCTGCTCTGCAATACAAGGAATCATTTCACAAACCTAGACAAACAGACACATTTGATCCATTTGAAAATATATGTTAATTTAAGCACTCAATACTTGGTCATGGCTCCTTTATGATGAAGTGCCATGGCATGGATCAGGTGCTAACTCGTAGAAGGAAATCAGCATCTCAATAAAGCATGTAGGGAGACATAAGCATAAAGTGCTCGAAAATCTCCTGGTAGAGGGCTGTGTTGACTTTGTACTTGATAAAACACAGTGGACCAACCCCAGCAGATGGCATGGCATCTCAAATCATCACAGTCTGTGGAAACTTCACACTGGACTTCTGTGCCTGACCACTCTTCCTCCTGCGAAGACTCCAGCCCCACGCCACTCCTTGTGAAACTGTCCCAAGTCCTTGAATCAACTTTCCTTTACCATCTTCTTAAGGCTGTGGTCATCGCTGCTGTTTTTGCATCTTTTCCTCCACCGCTTTTCTCTTCGATTCAGGTTCCAATGAATATGCTTCGATACAGCACTCTGGAAACAACCAGCCCTTTCAATGATGACCTTTTGTTATTTATAAGAACTTAAAAAAGAAAAAAAAAAACTAAATTATTGTAAGTTGTACAGTACCTTGTTACTGTACAGTATATGATAAAACTAACACACATATACTTCCATATTAAAAAAAAACAAGCTATATACAGTATTTTATGCTGTCTGTTATAGTTAAATGCCTTAAAGGCCTTGGAAGACTTAAAGTCTTTACTTGGGCTGGTGAAGATATTTAGAAACTGTGAAAAACATTCAATTAAAGTTGCTATTGCGTATGAACATGAGTACTCCACCAGAGCATGTTGGTACACTTAAACATAGGTTCGTGAATCGGCTGGTTGACCTAACCTTGGTGGTTGTTTCAGACATTCAATACACCCTTACTGTATAAACACTTCATTTTTTTTAGACATGTCTGGCCAGTTTTCTCTGGCCAAAAGACAGAAACATACACCTCAGTGTACGAAGTAGAGTAAAATAATAAAAATTCCAACAGCATTTCATCAGGCTCCCAATGGTTACTTAGCACCTCCTCTAAAGTGGTATTCTGTGGACAGAGTTTATTTAGCTCACTGCATTTGGTAATGAGAATTTGATGAGGAAACTAAGATGTTTTATCTTGGGAACATGGATGAGAATTTTGTATTGGCATGTAATTTTAAGATTATGTTGTTGCTGTTAAATTTGATAGGACGTTGCTTCCACTGTGAGGTGTTTGGTGTATGGTATATATCTATATCTATCTCTATATATCTATATCTATATCTATATATATATATATATATATATATATATATATATATATATACACACACATATACGCACACAATATATATATATACAAGTATATATATATACTTCAGCAACATCTAGAATGGCTGTGTGTTTATATGGCAGACATGTTGGAACACTGTTTGGTTCCTATAATATAAAATATACATTGGTTAAAACATACAAAGAGTGGGGTTAAAACCTGGATCCCTGGATCCCCAGATCCCCAAACTAACAACCTAGAGCCTTAGCCACCTGATTCACCACTCTCCAATTGTCATACAACATTCTTATCTGTAATTGTATGAAGCCCAGGTTGCATGTTCCTCTTCAGCAGTTTGGAAAAATGAGATTGGATGTCTCAGAGGAAGCATGCTTTACTTGTCATAACCAACTGGTAGATAAGGAATTGATGCACCTCTGAAAAAAAAGGATAAAAGTTACAATTTCTGGTGCAAAATTTACTTTGGAAAACCTTCTTTAAAAAAGCCCCCCTAAACATAAGTAATAATTGCATTTGTATATATAACATCTACATTTTGAACAGTATTTACATCTTTCTTTTTTTGCTAGTACTTTGATTTTTTTAATACTGAATTTTAATTTCAGATTTTTAAATTCTAATATTTTAACTTAATATTCCTGTGTACTTTCCCAGAATGCTTCTAGTGGTTTAGCTGGACATAAGGTTTCTTTTAGTTTTAGAAATCACTTCTGGCACTTCAAAAAGCTGTATCTTATCACCTTTAACTAACTTCTGTCAGATGGCCTTTACCCCTGCCAGGCAACACCTGGAACATGTGGAACTGACAGAGATAAGAAATGTTGGTTAAAAACTGTAATGAATTCCTTTTTTATCAGCTCATTTCAAGAAACTTTTGTTCTTCCGATATTTTCTTAGCCTCCTCTGTTTGAATGGGCTTAATGAAAGTCTGAACTATGCTTTTAAGTTTCAACATGTTGCTGATTCCTTTTTTGGTAGCTAAACTGCATGTCATTGTTGGCCATAGTTCCTCTCCCAGACTCCCAAGGGATTTACTCCTCCGCAAACAAAGATTATGACCCAACTGAAAGACAGTGTAAAACCCTGAAAGCAATGATGAAGAACATTGCTTTGTTCATCTGTGTTTATTCTTATTTGAAATTGAGTAATTGGTATGCAATTCAGTGTGTATCGCTTTTACAATATACTCTCTCAGCATCATGTTCAGGAATTAACACATAGTGAATTACCACGAGAGACCTGTGATCAGATATACCTACAGTATATGTCTTTATAAATACAGCACACAGCAGACCTGCATTATTTTTATATCATTAAATGATGAAACTGGATTCTTTCCTGTTATTTCTTATCACAAATTGAAAAGATGCACAAATGTTTATTTAAATATATCAAGAGTAAAGAAAAAATCTACTTCAATCAAAAATCAAATGGATCTTATTTGACCCTTTACTGCAGTGTGTGTATTTCTGTGTAATTTGCTCAGAATTGTTCAATTGCCCCGACAGGGAACCCATGGTGCACAAGTCTGTGCATTCTTAGTACGGGTCCCAAGTCTGGATAAAGTGGGGATAGCTGTGTCAGGAAGATCATCTAGGATAAAAACCTATGCCAAATAAAATATGTGAATTGGACAATCCACTATGCGACCCCTAACAGGAGCAGGCAAAAGAAGAACAACATATGTGGATTTTATTCCGCTTGCTTCTATTAGCGCTTTTGGGTTTCCTAATGTTTCCTTTGGACTTTTGGACTTCTGGTAATTACTGCTCGTAATGGCATTCCTAAAACACTAGAAATCGTTTTATACTCTAGTTTTTTTTAAAGATATGTTTCTTAAGCCAACAAGTATTTTCCAGATTGGAAAGCACCATTAAATGAATTCATTTTGCAGATGTACAGAGATACATCTTTTTTCCACCTAGCAGCCAAGAAAAAAGTGTAAACCATCTGAACGAGATATAAAGTGTTATTTGTAGAAATTAAAACTTTTCCTTCATAAATACTTGTAATATGATATAATAATACTTTAAAATATTTCTGGTTTTCATCCTACATTACACAATGTAGTAGTTTTCTTCATTATAGGTTAGTCAGTAAAGCATGCTATATATCATTGTATCCTATACATACACTCAAATTTTATTAACAATGTTAATTGTTATTGCAAGAACTAGTGAACAAAATTGTGGTCTGTGACAGTTATAGAGACACCATGAGGTCCAAAGGTGATGGAATAGAAAGCCTAGCAAATGGAGTTCTTGTTGTCCCCCACGCAATTCACGAGCTCAGAGAAGAGCAGGAGGAGGATATGAAAGTGCAGGTCACTGAAAAGAGTATCAAGGCTAAAGTTCAACAGAAGGAAAAGGAGGAGATGCTTACATCAGAAAATGAGGATGAATCCACAATGAAAGATAATCAAAGATTAGGCCTGAAGGATCTGTCCAAAGATGACCTTCTGAAGCTGCTGGGAATCATGGAGGGTGAGATCCAGGTAAGGTTTTTCATAATCTACTCACAGTTTATCTGTAACTATTTGTGGCGCTGGACAATATTGCCAAAAATGATATAAATAAATACAATTACAACCAATTGTCAATTCTGATTTTGAAAGGTTATTACATAATGCAATTTAGAAATGACACAACCCATAAACGTAATAAACCACAAATGTAACCGCTACTTACCTTCAAATAAGTTATACTGTACAAGTATTATCTTATTACATATCTACGATTTATCAACACAGTTTCTTAAATCTGAAACCCTGACTATACAGTTCATCGTGGGAAGAAAAAAACAACTTATTCACCTGAGGGTTAGCTAGAATTAACGCTGACATTAACTCAACTGAGTTAGCTGGAATTAAGTTTTCCACTTTGTCTGTTGAATGCTCCGAGATTGAAAATGACCTAATTCCAACCTTTTGGGATTTTATATATACACATAATATCTCTGAAGTGATATGTTAACATTTTGCTTTGAATTTAGTGAGGTGTTGCCTGTTTAATTTGGCGTTAAAACATTTTTGTTTTGTTTTCTGACTGTGCTATGTTTGTACTGTACATTCATTAAAATGTGGAAAAAAACTTCCAGCTGTATGCTGAAGTCATCCAAAAACATTGAGAACAGGAGGTGAATCATTCAGGTGCACTCAAAACATCTATATCAAATAGATAACATTATAATGCAAGATGCACTAAAAAAGGTTATATGTTGAATAAGTGAAGACAATTAACCTTGAACGTCTTGATGGTGAACAATGCATTATTTCTCTCACAACACTGAAAAGACTCTCATTTAAGAGGTTAATTGCATTTTCAGTCTGACCCCCCCCTTATCTGTATTGATGCCAGTCCAAGTCAGTGTTAGACGCTGTGTCAGTCAGCTTGGCCTTGGGATCTGACAGATAGCCATTAACACCGTGTCACATTGTAGCTATAGCACAGCTCAATAAGAGGCAAAGTAGCAGAATGTTGAAGCCGCAGTAACCTTAACTGTACTACCAGCGGTGGAATGATATATATATTTCTTGCATTTTCTTTTTATGCAGATGAAGCTCATGGTCTTTGCCTATCACTTATTAAGCAAACAATGTTCTTCTGTTTAGTACATTGGTGTATTTGTTTTAATTGATTTGATAAGCCTTTGGGTGGTGTAGTGGTTAGCACTGTCGCCTTGCACCTCCAGGATCCGGGTTTGGTTCCCGGCTAGGTTCGATTCCCGTCTCTGTGTGCATGTGCTCCCTGTGCTTGGTGGGTTAACTCCCACAGTCTAAAGACAAGTAGGTTAGGTTAATTGGTTAAAAATAGGTTTTAATAGGTTAAAATCCCCATAGTGTGTGAATGAGTTTGTATGTGTGTGCCCTGTGATGGATTGGCACCCTGTCCAGGGTGTACCCTGCATCGTGCCCTATGTCTCCGGGGATAGGCTCCAGGCCCCCCGCGACCCTGAATGCAGGATTAAGCAGTATAGATGATGAGAGAGTGAGTGAGAGTGTGGACACCTGACCAATCACACCCATACAGTACATGCTTGGTAAACAGCCCAGTGTATGATAGAGATATATCCTTAACTGGTATGATGACCTCCACTTGTCTTGCCTATTGAGCCACAAGAACATTAGCGAGTTAGTAATGACCCTTCTTGTTCCTAAAGTTGTTCAAACAGGGTTGAGATCACCAGTGCTTTGTGCAGGCTACTCAAGTACTTCCATTCCAACCTTGGCAAACCATTTCTTCATAGACTTCGTGTACTGGGATATTGCCATGCTTTTATATGTTTGGGCCTCTTATAGTCTAAGTATTTCAGCATACAAAGTCTAGACAACTTATAGCTTCCTTTATAGGCAAGAGTTTGGGGAAGGCTCACAAAATGGCTGTGACAGGTAGATGTCAGTATACCTTTGACTATATAGTCTGTCTGTCTGTCTGTCTGTCTGTCTACAGTATCTACTTGTCTATTGGTACCTCCTATTACAAGGCATTTCAATACCAACAGCTCCACCTAGTGCCAATTAAATTATTCTTCTCTTCTTTTCTAACATTACCGTGACTCATGGGGCTCATCAGATTAGATTATTCTGAGATCTTTGAGTTTACTGGTTGCTTGATGGGTTATTTGTGTGCTAACACAAGCAGTAAAAGTACTTACCTTTATGCCAATTCCTTCGCCAGGCTTTAGAGGGTGTGATCATAGTGCTCAAGTCTGGCCTTAGCTGCCCAGGAAGGCTTGAGTCTTATTACAGCTCAGCATGTCCAACCAAACCCCTGAAAGCCCTGCAGAGAGATGGACTTCTCATCAACAACCACACACTATATGAAGATGTGTATGAAAAGCCCATGGCAGAAGTATGTAATGTATTCAGTACCGTATATACACATTAGTTATTCTATAAGTTGGACCACACAAAATATTAACAAAATAATTGCTTAATAATTAGTTATCGGCTGCCAGGAAGTAAAGGTTTGTTTTTGCTGATTATTTATGTGAAATTAATGTGTGCTGTGGTGGTATTGCCATGGCACTCAGTTGGACAGGCTTCAGAATAAGCACAAGGAGGCATATCGACGAATGCTGGAGCAGTTATTACTGGCTGAGAAATGTCATCGCCGTGTTGTTCAAGAGCTGGATGTGGAGAAACACAAGCATGTAGACTACATGAACAAGAGTGATGATTTCACCAACCTGCTGGAACAAGAGAGAGAAAGGTAAGAGGTTAGATAGTGCTGTAACTTTTAGTTTGCCTCATGCAGCTACCAAATTGGAAAGAACTCAAGTGTGTCATATTGCACTACACAGTGCAAGTTATTGGGTACCTGTCACACACTCAAGCAAGAATAAAAAGAGCTTAATCAAAGAAAGCATTTATGGTCCTGGTTGTTTAATTTTCAATCCGTGGGTACATTTTATATTAAACTGATTTCCTGGGCAAGCATTGATAGTGTGCCTTAATTTCTTTCGTGCAAAGCCTTAAAAGGCTCCTATCAACACCATGCTTCGGAAATTTGATTTAATGCAGGACCCGGCACAACCAACTGACAACATACACTCACAGCACTCACATACATTCATGAACTCCTCCCAGAAATCCAACATATGCTGAAAGAAAATATTTTTCAGCTCCTACATTTAGCACCTGTTTTTCTACCATGTGAAAGCAATCAACTCAGTTTTGAAGAGAAGACGATAAACTTCGGACTTGGGTCAGGGTTTTTGTTTTACAATCTTTGTTTTTATTGTATTGCAAAACCAAAAAATACAAAAATAAAAGGTACTGTAAATGTAACAATGATATTAAGTTAGCAGCAATCATTATATATAACCTAAGCACAGGAAATGCTGTGCAAATGGTCGAAGCATGAATAAGGTCACTGTGAATTTACACCCTGTGCTGAATTCCTTCCCTGCCCATGTAGTTTGAATGCAATTTGCATTGCTCTCCTTTCTTAAACAAAAATAAATTTGGATACTCACATGCAAACAGGGTAGAGCAGTTCTAGCACGCTGTCATTTGCAGTACCAAGGGATGTTTTTCATGTAATTTTTTTTTTTTAAAGAAAAAAGAATAAGTAAATAGATTAGCAAGAAAAGCTGAAATCCCATTCCATCTGTGTCCACCGCAAGTTATTTCACTGCAGAGAGTCTTTGGGCTATGCCATATATGGGCAGCGTGACATCATCAGCCAGTTTGGTCAGGAGGAGTTTTGAACAAATTTCCCTTTATCATACTCATGATAGCATGTGTGGAATGTCACAGACATTTCCTCACAAGTCTGGATGATGGCCTTAAACCTTGATGCATGTTAGTTACATCATTAGGAGCGTGGATATGTCTTGGGAACATTGAAACTAGATGGTAAGTCTTGACAAGTCAAAGTTATTTGGCATTTACTCAGTATTTCAAGACATATGTGGATTAAGGCTAGGTTTATTAAACTCAGATATTAGTAAAATCCACTGCTACGCCTATATCGACTTTTCATAAATAGTGAATTTTGAGCATGGTACAAAAATAGATTTTATGAATTTTATTTCAGTGAATGATGATTAGATACAGGCTAGGAAAATCTCATGGAAAGACAGTGTGAGAACCAGAGAATGGTGTTCACAGCCAAGCTTGGGTGCTTATTTAAATATTCACTTGCATTTTGGATTTTTAGTCACGGTGGCAGGAGTGAAAGAGGGAAAGGGTAGAAGTGCTTTTGTCTGGCAAAGCTGCCTATTTGTGCTGGTTTGAGTCTCTAGTGGGTTCCATTCAAACCTAAGTAGCAATTGTACATGAAAAAAAATCGACCCAAAGAATAATAACTACTCCAGGAATAAAATTAGTTGCGTGTCTCAACATATAAGACTTTTATAGTATGTACAGAATTTTTGATGACTGTTTTCACTTGTTTATATGTGTTTGCATTGTTGCTCTGTTTCAGACTGAAGCAGCTTTTAAAACAAGAAAAAGCCTATCAACTACGAAAAGAAAAGGAACACTCAAAGCAACTGGAAAAGGTTCGTGGAGAGCTGAACAAGGTAAAATCTTTTGCACTTATGCTGGTTGATGAACAACAACTTCAACTGGAGCAAATTGACCAGCAAAGCCAGCAAATTCAAGATCTTCTCAAAAAACTCCAGGAGAAAGATCATAAGCTAAGTGAAGGTGAGATCCAAGCAAAAGAAGACAAACAGAAGCTCATGAACCTTGAGGTTGAGTTTGAGGTCAAGAATTCAAACTTTGCAGAACAGTATGATGAGATGACAGCTAAACTTGCAAGCCAAGAGAGTCAGTACCAGCAGATGTGCCAGAAACAAGCAACATTGTCTCAGAAAATTGAGGAGCTAGAAGAGACAAATGCAATTCTCCAGAAATCAGCAGAGGAGCTGCAGGAGCTGAGAGACAAAATCAGCAAGGGTCAGTGTGGCAAATCGAGCTTGATGGCACAGTTAGAGAACTTGCAAAAGATAGTCTTGGAGATGGAGGGAAAGGATGAAGAGCTCACTAAAACCGAGAATAAATGCAGTGAGCTAAAAAGGAAGCTACAAGTTGAGGAGATAAACAACAAGGAGTTAAAGTTGGAGGTAGAAAAATTGCAAAAGAGGATGATGGAGCTGCAGAAACTAGAGGCAGCATTTAACATGGGGAGGACTGAATGTGCTAGGCTGCAAGGTGCACTGGATAAAGAAAAGGGCCTGACAAAAGAACTGGAAGATGAGCTGGTGACAGTTAAAATTCGCATGAAAGAGGTGGAATCATCTGAACTGAAACTGGAAAAGACAGAGCTGCTCCTGAAAGAGGAGCTAATAAAGCTCAAGTCTGTCACCGTGATGATGGTCAGTGAGCACAAAGATGTGGCAGAGAGAATAAAATCTGAGGAAAAGAAGAGAGAGGAACTGGAGAAATTGTTTAAAGCAGAACAGGAGAAGGTTATGGTAGTTACTGAGAGATTGATAGAGGAAAGTAAAAGGCTTCGAAAATTGAAATCAGAGATGGAGGAAAAAATAACTACCTTGGTCAAAGAGAAAACTGAACTGAAGGAAAAACTTAGTACTGAGAAAGAGAGATATAAAGGATTGAGTTCCAAGGTTTGTATGATAAAATACATTAGTGATGAGGTGAAAGAAGAAGGCAAGGGGTCTACAAATCAGGTTTTAAACAAAGACGTTGGCAACCTTTTAAATTCCAAGACAAACGATGAGAAAATTATAGAACTGACCAGGGAAATTGAAATATTAAGGAAACGTCTTAAACAGCTTGAGGTTGTCGAGGGAGATCTGATCAAGACAGAGGATGAGTATGATATGTTGGAGAAAAAGTTCAAAAGTGAGCAAGAAAGGGCAAACTCCCTTTCAAAGCAGGTAGAGGAAATGAGGAATAAGATAGCTTTGAGTAAGGTACTAGAGAGAGAAGAGGCAGTTGGTCAAGAATTGGAGTTAAGGAGACGGTGCAAGTTGGAAGAAACCAAAAGTAAAGACCTGCAAGCAGATGTTCAAGCTCTCAAGGAAAAGATTCATGAGCTTATGAACAAGGAGGACCAGCTTTCACAAATACAAGTAAAATACTCTGTTCTACAGCAAAAGTTTCTTGAGCAGGAGGACAAAAGAAAAAGTATGAGCAACGAAGTTCTTAATCTTACTAAGGAACTGGAGATTACCAAGCGCTACAGTCGTGCCTTAAGACCAAATAGCAACGGTAGAAGAATGATGGATGTTCCAATGACATCAACAGGTGTGCAGACTGACATTGGTGAAACTGAGACAGGGGATGATGATGATGACACTCCTGCAGTGTTTATCAAAAAGTCTGTCCAAGAAGAGAACCACATCATGAACAGCCTTCGACAGAGAAGCCTTAAGAAACCTCCGGAAAGGCCATCAGTCAGGGAGCTCTATCCCCCACCAGCAAATGACCTTACGTTAAAGAAATCTTGGATCCCTTGGATGAAGAAAAAAGAAAATCACGCTTCAGAAAAGCCTCTGCATATTAGTGAGGAAATTACACATTCTGAAATTAAAATGACTCAAAAGCAAGGCCAACCATTACACATTCGACTGACTCCTGACCACCAGAACAGCAGGACAACCCTAGAGATCAGCAGCTCCCCTGCAGAAAATATCTTTAGCACTGCAATACCCACTCCCTCATGTGGTGCTCAAAAGCCACAAATAACAATCATTCCTTCCACTGCTGTTTCGCCAAATCCAAAAGATCTAAAATGTCAAGAGAGAGCAAAATCTCCACTGACCATCACAGCTATCTCAAGAGCAAAGTCCCCAGAAAGCATCAAGATCTCATCTATTAACAGACCAACATCACCCATATCCCTTATACCAGTCAGCAATTCTAGCTCGGCACATACATCCAGCTCCCCAGAGTCTCAGGGAATGATTACCGAGCGGGCAGTATTTAAAGTGACTCCTGAAAAACGAATGGTGCCCGCACCAATTAAAAAGTGTAACACAAATGCTAATATCATTACCACTGAGGACAATAAGATTCACATTCACTTAGGCTCACAAGTCAAAAAGCCTTTTGAAAACAATAGTTCTATGGTCATGGTCAGAGCTGACAATGTTGCAAATGGAGGCAAAGAACTTTCTACAGGTACTGTGCTACGCTCACCACGTCATGCCATGATTAGTAAACAAGCATCAAGCAAAGTAACAAGCAGCCTCACCATTACACAGGTCACCCCTGCACCACCAAGACCAACACTTTCTGTAGTAAGTACTGTGTCGGATTTGAAACCTTTAATGGAAGAACTTGGGTCAGATTAGGATTTAGGTGGTGGGAGGCCTGTTTTTTTTTATTGGTCAACAAGTGGAAAGTATTATTAATTTATGTTTTATTATTTATATTTCTCAAGAGTTATGTAATGTTTTTAGCTAACGTGTTTAATTTTACTGACTTCAGTCAAATGGTCAGACAACCTTTTGAGGACATTGTCACTGTTATTACCACAATTGATATGCATTAATATATACAGTTCGATCAAATAATATATATAATTCCCCCAGTTTAGCCCACAGAGAAACTGAAATTCCAAAATTTTTAATGAATCACAATGTAATCCCCAAAATACAGCATTTGCTATATGTACTCAGCAAAAAAAGAAACGCTCCTTTTTCAGGACTGTGTATTTCAACAATAATGTTGTAAAAATCCAAATAACTTTACAGATCTTCATTGTAAAGGGT
>JAOVVB010000002.1:14091004-14102367 GCA_028570985.1 Heterobranchus longifilis | reverse complement strand
TTACACATTAAGTTTACTGAAAGTAAAAACAGTTGAAAGTCAGAGGACGTTTCTTTTTTTGCTGAGTATATATTGTAGAGGCAACATATCAATCCATAGATGGGATTTTATTCCATATGGATGACACAAGAGCCATGTATTCGTCTGCTACTGCAAATCGCAAACCTCTATACAGAGGTAGACTCTTATATCTCTAAATCTCTTTCACACTTTTGTTGCATAGAAATATTTTTATTGTTGCTTCAGATAGGTCTATCTGTTTAATTCAGTTATATGACATTTACTACAAAATAGTTTCTTTCAATTATTTAAAATATATGAATATACAATATATGCGAAATTTTGGACGATTTTTCCTGTATACAATATTTATTTTTCTTCATTCCACCTCTTTCTTTTTAACTGTAGCAGCCTATTATGGACCCTCAACCATCTCGATCTGGGCTCACTCGCATTCCCATGTCTCGTGGCATGAAAACTGGGAAGGCCGTACTTGGGGCTCTGGGAATCCCTAGTAATGTGAAGATGGAAGCAAAGGCAGAAGGCCAGTCCATGCGTATTGAGCTGAAGAAACCATCTATCAGCAGTGCAACCCTCCAGAATAGTGGAAAAAGCTAACTAAGCAAATAATGATAGAGGAAAAAAGACCCTGTCAGACTAAATAGACTGTGTATAAACAATTATCTTCTGTATAAGATAGATTTTGCTCTAAAAAGTTTGTTATATGTCATTGTTACTTTTAACAATATGTAGGCAAACAGCTTTAAACGTCTGGTTCTTATTAGAGTGTCGCTTGCAGTGCTGTTGCTATGAAGGTAGTCAAAAAGAGTACCACATAGTGGATTTATATGTTTTGTATATGGTTTGGTCAATATTAAACAGGCAAAGCTTCTTAATATGTAATGTTTTTACTATTGTTCATACAAAAACTAAGTAAATGTTTTACATGAAGTCTTTTCAGATGTTCCGGTTTACTTGTTTTATTGTCTCAGGTTTTAGGTCCGATGTGAACAGGGCTGAAAAGATGCAGACAAATAACTTGTCCCACATGCTTGTTAAACATGAATGATTACAATTCTTTATGACAGTAAATGATTTTCCATCACAGAAGTAATTCAGTTCATGTAAGCATAATGCTAATACTCACTTCCTCTCTTAAGTACCTGCCAGGAAACTTATCCTGAGAGTCTAAGAGAGTTTTAAATCAGTTGGCCAATGAGAATGCAGTCCTGTAAGACCGCCCAACAGCAGCTGGCCAATGAGGAAGCAGCACTGTAAACCCCCTGCTCACAGGGTATGTTTGTGTTAGAGTTGCAAACAAAAATTTGAGGAGCGAAACTATTAACCTTTTTTTTGGGTTACTTTAATGCATTTCATTTATGTTTGACATAAACCTAATTCCATAATTTTACCCCTATTGTGACCTCATACACAAAGAACTACTAAACCATCCCTTCTTAACAGCTTAAAATCATTAGCTTAGCTTTTAGTGATTAGCTGCTACCTGCTAGCCTATCTTTATTTTCTGTAGCTCTCAAAAATGGCTTTCAGAAAACAGGGAAATTTATTAATACAGTGAGTTTTTTGAAGTAACATCTGTACTCTGTGTCTGAAGACCCTGATTACAAAATTTTGTGTTATGCTCTCATCCCACACCCTCCCTGCTGGAGATACTGGAAATAAGCACAAAATAACGCAAAATGAGCTTTGGAATTATGAGCTGGCATTTAACACCCTCAAATGTGCATCATGTCATGAATATATTTTAATTTTTTATTAAGTAATATTCTGTAACCAAAGACGGACTGAGTTTTTTTTTATTTTTTTTATTCAAAATAGATACCTAAAGCAATGGTTCTCACTCCTAGTCCTGGAGGACTCCTGCCCTTCACAGTGTAACTAATCAACTAATTAACAGTCTTTTCTTTTCTTTTCTTTTCTTTTCTTTTCAGAGAAAATACTACAGTGTGCAGGTAAGTGTTCCAGGGCAATTACCAAAAAATATATACATTTTACAACCAGGATAATAAAACAGTCTCACCTGGATATTGTAGATTTGTACACAAGATTGTTTTGCGCCATTCACAACCTGCTCTTACTGAACACCACGTCAACACACTTACTGTAGTACTGTTTATTTTCACTCTTTTACACCTGCATATTGCACTGATTTATAACCGCGCTGTCTGGTATCACACAACCCACAGGACCGGTTTTCTGTGGAATCTGGTCCCTCTCAGGACATTTTTCCTCACTGCTCTTTGTAGAAGATCTACACTGGGGTTTCCTATAAAGCTTCTTGTCCAATGTTAATTTAGAAAATAAACCCTTGACAGACGTACAGGACTAAGGAGAAGGAGAACCCAAAATGTGGGGATGCAGGGAAATAGTGGGGAAATATACTCTGACACATTTATGTTTCCAGCTACCTTTCTAAACCCACTGTCAGAGATCACAGTATGGTGAGGTAGAACAACTCAATCATGAGTTGGCTCCAAAAAAGTACAAAATACACTTGCTGCATTCATGAAGAGATGAACAGAAAGGATTAGAGATTATAGGTGTCTATTACCAACTTTGGATTACAAGGTAACCTGTAACACTGACCATAGTTTAGCATTTAGATGATTCTCATTGCTATTGGTGGTTGAAACATGAGAGGTGAAATAGACCCCACTGATACTGTGACTCTATGTCTGGACTACCTATGGTGCTGCCTCTCTAGCTTCACCTTTGGTGACGGTTGTGTTCTATTAATTGATGTGCACAAACTTAATGCAATTAAGCTTAGAGACAAAAAAACGAACACCTTAAAAATAAATTTCATTTCAAATGTAACATTTAAATTAAAGGTTTATTACATATAAAGATTAGCCTTCTTAGTCTATCTCTGAATCATTTGCAGTTGGTATCTGGGTTCTCAGTTCGTGTATCTGGGTTGGTATCTGGGTTCTCAGTCCGGATCTGGACCGTGTGACAGTTCTATCCAGACCCTGATGGTTTTCTGATAAACAAGAATGATTAATATACCAGCAATCTAGTGCTTTTTTCCTCGAGGTGGGTGTAGCTATACGCATCACTTAACAGAATCAATCAACACAATAGTTTAAGGTGTATAGACAAAGTGTGCAGAAGAAAAAAAAATTAAAACACAACAAAGCATGGCTTAAGAAAAGTATACAGAGACTTCAAAGATAAATGGACAGATCAATATATGTTTATTCTTCCTGCGGGAAGTTTAAAACCAGTTTGTCTCAGACGTTGCAAAACTTCCGATACGTTACAATAATAAAAAAAATAACGAGAATCACCGCTATAAGATAGAACAGGGGTCATTCGAGCAAACATATCTGCAGCAGTCCGAGGTAGGGGCATGTAAAATACCTGACCTGAGAGCCCAGTATAACAGAGCAAACAGTGTCATTTTACATTCATTTACAGAGCAGCAGCATGATTTACAAAAGATGAATTAAAGATTGTTGTTAGTATTCTATACAAATTCTATACTAAGAAAATGTAGTATACAAGGCCATCAAAGTTTAAACTGTCCATGTTTAATGTGGTAACTGAAAACTGGCAATAAATATTCTTAAAATAATGGACATTTTAAACTAGTCATTTTTATATACTTACAATGAGTGCATATATAGTGTTCTGAATCCTAACACAAACATGAAATTCGGACCTTGGCTCATAGAAAATGTTATTGAACGGACTTTCTTAAATTTTAATCCAAGATTAATTTATTACTATATTAATATGTATATTAATTTACTGTCCATGACAGTCCAAAAAAGTTCATAAATACAATAGTCGTTCATAATAATATTTCATAAATCACAGTAGGGTGATTTATTTCTAAAGCCCATAAGACTTTGGATTTGCCGAAAGCAGGTGGGCGGGGTAAGCTTATTAAACATTTGCAATGTATTACGTAGTAGCGGTATCTTGCTCCTGATTGGCTGAAATCACTTCCTTATTGACTGCCTCATACAAGCTTCAAGGAAAAACAATCCCCTTCGCCGGTGAAGTTAGTTCATGATGCGTACATTTAGACCTGCGCAGTTTCCAGTCGTAAAATCCGAATAACTTTTGCAGTTAGTAAAATTGATCGTTTATTTTCAGTTGCTGGGTGTTTAGCGAGGTAACAAGACAATTTGTTGAGAACGTAAGCAGCCATTATGGCGTCTGTCCACAACGGAAAGGAAGAGGACGGCCACCGCTCAGGATCCACCGCTCCAAGTGCTGAGAAGAGTGAGAAACCGGACAACACGGCCTTTAAACAGCAGCGACTTCCAGCCTGGCAGCCCGTCCTTACAGCCGGGAGCGTGGTGCCTGCCTTCTTCATCATCGGGCTCCTCTTCATCCCCATTGGCATTGGTCTCTTCATCACCTCCAACACTATGAAAGAGTTCGAGGTACGAGTAATTATTTTAATATAAGGTGGAAATTCTAAATCTGTCATAAAAAAGATCCCATGTTTCTTATTTTATTCTATTTATAATAATATATTAATATTAATGTTTAGCAGTTATGGTTCTTTAAGTTTCTTTTTTTTAAATATATATATATATATATATATATATAATTTGTTGTTGGTGTTCCTCACTGTACATCTCACACTTCAGTATTACTATATAACCCTGGATTTATTCATTGATTTCAAACAAACAAAGCAACAAGAAAAAACAAAGTGAAACAGCCTCAGTGTAAACTCTGCATCTGCTGAGGCAAATACCACCTGGTGATTTGTGTAGGTTGTAGAACCTGACAGGCGGCAAACAAATCATGTGAAACGTCCCATACCTGTGCTTCGTTTCAGATTGATTACACTGGTGTCGAGAGAGACAGTCCGTGTTTCAGCTGCACCCAGCTCTTCAGTTTGAACAGCACATGCGTATGCTCTGTCCCTTTCACACTACAAGAATCATTCGAGGTAAACAGGTGACATTTTTCTACAAAATGTGGAAGGTTATGTTCTCTAAACTGCATTACTGTACAACTGTATTTGCAGATGGGTATTTTTAGGCTGTGGTCTATTTTTGTGTGATCTTTAAAAGCACTCAGGTCTTGGCTTTCATACATTATTCAGTCGCAGTTTAAAGGCCGAGTCGATGAGGTGAGGTGAGGTGTGGTGTCATAGTTGGTAACAATGCCGTCTCCTAGTTTTAGGGTTCCAGGTTCAATCCTGAGCTTAATTACATTTTGGACAGCAAGCATATTTTGACTGACCGGTTACATTTAAGACAGGTGTAAATCAGTTGTACTAAAAAACTGCGTTTTGGATAATATATGTATAATTATGTTATATTCAGTAGAATTTTTTATTTCTTTAAATCAAACTCTGAGAATTTAAATTGTACTCTTCTTTACCAGGGCAATGTATTCATGTACTACGGACTGTCAAACTTCTATCAAAATCATAGACGATATGTCAAGTCAAGAGATGACCGGCAGCTAAATGGAGACACGTCTGCCTTAACTGTAAGTCAGTGTAAGATGGTATTAATACTTAATTTTTTTTTTTTTTTTTGGATTTATAATAATAATAATAATAATAATAATAATAATTCTTAATCTCTTTAAACAGAATCCCAGCCAGAATTGTGCACCATATGACTATAATAACAAACTGCCTATAGCACCATGTGGTGCTATAGCCAACAGTCTTTTTAATGGTAATAAAGTTTTAACCCCTTAAACTCATGGATATAAACATTATATAAATATGTATATTATATTTATATGAATAATTTATTACTTTTTTTTGTATATAAATATGATTGAAATGGAGGGCTGAACTCTAAAATCTTATTTTCCTTTTTGGTGTTGCACTTTTAGACACATTAAAGCTGTTTTACATCCAAGACAATGGGAATATAACTAGAATTCCTCTTATGAAGAAAGGCATTGCTTGGTGGACTGACAAATATGTTAAGTTCAGGAACCCTTCAGGATACAACTTCACGACAGCATTTCAAGGTATTTAAAAGCTCCTGAATAGATTAATAAACTTGTTATAATAATAATAATAATAATAATAATAGTAAATTGTCATCTTAAAGTGTGTGTGGGTGTGTGTGCCTCTGTGTGCTTAATGCAAATTTTTCATTGTTACATGCTTCAGATCCATTTTGAATCTAACAAGGATAAATTGTTAATAAAGGGAAGTAAAATCAAATGGAAAAAATAAATTATGAATAAAAAATATAAAGCAAAAAAATGGATTAGATCCTGGTATGGAACCTCTTGGAGGCCACAAGCAAGAATGCAGTTTAAAGTCTTCTTAAAGCTCAGTAAAACATCTTGTTTTACTTCTATATACTGTTGCTGAAAAGTGGTGTAATTGGTTGTGTTACAGGTACTACCGGGCCTATCAGCTGGCCCAGGCCTGTCACTGAGCTAGATCCTACTGACCCTGATAACAATGGCTTCATTAATGAGGACTTCATAGTGTGGATGAGAACAGCTGCTCTTCCCACCTTCAGGAAATTGTACCGCATGATCCCGAAGAACAACCAGGCTCCAACACTTCCCCGTGGCAACTACACACTGGAAATTACTTACAGTATCCTTTTATATAATGCATCAAACTTGTGATTGCTTTGAAAAAATACTGAATGTTATAGAGTAGGCCAGGTACAGAGTAGGCTTGTTTGTATTGTTTCCGGACCATAGAGGGAGGAGGGGAGTAACTAATAATATGTGTGTATGTGTTTGTGTGTCTGATACCCACTTAGAGTTGTAACAAATAATTATCAAATCAAAACTACTGAATTGTCTACTTGCACAAAGACTTTTATCCAAGGTTGCACTTATAACTGGTGTCTTCATGAGCAGTCATCCTTTACGTAAGGACATTGGCAGAGCTCCATATGGTAAGCTGGAGGAAGTTATCTGACTTTATGCCTTAATAGAAACAAACACTGGATCTAACATCAGCCCAACCATGTTTTTTCAACACTGAAAATAGTGAGTTGCTGTCTCACTAAATGTACTTGTACAAACAGTGCTATCAGAGACACAAGGTCTGTGCTATTTCAAAATAGAAATGCGTCATAGCCCTGAGTGCCAGTAGCCCTTTATGTGTATAAGACAGCTGTTTCTACATTAATGCATTGCTCATTTTTACAGTAACCTGAATGGTTTATCATTTGTTTGTTGAGCTGCTGTCTGCAAATGCTAGGTTTGTCTAGTTTGTTTATGACTTGGTAGACAAAGAAACCTCTTTGTGAACATGTTCTTGTGAAAAAAAAATTGTTCTTAAAATTAACAGTGCAGCATGTAATGACGTATTTGACATTCCCAGACAAAAAAAATGTCCTTTATACTTCCTTAATAGCATGAATCCAGACTACCCGGTGATTAATTTCGACGGCCGCAAACGGATGATCCTCAGCACCATATCCTGGATGGGTGGGAAAAACCCGTTCCTGGGCATTGCTTACATGACTGTGGGTTCTATCGCCTTCGTTCTGGGGCTGGTGCTTCTGGTTATCCATTATAAATATGGCAACCGCAACAACAACGCTGAAATCCCCAACTAGGGTCTCGACACTACTTTGACTGATTTGTGAGCCATCTTCTTGCCTTGGGATTTATGCATATATATCCTGCTGCTGCACAACGTTCCTTTGCTGTCTGCTCTTTGCCGTTATCTCATACAAGATTTTCATCCTGTATGCATACGTGATGTCCAGGAGGACATCTTTTAATTTATTGTCCTCTCACTGATATTTCTGTGTCTGTGCAATGTGTTTTGAGTATTTATGTACTATATGTGAAGGGCATGTTTCAGTAATGTTTGTCAGTAAGATCCTGTTCAAATTTTAAAATATATATTATACACTAGTTGAACACTATTATGAAGGAGCCTTGAGATCTTGATACACTGCGAAATGGACTTTGTAGGCATGAAGTGGATAATATAAATCAGCATGTGCAGTAGTATTGGATTCATGAGAGGAAATGCTAATCTTAGTTTCCAAATAATTTTCTAAAATTTAGTCAGCGACTTTAGAATTGAAAGACTGTTACAGAACATGTGGATTTCCAGCATGCAACAGATAAGACTGTTTTAGATTAATTATTAAATCTTACGCGCTTGCACAGACTGTTATCCTAACCCTGAAGGAATCTCATAACTAATTTATGTGATCGTCAGTGTCTACTTGTGTATCACATTGGAAGCATGTTTAGAAATGTTACATCTTGGATTGTTAAGCATTTAAATATTACTGCTTAGTTTAACAAATGGATTGCTGCTTGGAACTTCTGCCCTTGTTCAGGGCTATGCTGTACCTCTCTCAACTTTGACCAAAGATATGGTGTAGACTCACTGGCTGTCTGCAAATAAATCTATTATATTTTATTTTCTGAATTATGTATTTTTTTCCTTTCAAATCCATGTTACAACTGTTTTAAAGGTAACTATGGTAACTTTATGGCCAGTAGCGACACTTGAGCACCAAAGAATATGGTGTAGTATGCACATTTACAGATAAATAATGGGAGGCTTTTTTGATCCTGTAAAGCTGCTTTGCGACAATGACCTTTGTTAAAAGCGCTATATAAATCAAATTAAATTGAATTGCCAATGATTATCAGCTACAAATGCAGTAACTCAAGACAGAACAAAAGGCATTACACTGCATATTTTTGGACTGTGGGAGGAAACCAGAAGAACCAGAAGAAACCCACCAAACACCAGGAGAACATGCAAACTCCACGAGCATGGAGGCAAGATTCGAACCTCTATACATGGAGGTGCAAGGGAACAGTGTTAACCACCAAGCCACTATGCAGCCTTCAGAAGATCATGCTACTGTAAATTTTGGTTATATAGTATTGGAAGATAATGGTGGCTTAGTGGTTTGCATTGTTGCCTTGCACCTCCAGGGTCAGGGTTTGATTCCTGCATCAAGTCTGTGTGCATGGAGTTTGCAAACAGACTTGATGCAGACTCGTGCTTGGTGGGTTTCCTCCAGGTACTCTGGTTTCTTCCCACAGTCCAAAGACATGCAGATTAGGCTAATTGGTGTTCCTAAATCACCCGTTGTTTGCGAGTGTGTGTTTGCCCTGATTGGCACCCCATCCCTGTGATACGCTCCAGACTCCCTGTGACCCTGTATACAGGATAAAGCGGTATAGATGAGTTAGTGAGTGAGGTGTCTGAGGAATGATGTACCAGACTCATTCAAATGACCTGTGATCTGGTAAAACACTTATTTACAATTTGCTAACACTGATTATCCTTTCATCCCCATTACTACTGTTTGAATTTATAGTATACAATTGTATGACAGTAATTGTAGAAGACTGAACTGAAATGAGACACCGAGCCTAAAGCTTTCATTGTCCATGAGACCATTATATTGTTTGTTCAATTTAGTGATCATGAAAAGTGACTGTGTATCATGCCGTTTCTCTACACGATTACCAATAATCTCATGTTACCATTTAATAACTCAATATGTGTCAAATGCGTGACCTTTCCATCAAGTCATAGGGTTATGGTGTTACTGGCTTGTGTAACCTTAGCTTGCAAATCATATTTCTGATCGACATCTTGAAGATTGTCCAGTATGAATCTGAGGCTGCAATAGTGGCTATCATCATCTCTGCTACCAGAATATATTTCTTTTACAGTGTAGGTTCAGATATTTGAGGAGACAATTCATTAGACGTCATGGACATGGGTGATACAGATCAAGTGTCAATTTATATTACACATTAATACTAGATTTTAGCAATGTTTTGTTTAATGATGCAGAAGAATTGTGCTTTTTTGGGCAATGGTGGAGATAAAGATTGTTTTCGTATAGTATTTAAAATTATATTAAAGAACAACAGGAAGCTTATTAATTTAATACATAATGCACTTAATTTTCCAAAAAACTTTACTGTAAAAATGTAATCAGACATTAATTAACAACATGATGCCACAATGAATTTATGACCTCATTACTGATCAATACACAAACTATGCAATATATATACACTACCAGTCAAAAGTTTGGACACAGCGTCTCAAATTCAAATTTTATTTGTCACATACACAGTCATACACAGTACGAAATGTAGTGAAATGCTTACACGACCGCCAGTGACCTTAAAAAGAGAATTAAAGCTTAATTTAATCTCCTCTATTTGTTTCTTTATTTTAATTATTTCTACATTGTACATTAATACTGAAGAAATCCAAACTGTGAAAGATCAAATATGGAATAAAGTAGTAAACAAAAAAACATGAAACACAAGGAATGGGCATTAGATCAGTAGAAAACTGTCCTTTGACCTGATGAGTTCAAATTTGGAATATACATTAGTATTCAAAAGTTAGTGCTCCCTCTTTTATTTCTATGTTTTTTTGTGTAAAAACAATAAAAATCATCTGATCGTAGTGGGTTAGTATTAAGCAAATATAACCTTGGACGAACATTAACGTATACATTTTTTTCACTGGGCTATTATTTATTTGACAAAAATTGAAGTAAAAAAATTAAATGTGGGCAATTCTAATTACCCACATGATTCAATAACTTGTACGCTTCCCTTTTTAGCAGCAATAAGTTCTTAAATCATTATGGAGGAATTATCTGAGCATTGCACACCTTGAATAAATAATGGCACTTTAAAACAAGTTAGATGTTATTATTTGTCTTTATAAAAAAATATAAGAGGAATAAAACTAAAAAGCTTATAGCACCTGTTAGTCCCAGGTGGTCTCCCATCTAAGCCAGGCTGAAGCCTGCTTAGCTTCCAAGAGCAGATGAGATCTGGCGCTCTCAGTGTGGTATGGCCATAAGCAAAAGCTGGGACGCCTATTTGAACTATGAACAAGGACTTTAAAAAAATAAATAATAAAAAAAAAACCTATAAGTGGAATAAAACTGAAAAGCTTACAGCACCTTGTATTTCTAGGCAGGCTCCCATCCAAGTACTAGCCTGGCCCAAGCCTGCTTAGCTTCCAAGACCAGACAAAATCAGGCGCTTTCAGACTGATATGGACATAAGCGAAAGCTGGTTTAAAGGGGGGCCTATTTGAAATATAAAAAAAGGGACTTAAAAAAAATAAAAAATTATTAAATTAAAACAAAACTATATGAGGAATAAAACTGAAAAGCTTATAGCACCTGGTATTCCCAGGTGGTCTCCCATTCAAGTATTAACCAGGCCCGAGCATGCTTAGCTTCCGAGATCAGAAGAGATTGGGCACTCTCAGACTGGTATGGGCATGCGCGAAAGCTGGTTTAAAGGGAGGCCTATTTGAACTATGAACAAGGACTTAAAAAAAAAAAAAAACCTATAAGAGAAATAAAAGTGAAAAGCTTACAGCACCTGGTATTCCCAGGCGGTCTCCC
>JAOVVB010000002.1:14067565-14084373 GCA_028570985.1 Heterobranchus longifilis | reverse complement strand
TTATTATTATAACAGCTCAAGGAGCAACATGTTTGTGCACTTTCTAAAGATTTTAGTTCTGTTTTTGAATAAAGGGTCGGAAATGAATGCTTTTCTTGGGGTTTTTGTTTTTCTCAGATTAATCTGAAAAATAATCGACAGATTAATCGATTATTAAAATAATCGTTAGTTGCAGCCCTACCATAAAGTACTATCCTGCTGCTTAATGACAAATGAATGATATAGGAATTTTAATTATAGATCTACTCCAGTGTTTCATTAGCCTTTACTTCTGCCTTTTTATGCGCTGTCGCTGTAGACGTGTCGGAGTCTGATCCGGGGCTTCTGTAGCTATGAGCTTAGCCTAATGTACCCATTTTCACCATAGATAACCCTGGCTACTGGTACGGTCGGTGAGGAACACCTGTAACACGCTCACAAAATGACATAAAACTTGGAAAAGTTAACTGCCTACCGTTGTTGTGTGTAGTATATGCAGTAACATATGGTATTCATTCATTGTTGTGGTGCAGTGTGCGATTGGATTCAGTCGATACACTTCACTCTAGTTTTGGACACAAATGTTCATCCTATTCGAAGGAATGACATTTGCTGAGAAACCTAGGTTTTTGCTCTCATCTGATGCATTTCACTATTGCATTGATTGACTCCACACTGGATTGCTTCTTACCATTGAATTAGGTGTTTTGTGATACAATGGCCTTAGGAGCCATCTTTAAAAGCTTTCACCAACAGATATTGTACACTGATCAGCCATGACATTACAACACAAAACTAGCCCACTATTGTGTAGGTTCCCTGGGCAGATCTGGTCCCATGTCCCCTGAATCCACAAGGCCTCTGGGGGCTGTTGTGGTGTCTGGCACCAGGATGTGGGCAGTGTAATCATTGGGTGCTGTATGTTGTGGGATGGGGCCTCTGTGGATCAAACTTATTTGTCTAGTGGTTCCCATGGGTGCTCGATCTGATTAAGATCTGATGAATTTGTAGGCCAGGTCGGCAGCCTTGGGGTCTTTTCCTGCTGCAAGCCGTGTGCAGTGGCTTGTGGTGCACTTGGTGTTCTGGTGCTGTTCTGTCGTTACGCACATTGGCTTTATTCAGTGATTTGTGCTACATTGGCTTTTCTGTGAGATCAGATCAGATCAGACCAGACAGCCTTTGCTCCCCATAGGCATAAATGATCCATGGGTGACCATGATCCTGTCACCAGCTTACTGGTATGTGGTGATTGATCATCCGTGCTAATGTGTTCATGTTTTATGATGTTAAATGTTGTGGCTGATGCATGTATGTTGGTACCTGTGGCAGTTACGTCAAAATGATTGTAACAATTCCCAGTGTCAGCTGTGCCATAATTGTCATCTCTGATGTTCCCCTATGCCTCCAGTGACCAACCTGATAAAGCTATTCTTGATATTTAGAAAATTTAATGAAAAAAATGGTGTACTTGTGTGGTTCTGGTCAGGGATTTTGATTAAGCGATGCTTGTGAGTTGAATGCAAATGTAATCAAGACAGAACATTCAACTGAGCATTGTAAAAGAATGTTCACTTGTCAACAGACCAATTGAGACCCAGGTCGAGTCCCAGGTGCTTTCTTTAATGGTGTGCATCATTTTCTTGCATGCAATTCATGATTCTGTGCTTTTGTAGAATAGTTGTTACATGTAGTGCAAGACATTGTTTCATTATTAACTGTTATACTAGTAACGTTCACTTTTTCAACTGATTTTTGTATGTGTTTTTTCTTCTTCTAGGACATCAGATAAGTACAGTATATACAGTAGATGTGTAATTTGCTTGTAGGGAGGTTGTATGTAGAACGGGCTGAATCTACTAATCACTGCATGTGAAGTGTTGCTCAAAATGAAAAGAAGATTAAATGACTGAAAGCTTTACTTACTGCTCTGTGATTGCAGTAGTGTCATTTTAGATGCTGACACACCCTGCCTTCCTTAGTCCAGAGCAAAAATGGGTTAGTTATCAAATGTAAGTGTAAAAGAATTACGTTTCCGCTCATACATGCTGCAGAGAATTACGATTAAATGAAACTAGTGTTGACAGAGTTCTGTGCCATCAGTATATATATGGATTTATGGGACATTACAGGAGATGAGTGTAAGTATTCAGTAATTGTTAGGTGCCAGAAATGAAAGCGATACAGGATCAACATCTTTGTCTAGTGTCTGTGATTATAGCATTTTTATAAAGCTTCTCATTGCCTGCATGCCACCATGTGTGCACACACAGGACTATGCTTATTAAGTCTGCATTATAGAACATACCATTGCAGTGTGAGATCATCAACAACCTTTGGTTTTCTAGGAGGACAATGATTTGCCTGTTCACTTGAAGGGAGGTCCCAAGGATGCCCTTCTGTTCTCAGCAACAATGGCCCTCACAGTCTTTGGTGAGTTTTGAATTATTAACTGATTATCGCAGTTTCTAATTATAGGCCTGTGTCCTTTGAAGATACCTTGAAGAAGAGATATGATCTCTGCAAATTGTCATTTAGTGAACGAAAGAATGAATGAATTATGAAGCATTTTCTCTTTGCAGGAACTGGATACGTTATATACGAGTTATTTAAAGCAGCAATGCCCAATAAGAAGGAATAAAGAAGATCCTTCATCAGGGTGTTTAAATGGCTCTTATCCAGTTGTGAAGATTTGTTGTTGGTTTTTATTTTTGTGTACACAGGATCAATATTTATTCACTGTTGTGTGGATACCTAATATGTAATAAACTATTGTTATGCAAAAGTGTGTTTAATGTCTTCAAATAGATATTTAATTATGCATTAATTCAGAGTTCAATCAAAAATATTTTACTGTATAAAACAATATGTACTGTATATTTGCATGTTGAATAAAACAAATGAATAAAAAAACTTGCATAAACACTCCTCTAGAGGACCCTATCTACCTGCAAATGCAGTTTTAATACAAACTTCAACACAGCAGAGATGATCATGGGGATGTAAAGTTTGTAATCTCGAAGAGTTTGGTTTCTTAACAAATAAAGTTTAATATGTAACATTTCTAGAAAGCAAATTAAAAACGAGATAGGCATTAAAGAGCGCACTGTTTTTGATCTTTCACAGGCTATCAAGCGTACTGTGTAATAGCCGGAGGCATTATGTGGTTTAGGACGCAGTCCACGTTTGTGAAACAGAAGCCGAGGCAATAAAAGCCCCCTTAGCTCACTTGCTCCATATTTCAGTAAGTCTTGCGTGTCTGAAAGCCCTTAAAAGTGGGGGGTGCCATTCTTTAAGCCTTTCGTAAGGGTCCACGGGTGGAAAAAGTCGGCTGGGAACAACCCCTTGGTATTAAGTAGCAGGTTGTGCTCTTACACTCCCTCCCCCTCGAAAAGAGGCTTCTTCCCTTAAAGAGGTTGTGGTGCGCGAGACCGCGCACCAGCCGGACTGAAGCGACACAGCGCAAGCGAGCGAGCACGCGCTCATTGCTCCTCCAAACTCTCAGCTTCGCATCACCAGGTCAGAGACATCAGCTTTAATTGTTTATTATTACCTTTTAATTAACTATCTCTGTCGTCCTTTAAAAGAAAATAGTTAATTGACATCACAATACCTTATACATTGTCCCGGTCAAGGTAATTAACGTATAAAAAAAAAAAAACATCATACAATTAATTTTAAACCTTCCACATTTGCGCTTATTTATATGCATATTTATAGTTTATACATTATAGTTTATTTAAAGTCAAGTGATTGAAGGGCCGGTGTTTTTGTTCTTTCGTTATGTTTTTGAAATTTTTTTTTTCTGTGCTACACCATTTATCTGTAATGAGAAATCAGAACTTGGTGAATATTTGTCTAGGATTCAACCAATATTTGATGCTTATCTATATTTTTAATCCAGCGTGTAGTCCAGGTCAGTTCAGGTCAGTGAGGTTTATTCTGAACTTCAATAGACATGAACATTTTGTGTTTTTGCTCGGGTCCACTAGAGGGCGTTCAGGAGCTGCGAGAAAACGTAAAGCTTGCGCGCCTTTTCAATGCATTTAGACTCCGGGTGTACACATTTTGTATTCATTTATTTTACAAAAGCGAATGAAAATATATATGTCTAACTATATAAATGAGTTTTAAAAAAATGTTTAAAAACCTGGCTTTACGTGAATCTATAAAACACACCAGCCTTCAGATTTCTTTTGTCTCTTTAAAACATTAATGAGTTTTACACAGATTAGAACTCGATAGTGTAAGTACTGTATTGTAAAAAAATAAAAGTGCTTTTGGATGGATAAATGAAAGGAGAGGGATGTGTGATAGCCTAATTTGTCTGATTTATTAGATATAAGTATTACCAAAAAATCTGTGACATGTTTATTTATACAGCAAGTGTTTTAAACTCCCCTAATAGCTCTAGTATTTACCTGAAAGGCAGTGCATTCTAGTTTTTAATTGATAGTATCGATTAAACAGCCATGTTTAGTTATTTCTATGGATTTATTACTAGAAAATAATCTTTATGACCTGTGTTTAAACTGGTGGAGTTCGGGGCAGCAGACCGTCTCCACCCTTGGTTGAGTTCTGGTGCTGTGATTTGGTGGAAATTTAAATCACAGCAAGGAATAAATGGTAACAATTATGCTCTAAAATTTTAGACTTCTTCATAGAGGATGTCTCTTTCCCTTCAGACAAAGCAATAGGTAATTTCTGTGGCAAAATACATTTTAGTCATTAAAGCAAACTGTTTATAAAAAAAAATATATATATATATATATTTTTTTTTCGAATTCTAATTCGTTTTTGTCCAGAGATGAATTTTCATGCTTATTGATATTATTTTAATGTAAAAAAATACAAACTGTAAAACTTTGGCCGCTTAATTTCTTAACAATGATTTCAAACACATTTAATCACATTTCCAGTATATGCACTATGTTTTGGGAACAACTTATGATGATGGATAAATTAAACACTACTGCTCCCACATTGTTGGCACCCATGTAAGGAGGGACTTCTAAATCCCAGTGTAATGCATGCCTGTGATTATTTTTTTTCCATCTGGCCCTCAGTAGGAAAAAGTGGTGTGACTCCTGCTGCTTATTTCCACTCATAGCTGTCATGGATGGTAGTCTGCTTTTTTATTTATAAATGTTTTCCCTCTGAACACTCTTTTCATATATTTCCTGTTTGGAAATTGCTTGTCCTTGTGCAAATCCCTGAATCAACAGCAAATGCAGCCCCAGGATGTCAATATCTTTTTTTTCCTTTCCATGAAGTGTATTAATATTCAAAATTTTTCCTCTGAGCTGAATAGGAATCTTGTCTTTGCAGATTAATTCATGTGCTGCTGACCCCCTTAACAAAAAAAAAATGAAGAGAAGGTTGTTGTGGGCCGCTTTTGCCCTCCTAGCAATACTAAATGTAGCGGAGGCTCAAGGTATGGTTATCCTATCACTGCATTCTCTCTGTCTTACTTTTTCCCATTTTTTCTCTTCTGTTTCTCAGTTCTAACTTTTTTTTTTTTTTGCATTTTCACATTTCAACCCCCCCCTCTCCTTGCCCACTTTTTTATTTACTTACTTTTTTATTTACTTTTACAAAAACCTTTATGTGCTGTATTATTGATGTATCTACAAATAAATCATTTATATCCAAGGCCTGACTTTGATTAGCTTCAGATTATAGACCTATATAAAATTACATTTCTCTCCCCCCTCTTTTCATTATTTTCCTTTCTGTTTTTATAATACCTGCAGCTACATTAGTTACATAAATTAAACAATAGCCAAAAAATCAACTAGCTACAGTCTGATGTAAGTGAATGTTACACATCTGTATATAAACCAAAAGCATTGATTTGGTACTTGTCAGGCCACCAGTGGTTTTAAAGAAATTCCATACACATGAGATCATCAGTTCGGTCAGACAAATAATCTCCACTTACAAGTCAATTCCTGTCTAATGAGTTACTGGAATAGTCTGCTTTTTGCAATTCAAAAGGTTTTCATTTCACAATTTGGAAAGATGAAAAAAAAACTAATAAAAATGGTATCTAAATATTTAACTGTGGACATCTGTAATTATTCTAAGAAGTGAAAATGTTTACTTATAACGCCATCAGTTACACGTAGTACGAAGTGTTCGCTATTTAATTTTGAGTTGTTTTATCTAAGCATATATGTGTAATGTAAGTTGCCATATTGTATCATTTATGTGTACAGAAACTAGGGAAATTATAACATGAGTTTGGGGGGGGGGATGCTAAAATTAAAGGTATATATTACGTTCAGTAACAGCATCAAATATCTTCTTCAATATTTCTACTGACACAGTATGGAAAGATGTAAGAGTAGAAGGCTAAATTAGTCCCCAGAGTGCACAGACAAAGAGTCTTTTTAGACTTTTGTGGCAGTTTTCAAAATCGCTGATTTGCAATCCACATGGAAAGTTAATTTGCAGTAACGTTTAATGTCAGCACATGTTGCGAAATTACTTTGGCATCTGGCCGACTTCTCAGGAACTCTGGCTTCTTTTCCAAGCTGCCTGGCAACGGTGCAAGCCCAAAAGAACGGCGTGCCGGGTAGAGGTTATTGCCACAGACCAGACGTTCCCTAAGGAATGGCAGCGGTGTGCTACTGATGGGACTCCTTTTCCGTTTAGATTGCGGAAAGTTCACTTCGATTCATCATTATATGCTGACAGCTATTAAAGCTCAATGAACCCCTTTCCCTCAAGTACGTCAGCTGTCGTGGTTTAGATTGAAGTGTTATGTTTTTGATACCTCATGCAAGAATGCTCAGCTTGATTTCTGAGAATGAGTGAAGACTCATGGGTTGGAGATGGGGCCTGTTCGGACACGAGGGGAATCTCCTCAGGCCTCTTGAGGTTGAGACGCCAGATTGGTGAGCCACCTTTCCAGCAGCCTCCATGATCTCAAGTTTGTTGCTTAGGTTGTGTTTTGTTGTTGTCTGCCTGTGCACTTGATGTTTTGTGAGCTCTGGCTTTTCCCACCGTGTATTTTAGAATGATATTCTGGGATTCCATGTGTCAACTGCCCACCTTTCAATGCATGCTCCTATCCTGCTATCAAACGCAGTCCCTTCTGTTGGCTTTGCATGGAACTCAGAATATCCTCTTCATGGAGAGGTAACCATTACCTAATGAAATAAGCACTGACACAGGATAAAGCTGACCTTGTCCCAAATTAAGTCATTGACCAAAAACATATTTGTCAGACAGAAGGATAGAAGTAACACATTAGTCCTACTGACCCAGCAAATGTCAAATCTGTTTAACGCCCTGTAGCTTTTTTCTTCGACATCACACATCTCATATTATGCTTCCATTTAGTGTTATAGAGTAGATTGTTTCTTTGCTCATTTCTTCATTCACACAGGATGTTATGTCGAAAAGACTAACATAAGCATGTCTAGCTTCCATACAGATGTTATCTTGGATGTTAGACTGCTGGTATACATCTGTTAGAATACTTTCCTTTGGAAAATTCTAGCATAAACCACATGTAAATCTCCTCTGTGGAAGAATGTCATTTTGAAATATATTATGGTCTCTGTATGTGTGGTCCCTCATGTACACGGAAACCTTTGTCCAAATCATCCTCAACTGTTCCTCAACAACTTTCTCACATACATGAGCGTGACTCCATAAGATCCAGTCACACGAGTAGTGCTTTCACTTTTTTTCTCTTTTTCTTTTGTTTAATAAGACATCACTTTATATCATAGATTGGCAGGTTATTATTTTCATTTATTTTTCATGATGTACACTTTTCTCTGTACTCTCCATGTGAGCATTTAAGCATTGTCTCCTCACTTCATGCTGTCTTTTGTATAAGTTGCTCGATGAAAAGGAAGTACACAAGAGTCTCTCACGACAAATTGTGTATTCTTTTTAATGGTTTGCAATGGATGATATACTGGATTGACGCACTGTATGTTAATGTTTACATCAGCCTTGCTGAGATATGTATATATACAATCACTGTATATATAACATATACGGTTCTAATTTCTGAAAGAGCCCCTTGTCTTGAATGAACAACCTGAATTCCATTGTATAATCAATATCTTGAATGAGAGTGATACGTTCTTATGAGTTGGATTCAATTATACTGGTGGATAAAGGGGCATGCCTGGTAGTGATTGCATACAGCATGTACTGAATGGTCCACTCAATGTCTGCACTGGGGTTTGGTGAATGAACTGTTTAGAATGAAGTGTGTTTAGGCTTCCTGCTTGAAATGCTGACCAAAGGTTTCTAGGTTGGGCAACTCAAGCAAAGGCCATTTTGCTCAAAAATGGCTTCTCTCACCTTTTCTTTTGTCGTCATGTTGCCTTTTTGTCACCAACACTACTGTCAGTTTTGTCGGCCTGCCCAACAGTAAACGAATCAACTTCAGCCTTGAAGTGTTTGTTGTTGGGATTGTTGAGATTCTTCATTTACATATTAATTATCTATAACTTGCATATATTTAACAGGTTGCTTGAATTTTGTACTAACATATAACACTTATGTTTGCAGTGGAGCCTCCTTCTGACTTGAAATTTAAAATCTTAAATGAAAACACAGTGCTAATGTCATGGAAAAGGTCATTGTCTCAAATACAAAGCTACAGGATACAAGTAGCATCTGACATAGGTAAGTGATCAGTCGTCCATCCTTTGCCAGGGTGATAGGCCATTTGTTTGCGTGTACTACTTTCAATTTATTTCTTTTTTTTCTCGCTTTTTCCAGATGATTTGAAAGACTTCACTCTTCCTGCTAGTGCCACAAGCACTGATATTACAAACCTTACACCAGACGTAGATTATTCTGTTTCAATCAGTGCCTTTGATGGTGTAGATGAAAGCATTCCTATATTTGGCCAATTAACAAGTAAGTTCAGTCAGATAGAATTTCTGTTATAATATGTGCTTAAAAAATGGCAAATTATACTGATGGAGAATTGTGGCAGAAAATCATTCTTCTGAAATAATTTCAGAAAAACTGGGTGATTTCATTACTAAAACTGCCTTTATTTCCCGTTTCAGTTCAGTCCAGTAACATGAGTGTGACTGCAAGGAAACCAGCTATGGAGACCATTAGTAAGTTTGTCTATATTCACGCTAAACAACTACCAAAACTTTTTCCATTCCAACTGGAATGGAAAAAACTCCAACTGATTCCATTGGAGGTTTTTCCGCTGAAAAAACACTACTTTTAAATTCTTCCTTGGAATATATTGTCCAATTTTCATCTGCCTTTGGTGCTTTGAGTTGTCATTTTTAAGGACTTTAGCTGGTTTTGAATGTACGTAATTGGTATTTTTATTAGAACCATGGCTACATTGGAAGGTTTTTTCACTTTTTTCCCAAATGGATGTAGAAGTGTGAGATCATTAAAATCTAACTAGTGCATGAAGGTTGAGGTTTTTTGGCTTTGATCCATATGTCTTTTTGCCTTATAAAATTTCAATACTTTAATTAGCACTTTTAATGTTTTTACTGTCATAGACATGTGGCTTACAAAGAGCCCAGAGGATTGACATCAGCATTCCTGCCAATGACTCTTGCAGATTTTTTTCAATAGGACCATTCATAAAACTCTACATCACATATCCGGTTGGGTTTATAATAATCAAATAGAGAGTTTGAAGTTGTTGCTAAAACAAAAGCTCATTTGGGATAAACATACGTTTATGGATTTGTTGTCATTTTCCAGGAAGTACACATTCCGGCATAGTTATTTGTTTACGTATTGGTAATTCCACACCTCCCGCGATCCCCAGAGTTTTAAATCATACATACCTAAAATATATATATATATTTTTAATTCAGTGTACTGTATAATAATTAATGTACTCTACCTCGTCCAGAGTGCTCAATGAGTGCAATAGCAGATCTTGTTTTCCTGGTTGACGGCTCCTGGAGTGTTGGAAGGGAAAACTTCAAACACATCCGGAGTTTCATTGGCGCTGTGGCGGGAGCCTTTGACATCGGAGAAGACAAGACCAGAGTAGCTGTTGTGCAGTACAGCACAGACACCAGAACGGAATTCAACCTCAACCAGTATTTTAGACGTGCAGAACTCCTTCAGGCCATCAGAAACCTGCCCTACAAAGGGGGTAACACCATGACAGGTGTGTTACTGAGAGAGACCCATGCCACTGTTACAGTATATATAACAAACATTATAACATGGCATAATATGTAACAGATGGAATTGCGTTCTTTAATAATGCACTCCTCTTGAACATTTATATGAGCAAATATCTTAATTTTTATACCAGGTGAAGCTATTGACTTTCTGGTAAAAAACACTTTCACTGAAGAGGCTGGAGCCAGGAAAAGTTTCCCCAAAGTGGCCATCATTATCACAGATGGAAAATCACAAGACCCAGTTGATGAATATGCCAGAAGATTACGGAACGTTGGAGTTGAAGTTTTTCTCTTGGGTATGTCTCATGCTTTATAACTTTAAAGGCATCTTGTGTTGATTATAAAGCTGTTCTTTAAATAAATATACATGAAATGTTACATAATCCATTGATTTAGATTTCATGTAGTTCTTTGTTTACTGTTCAGGAATCAAAGGTGCAGATGAAGATGAAATTAGAACAATAGCATCCACCCCTCACAGCACACATGTGTACAGTGTTTTGGACTTTGACTTAATTAAAGAAGTGCAGCAGCAGATTATCACACAGGTGTGCCTTGGTGTGGAGGACCAGCTCAGCTCCCTTGCAAGTGGAGATGACGGTATGACTTAGAATAGCAAAGTAGCTTTACTGTATACATAAGTCATGTTTATATTCATAGCATACATCTTTTAACCCCCCATGTTTTTATATATATTTCTTTAGTTGTTGAACCAGCCTCAAACCTCCAAGTGACAGAGATCTCCTCTAAGTCCATGAGAGTGACCTGGGATGCGTCTCCAGGTCATATCACAGGATACAAGTTGCAGCTCATACCTATGCTGGCAGGCAGCAAGAGACAGGAGATGTACACAGGACCAGCCCAGACCTCAGTAAATGTTAGGGACCTGTCCCCTGAAACAGAATATGAGATCAGTTTATTTGCTCTTAAAGGCTTTACACCAAGTGAGCCAGTGATGGCAATGGAGAAGACCCAGCCTGTCAAAGTGTCAGTAGGTAAGATCAACACATACCACATATTAACCTTCTACTAAGAAAAAGTCATTATTCCATTGTAAAAATCCTTCTCTGCATTCTAAAATATTTTTGTTTTTCACAGACTGCTCGCTAGATGTTAACATTCAAGCCGACATTGTCCTGCTCGTTGATGGTTCATACAGCATAGGACTGGCTAACTTTGCTAAAGTGAGATCCTTCCTTGAGGTGCTGGTAAATTCCTTTGACATTGGTCCCAACAAAGTGCAGATAAGCTTGGTACAGTACAGCAGGGATCCTCACACCGAGTTTGCTCTCAATAAACATCATGACCTTTCTGCTGTGGTGAAGGCCATTCGCACATTCCCCTACCGTGGAGGCTCCACCAACACTGGCAAGGCTATGACGTACGTGAGGGAGAAGATATTTGTGTCAAGTCGTGGTGCCCGTGAAAGTGTTCCACGAGTCATGGTCCTCATTACTGATGGCAAGTCCTCTGACTCCTTCAAAGACCCTGCTACCAACCTAAGGAATGTAGATGTGGAGATCTTCGCTGTGGGAGTTAAGGATGCAGTGCGATCAGAGTTGGAGGCTATTGCCAACCTCCCTGCTGAGAATCATGTATTTGAGGTGGAGGACTTTGATGCCTTTGAGAGGATCTCTAAAGAGTTGACACAGTCCATCTGCCTTAGGATTGAGCAGGAGCTCCTAAACATCAAGAAGAAAAGTAAGGAAATATCACTTTTGACCAGTGTAATCAGTGGTTTTATATTGAATTAGAAGGATAAGGGCAAACCATGATTGATTACAATTTGGGAAATTTCTTATCTTGTCCAGCTGTCCATACTGTCTATTTTTTTTATTTCTTTAATGACTCTCACTAGAGCATGGGTTGAATACCTAAGAACTATGGGTCTAGAGCTAATAGTACCCTTAGAAAATGTCATCACTTTTTTCTAAACTATGTACACATTTCTCTCCGAGTCCTTCATTTTAAACTTTAGTTGCATATTGGTGCAGTTTACAATTCCGAAATATTAAGACTAAAATCACTAATGTAGGAGAGAATAAATATTTAATCCATTTTAAAATTATCAATTTTATCAATTTTTTTTATTGAATCTCAAGTTTATTTGACCAATGATGCTGTAACTTTCTTTCCAGGTTTGCTTCCACCAAAATCCTTAACATTCTCTGAGGTAACATCCAGGAGTTTCAGGGTTACTTGGGTCTCTGAAACCACAGATGTACTGTCTTTTCTGCTGCGTTTCCGGCCAGCTGCGGATGTTGCAGGTGACTACATCTCTATGGCTGTGCCTGGTGACACTACCACTGCCATTCTGCCTTATCTTACACCGCTCACCACCTACGAGGTTGATGTCATTGCCCAGTATGAAAAAGGAGACAGCTTTCCATTAACAGGAGAAGAGACCACTTTAGAGGGTATGGACTCATATTCATGTTGCAGTAAATGTAATATAGAACACTTAGAAATAGTTTTTGTTCAATGTTACAACTCTGGCACGTGTTTGTCTAACTGATTCACACTTTTGTCAAACCCAGAAGTAGGAGCGGTCCGCAACCTCAGAGTAACACAGGAGACCACAGACAGTTTCAGAGTTTCATGGTGGGCAGCTCCAGGTGCTGTTGTGCAATACAGACTGTTCTATGAACCCATCAGTGGTGGAGAGAGACTGGAGGCAGAGACTGAAGGTACCCAGACTACCATTGTACTACAGGAACTATTTCCGCTCACCACCTACCGTGTGACTGTTAATGCAGAATATGCTACTGGCATGGGACCCCCCATGGATACTCACGGTACCACCAAAGAAGGTCAGCACTGTTTTGGTTCTGTAACACGCATGACATTTGATGCAGCTATGTATATTTTAATGGGGGCATGAAATGTAATTTACTTTTAGCAGGACATTCTTATTTATTCTTATACAGTCCTATAGAATTCTTAAGTATTGATGTTTTAATGAACATTACCGATCTTCTTTTAGTTAAGGGTTCACCACGGAATTTGAGGGTCTTTGATGAGACAGAGTCCACCATGAAGCTCTCTTGGCAAGCTGCTCCTGGGAATGTGCTTGAGTACCACATAGCTTATAAGCCTGAAGGTGGCGAGAAGAATGAGATTTCTGTTAAAGGAGACTACACAACTGCTACACTCAAGAACCTGTTGGCAGACACGGAATACGAGATTTTTGTTAGTGCTCGCTACTCATCTGGCTTGGGAGCTCCACTCCTGGGAAAAGGCACCACACTGGAAGGTAACCTGATTGACATCTGCTTTACTGTGTTGAATTGTTTGTCATTGGATGTTGGACAAAGCATCTAATAATTAGCACTGGGGATGAAGATGGAGATCTTCTATTGCAACTGCATTTAGCCATGCGGAAGCCATTAAAATGCCAAAAGTACTCTTGTCTCAAAATCATCCATTCTATTTTGGTATTGACTGAATATAGTCTTGAATATACTAATAATAATAATAATAATAATAATACCTCAAATAAAACATTGGTATCTTACACCTGCAGGAAATATATAGGAGAAAGTCCCATACAGTCCCACACAGTGAATGTTCTCTTAGATGCACTTTTTATTTCTGCCTGTTGCAACAGCTCCTATTTTAGACACATTTACAATTTCCCTTGTGAAACTTGCTTTGTTTATTTCTGCTTGGGAAGTTACAAATGAATGATTCATTCAGAAATAACAAATACTGAGTGATAGGGACATCTGTTTCTGCTATATAGCAGCAGTCTATGGCATTAAGTTATGGTCAGGGTCAAGCAAGGTCTGTTGCTGGTCATCTTGTAACAACAGCTCTTCTGTTTGAGGCCATAGCATAGTGTCAGCCCTTGATTTGTCATGTCTGACTCAGCTGAAGTGATGGAGACTCTCTGACACTAAGGGCTTCCCTGCATGCCCCCCTGGGTTGCTACCTAGTGGGACTTCACACAGACCTGATTGTGTTCTGCAGTGCATATGGTGAAAGGGTAAAAAGTGTGCGAGTGTTGCCGGTGTTGGGTTACAGACAGATGTTCATGTAGTCAGGTTGTCATTAGGAGGTCTGGTCCTAGCTGGAGATGTACAACAGGGAAAAGAAAGATAGATTCCACATTGGAGTAGTACTGTATCCCCATGATGCAGGTAGTAGATTTCATAGTTAATGTACTGATGTATTCTTTGTTCAAATTAAAGTGTTGCGCTTAATCAGGTTAAGTAGAGGTTGGTTACTAAATTAAAGAATAAATAAAAATTTATATAAAATGTTTTTTGGTTAAGCCGCTCCTTATCAGCACTTTTTTTGTAGAAAGCATTTAAATGGTTTATTAAAGTCTTTATGGCTATTTGGGAAGTATAAAACATTATTACCACCTGTAAAGTTACTAGCATAAGCTCTAGTCTTGCGGGTGCTCTCAAGCATTTAAGCTTGAGAGCCAAGCATTTAAACGTGTTAAATTTCACACTTTGGTAAAGATTACATCCTTTAATGTAGAACACCATTGGTCTTCTCTACTACCCTTTACACCTCTAACAATGCAATAAAGTAGGCCAGAGTAGGTACAGTAGTTTTCAATGCTTCAGTTGGGCAAATTGTTGGCTAATTCTTACACTAGTAAACAGTGATGCACTGCATGAATACCATTTATATGCACATTATTATTTTACTGGAATTACATACAGTACTGGTGATTTTGAGTGTTTTCATCACTCGTTATTGCCAGTTTGTGAGAAATCATCAGTCAAGCATCTTTTTTTTACTATGGATGAATTTTATCTGGCACTCTTAAATTGCCTGTAGCATGTGAATGGGTGTGTGTGTGTGCGCGTGTGTGCCCTGCAATGGATCGGTACCCTGTCTAGGGTGTAACTTGCCTCGTGCCCAATGCCTCAAGGCTGTACTTCCTGCGACCCTGTACGGGATAAGCAGTACAGCAAATGACTGAATGGATTTTATTCCTCAGGGAAATCATTGCTGGGATGCAACACAAAGTCTCAAATTAAGTGTAGCTTAAAAAGTAAAAGACTTAAGGAAATGGTTAAAGAAAGCGTGAAAGAAGCCCTAGATTTGAACCAGCTCCTTCAATGAAATTCCTGGAAATCAAAGAATTCTGTCAGAACCCTTTTCCCCATCATTATAAAAAATGAAAGAAACAAATGTCTCCCTATGAGGGTGACTATGACTATTTCACTTTTCTTCTCTTTTATCACTGCTGGTGTAATGGAACTTTGAGACAGTTTCTTCTGTCTTTGCTTTGTGCTTAATATTTTCACCAGCTTCTCTGCCAGAACACATTTCAGCAGTTACTTGTGCACTGTGGTTTCTGCTGAGTCGGTATTGTAAGCCTCCCACACAGACTGGGTTAGAAGATTAATTTCTCTCTGATGATACATGCTCTCTAGGCTAAGCTCTATTAGCTCTATGTCACTGTAGCAAACACAGCGCTCTTTGTGTTAGATGCCATAAACTTTCTGGAAGCCTCTGTAGGAGGAAAAAAGACATTCAGTACAATTAGGTAGAGCTCCTGAGAGAAGCCCTGGGCTGAGTCTGGGTGTGTGGAGAATTCCCTATGCCTCGGTCCCCTGTGGACAACACACATCATTAGCTAGTTTTAAAGGACCATTTGGCCCAACTGACTGCTGTTACAAATGAATACTGTTACCAATTGGCGGTAGTTGAAAAGGAAAAAAAAAAACAGGGGGAAGAAAAGCCAAACCTGAATGCCTTCAGGATTGTCTGATAATGTATTAAATGTAATGTGAAAGATTGCCAAGGCATTTGGAAGTAGTTATTCAATAAAAGTCAAGCTTGCTCAGTTGTCTGAATGACCCGTTTAAATGTTTGGCTCGAATTAAGCATGTTTGTGTTTGCAAACATTATTTTATAATAGATTATTGTTATTATATATGTTATATGTTATTATAATTGAATAAAACCTGGTCAGTGCTTTTATTGACTAACAGTAAATAAATATGGGAATTATGGGATGCGATTTTATTATGTAGACTTTCTAATGGGAAATGTCTATGAGTTCAGAGAATGTTTTACCTCTTACTCACAGCCCTCTGCTTGGATTAAAATAATGTTCTGACAATTAAAACAATTCAAACCAAACTGACATGAGTTAGTATGTCCAATAGTGTTTTGATCAGCATGGGGATGTTGTTCTCTAAAATCTGGAAGTCCTGTGTGCAATTAGGATGTTGTTATGGGAATCTGGGGTTCATCAGTGCTCATTTGAAATGCTGGATTTGTGGACTACACTAGCAGAATTTTCCAGCTGATCCAGATCTCTTGGCAGGCTTGTGAATGCATTGGTTATTTGACTGGTTTGTTAGAGCTTATGTCTTTTAGGAATAAGCCGTGTGATAGAAAGGACCTTCTGCGTTAAATGTCATGCTGTGTTGCAATTGGTTCTCATAAATCATGGTGGGAAAACGTCTTGTACGTCTGACATAGTTTGCTTTTACTGTTTGTGGGGGAAGTGTGTGCTCAGTTAAAAGGTGAAAGGAAACAAATGGTCCAAGTGGAACTTCTAACTGGTCACTTCAACTTATCCAAAAGGAAACATCTCTTTCTGATTTTTTTTTTTTGATGTTTTGATCTGGCATTAAAAGCAGTTTAGGTTTTTGATAATGTGTTACCTGGCATGATGAATGATTGTTTTAACAATGCTTTGATTTT
>JAOVVB010000002.1:14049269-14066652 GCA_028570985.1 Heterobranchus longifilis | reverse complement strand
ACTTTGATTTTGAATGCTTTGTAACAAAGTCAGTAAAATACCAGTGTGGTTCTGCTGTGCGTAACCTCTTCACTCATGCACACTAGTCTTTAGATTGTTGATGGGCAAAAAAAAACCCAGATGTCTGCAGGAGTCATTATTATGAGCTCTGGTTCCTGTAGTACTCTGGCAATGTCAGAATGCTTGGATGTGAGACCTTCTTTGGATCGAGACACTTTGGCCTCTTCTTTTGACATAGCACATTATATTTTATGATAAGAGCCAGGAATTCACAAACAGTGCTTTTTGTCAATTCATTACTTCCCACACTAGGATTATAGCTCATAGTAAACCTAACCACCTAGTGAGGGAAATCAGTCACAAACCTCAAACTAAATAGCCACATGCTGAGGGTTTTGCCCACTAAGAGCAAAGCAGGAAACTGAGTGTCTCAGTTTTATTATTTGAACCTTTAGAGTCTTTCACTTATGTCAATAATTTCCCCATATGGAATCACACATTCTCAAATGCAGTTAATTCACCAAGTCACCAAGTGGGCAGCAAGTGTCAGTAGGGGGTTAAGAGGGAGACAGGTAGCCATCCTGTGGTCAGAATGTTACACAGGAAACCACGTACAGCCAAATATTCAGTGGCAACCAGTCAACACTACTCTCAATCACTCCCCATTGATTTCTGTTTCCTCTCTTTCTTTATTCTAGTGAGAAAGTGAGAAAAAAGGTGGGGGTAAAATGGGAAAAAAATTAGTGTCTGTGTTTTATGGATTGAATTTCTTGTTAGAATGGAAAATAACACTGAGCATGGAACACTAAAGGACCTTGTGGCAGGCACAGTGATTAGTTTTGCAGAGCTTTCTTTGGGTGTAATTTAATATTATATTGTAAAAATGACAGCGGGTTAAGCAGGACTGGTTTAGACTTAATGATGTTTGCGTGTAGCTTCAACATAAATTTACCACATTGCCATGATCTTTATGTGGCATACTGTATAAAGTAAGCTGGATAAGAACTTGTCCTCCTTAGAACAAGATAAAGCTCTTTGCTTTACAGCTCTATTTCTGTATGTTCTACTGACCTATTTTTCTCTTCCCCAGTTCTTGGATCTCCTAAAGACTTGGTCACGAAGGATGTCACTGAGTCCAGTTTCGCTGTCCTCTGGACAGCAGCATCTGGCAATGTTCGGCATTACCGGGTCACCTGGAAATCCTTGTTCTCCGAAGAGGCTGGGGAGAAAACAGTGCCTGGTGATGTCACCAGCACCGTGCTTGAAGGGCTGACACCAGAGACACGCTACAAGGTTTCTGTCTATGCCGCCTACGGCCTTGGAGAAGGAGAGCCGCTGGTGGGAGAGGAAACCACAGATGGTAAGTCCATTCCCACCAGCATAATGCATCCAGCAGAGAAACAGCACATGCTTTCTCTTACCCCTAGTCGAAGAGGGGCCCCTCATTCTAAGCTTACCTCAGGAGATGCAAAGAAATGCAATCTTACATTACTGAATGGCCAGACTAGAGAGTCTGTGAGTTCATTGCCCAATGCAGGCTGCGATATATTTTTAAAAAACTTACGTTTCTGTATGAACGTTTGGTGCAAACAAACTTATATAAACGTATATAAAACGCAAAGATATATAAAAATAGGACTGAGTAGTGTATTGTTGACAAAGGATTTATGATTTATAAGAAACTTCAATCTGGTCTTCCAGTGTGCCGTGGAAAAAGTGAGCATGACTTATGATTTCCTCCACAATTTCAAGAATAACGTCATTGTTGCTTGTGAGGCTGCTCCTTCTGAATTTCCATTGACATAGCCACTTTGTTCATTCATGTGTGTGACCTTTTTATTATATGAAAGTGTGAACTACTGATGTAATGTGTCATACCTACTCATTGTCTTCATTGGGATGAAGAACTCGATGAATAAGATCCATGAGGCTTACCTCACTTATAAGGCTAAAATGAGGAAAGCATGTACAGGGGAATGTGAACCTTATTTAAAGGAATATAACTCATCTTTTCCACAGGAAAATGTTTAGATGGTGAAACTGTTTTTGCCCGTTTGTTTATTGAAGTTCACAAATGTGACAGGTGACATTAAAGTCAAAACCACGACTAACTGTATTTTGAGAATTCTGTGTTTCATGTCCATGGTTAGCCATTTCCCCGTTTTAATATTCAGCGTCTTTTCAGTAACCTATTGTGTCTGTTTTGTCAGACCTTGTTCTGAGAAACTTGGAAGTTGTATTTTCCACCTATAAAACTCCCACTTTGGAAAAACATTCAGTGTCTGAAAGTACTCTGTGAATAATTTAGGGCCCTGACAAGTCATTCGGCTTTTTTCCTGCACCAGAAACCTGGAGACACTGTATGGAAAGAGAACATTGTGGGCAGACTGAGAATGCTCAGGTTTGGCTTAATGCATCTGTTCTTACTGGATGGTCTTCTTACTGGCTGAATGGCGAGCATTTTGGCAGATGTGTTTTCACCAGAAATACATTTTGGTTTTCCAGGGTGTTTTTTTTATTTCCTGCACCTGAGGATGAAATCTGTCTTTGTTATAAAAAATGCTGCCATGTACCTGACTGAATATTAAAGTTATGGCTATAAAATAGTTTTGGTTATTATGTAATTATTATATATTACTTTTGATTTCTCCTTCAGTCTCAGCTGCAGCAAGAGCCATAGTTGTAAATGAGGAGACAGAGAAGAGCATGCGGGCAACTTGGCAGCCAGCACCAGGCAATGTTGTTAATTACAGAGTGATGTACAAGCCTCATGAGGGAGACCGGCCAATGGTCACCAAAACTTCTGGTAGCACGACAACCATTGTTCTGCGGCGCTTACAGCCCATTACAATGTATGACATCAGAGTGGTTCCTGTCTACAAACATGGAGATGGAATAGCAAGGGAAGGATCAGGAACCACATGTAGGTTTGCGAATCCTTGAATACTGGGTTAAGTGATTTCGTCATGTACCTATGTTGCTGGAAATTTCTGAGCTGTAAAAGAAAATAGTTGCACTTATTTATTTATTTATTTAGTTATTTATTTTTATCTTTCAATTTTCAGCATAACTGTTTTTTTGTTACAGATATTAACATCTCTATCAGTCATTGTTTATTAGTATTTGTCAATATACACACAATTTATTTAAATTCATTTATGAACTCTGTTTTACCTCACCATAAGGTAGTAGGTTTAATAACAAGCTATCTGAATGATATTCATAAGACCTAATTGATAAGTGGTATTAGAGTGTACAGTAGTAAGTAAGCATGTATTTGACATTAATATTAATGTATTTCAAGCCACCCATTTCAGTGTGTGGTCACCTCATTTTGTGTCCCATCTTTGTTCCAGTGTCACCATACAAATCTCCAAGAAATTTACAAACATCTGAGCCCACTAAGACCAGTTTCAGGGTATCCTGGGACCATGCACCTGGCGAGGTAAAGGGCTATAAGGTGACTTTCCACCCTACTGGTGATGAGGTAGACTTGGGACAGCTTAATGTTGGACCCTTTGACAACACAGTGGTTCTGGAAGAGCTACGGTAAATGCTTAAATCTCTCTACCATTCCTCTTATCCTAGAGCGATTAAACATTGTGGTATCTATGGATCATTCATTGATCATTTTCCTTATTTATTATCTTGGTTAAAAGAGTTAAGATGTGTGGGTGCCTTCTACTTTTCACAACAGAGCTGGCACTAAGTACACTGTGAGTGTGTTTGGTGTTTTTGACGGTGGAGAGAGTATGCCCTTGGCTGGGGAAGAAAAGACCACTCTATCTGATGATCCTGCTCTTCCTCCCATTGATGCTCCAGGTAGTGTGACCTCCTGAGCCACTCGAATTAAGCATAATCCTTGGAGGCAGCAATCTAGACTCTTGTCGTGCAGCATTTGCATGTTGATCTAAAAAAAAAATCTAGTAGTTGTGTGATAGTCGTATCTCGACAGATTACGCAACATGTTTTGTCTGGAACGGCAAAGTCATTCTCCTCAGAATGCAGCGTTTAGACAGAGGAGCAAATGTGCATGCCTTTTGTCCTGACTAACAGTTTCACAAATTAGAGAATTCAATGACTATTCCACATGGTTAGATAATGTCAGATGGCTTTTGGTGTATGAGAGGATATGACAAAGCCATGCCTGCTCACATATCAGTCTAAACACAGTCTAGTGTGTGTTTAAGGAGAAATCCGATGTGTGCAGTGGAAGGTTTTGAGACTGATGACCTGAGTGTAGAATGTAGCTCCTAATTGGAAGCAGATCCAGTGACTGAGCTCTTGCAATGAGCTCAAAGATCTGGAGAGAAAGATAAGAGGCATATTCTTTGGACTTACACTTGATATATGTTGTTATGAATGCCCCAGAGGTCATGGCCAAATAATAATAATAATAGAAATGTGTGAAGTGTAAGTCTAGAGACAAAAGCATTGAATGCATATATTTGAGGTAAGCCAGTACTCTACAGTACGTTATGCTTTTCAAAGCAATATCATTTGTAAAGACTTAGATTTAGTGATTCACACAAGAAAAACACTCTTTTAGTAACAGACACAGCGCAAAAGAATCAGAACCTAAAGAAACAGGAACAGGGTAGTTTTTTATATGCCTACTGGTGCTGTATTTTGCTGTTGAATAGATTTTGTGGCATTTAAATTATGTGCTGTCAGAAGAAGATGAAAGCAGGCCATGTGTTTGCACATGCTAAAATTCCTGAGTAACCTTAAAACACTCAAGGGAGTTCATGTATTCCTGGATTGCTCAAATGCCAAAATCTTAATATTTAATTAAATCAGAACTAGTTCCTCTAAGCGTTTTCAGGTAATTACATAACATATAACTTAAAATATGTAACTACTTGTTGATAGCTTTGCAATTATCATAATGCATTTAAAAACACATTTAATGTGTCGTGCTTTTGGTACATTTCTGTAGTTATATAATGCAGTATGTATCGTTTGCTAAAGGCAGGACATCTGTTTTTTTTATTTGATAGCCTTTGATTATTTTCTTTATTTATAACAGGAAAGCTACAACAGACAATACAGAAAACATGACGTGTGCAAAATCTCAGGAAGCCTTTTAAACTTCTTAAAAACACTTTGAAATATTAGTCCTCCCTATCCCCTGGCTATGGCCTTTCGCCAAGATTATGAAAAGAAATTGTTTCATTGTGGTTTCAGTGTGAGCTTGTTTTGTTTTTGAGCTCCATGCAGCCTCGTTCTTCCTGAGCAGGGAAAGTCACGTGCCAGTGGAACAACGTTCAGGTGTCTTCAAACAAGGAGAAATGGGGCGCAGAACGGGGAACTCTTGAAGATCACAATCTTTCTGCTGCTCATGATGGACTCTGCAAAATCCCTTTAATAAAAATCTCATAATTAACAATGTTATGTGTCATGTTTTCATATATTAAATCTTAAATATTGTATTATAACTTTATAATGTACAGAAGATATTATTAATAAATAACTATTTTTATTGCTCGTCTCGCCTCTTTTGGTGTCCAAAACTCCTTTAGTGTATGTGTTGTGTTGTGTTTTTTTTTTTTTCTCCCCCATCACAACATTTACTGTACTTACTTATAGGTGGCTTCTAATTCCATTTACTTTGCAGCAATGAAAGCACGTCTGTATATTTACACAAATTTTTCTATTTTTTGCTTGGTCAGATGTAATGTGCAAAACAACTGCACAGGCTGATATTGTCCTATTGGTTGATGGCTCCTGGAGTATCGGACGTCTGAATTTCAAGACCATTAGAGCATTCATTGCTCGCATGGTGGGTGTCTTTGACATCGGCCCAGATCGTGTCCAGATTGGTAAGGGCATCTTTTGTCAAACTGCACATTTGGATCTGTACCCAGAGACAGATGTTTGTGAGATAATGTTTATTATTGTGCACAGGTTTGGCCCAGTATAGTGGAGATCCAAAGACTGAGTGGCACCTGAATGCACATAGAACAAGAGACTCACTCCTGGAGGCTGTGGCCAACTTGCCTTACAAAGGAGGAAACACTATGACAGGTATGTTTATACTCATAAAATGCTCCTGATTATTATTTAATTTATTAATTTGACAGAGCTAAGAGGATATGTAAGCTTTATATAGGCTAAGCTTAGGCTTAACTACCGTAAATATGCCTAATGTTTTCCATTTTCTCTAGGTCTTGCCTTGAATTACATCCTACAGAACAATTTCAAAGCTAATGTTGGCATGCGTCCAAACTCCCGTAAAATTGGAGTCCTCGTCACTGACGGCAAATCTCAGGATGACATTATTGTCAACTCGCAAAATTTGCGCGACAGTGGAATTGAGCTTTATGCTATTGGTGAGGAAACATTTCTAAATAATCATCTGTTTTATCTTAGTAGTTCATGTTGGCTCGAATTTGTACAGTATATTAATTATGTACTGGTCTAGTTAAAAAAAACAAAAACAAAACTAAACTGATGTTCTTGACATTCTTTGGTGTGCAGGTGTGAAAAATGCTGATGAGAATGAGTTGCGCTCCATCGCCACTGATCCTGATGAAATCCATATGTACAATGTGATGGACTTCTCTTTTCTATTGGACATTGTTGACGATCTGACAAATAACCTGTGTTCAAGTGTCAAAGGGCCAGGTAACTTAAAGGGCATGTGGATTATAAACATTGTACAGTATGTAGAAAGCACTCTTGTGTATTAAACTATGTTAACGCACAAAATGTATTTAGTTTATAAAGATCCATGTAGGCCTAAAAGCCCCTGTGACTGAATGGACCCTTTTTTGTGATTATGTGTGATTGTGTGAAATGGTATTTTATCCAGCTGTAGAAATAGTAAAGGAAATAGAGGAAATCTGGCAAACATACACATTTATCATAAGGATAGCACATAGTCTCTCCCCTGCAAGAAATACGTAACTTAAGCGTCTTGGGAAACAGATACAATTTGATAATAACAAGTTTATTTTAATTTCTGTTAAAAATGTGTCTTTGACATTGGCTTTCTCATATTGTATTTAAACAAAAAAGCTAATTTTTATCTGTATTTAGAGATTAAAGTGTTTAAATGTCAAAATGTCATCATGATGCCTTTCAGGAGGACCACCAGGAGCACCTACTGACCTGGTGACCTCTGAGGTGACCTACTCCTCATTCCGTGCCACCTGGAATGGGCCTGAGGCTCCTGTTGAAAAGTACCGTGTTGAGTACTTCCCTGTCGCTGGAGGAAAAACACAACAGGTAACACAGTTATCTCCACAAAGTTTAGCCTGAGAATTGAAAGAAACCTGAAAGACTTTTCAAAAACATTCTTTACCTCAAAATAGTTTGGCTAGTCATGATTGGAATCAGTGCGAAGAGACAAACAAAAGCATTTTAGATCCTACACACTCATTTTGCGTTCAGCTTTAAATGGAGTGTAATGAAGCATGAACAACTCCATTAGGAAAATTTACAAGGGAAAGCTGGGAATTCCCAAATTATTTTTTATGTGTTGCTTGCTGGAGTAGTACTTTCTCTCAAAATGGGCAAACCTTTTGGGGCTGCCTTTCTATGTTTAATGCCAGATAAAACAAAAGTTTATCTTAAAGCCCTTAGTTTCCTTTAGTTCATAAATAGTAAGTGTCATGCCATTAGGTTTGGGATATAGATAGTCATAAATGGCATGTGGAATTCTTAAGGGGGTCTCCAGTTTCCGTGTTCGTTTTTATTGCACAGAACATTTGTACTTTCTTAGAAAAAGGAAATTAGTCAACACCTACACATGTTATCTGGCTCTTGTACTCACAGACCACTGGATCTGCACTCTAAAATGTTACAAAATGAACCTTAAATTATTTTTGCAAATCTCACCTCTACATAATACATAACAGCATTCAGCATTTATTTTTAAGTATTGCCTTTACGCAACATTTATCATTCTTTTGGACTCATGTCACATTCTTGCCTAGAGACTTTCAAATACAACTTTTAATTAATTATTTTTTTCTCTCTTTGGTGTCCCCCTGTCTTAGTTGTTTGTGGATGGTGAAATGAATACTGTGGTGCTGGAAGGTCTCAATCCACTGACTGAATACTCTGTGAATGTTTATGCTGTGGTTGGAGAAGAGAGCAGTGAGCCCCTGAGCGGCAAAGAAACCACATGTAAGAGCCAACTTCACTTCTATCATAAATGGCTTTTTGAAATAAATCGAGCCAAAGTCTCAGCTAAAATCTTCTTCTTCATAAAAATGCATATAAGACATTTTATATCCTGATTATTGCAGTTTACTTAATGTATTATGCTCTGTCATTATCCTTGTTGGGTTAAACACTTAAGTTGGAATTATTATTGAGGCTTTGGCTTTGAGTCCCTATTTTTCTTCTTATTAAATGTGAAACACTGTTTGTTGCAATAGCAAATCATATGCTTTTCATTCAGATATTAGTAGTGCTACTTTCAATTGTAGAGCCATAACTAAGAGATAGTAACCTTAATATAAAATAACTGGGAAATTCTCAAAAGCACATTTTAATCCCTTTATGATCAGTTGTTAAATATGAGACCAGCAATTTTTGTGTTATATTAACGATTTACCTGATCATGCAATCACAGAAATGCCATACTTTGACATTTCTGTTCAAATATGGACAAAAACCCTGTAACCTGTTTCAAAAGAGGTAGTTTTGGTAGTTTTTTTCCATAATGATTTGCTACGGCAACATTTTATTATTTAGACTACTTAAATTTTATGAAAAACTGTGAAATGGAATGTGTATGTTGCTTTAAAGCTGTTTTTCGTTGTTATGCTAAATATTTGAACATTAGCTTAATTCTAACCATCATCATTTCCTTCACAGTGCAATAAATGTTATCAGTAGATACAGCATGATGCTGCATGGTACAGCAATGTGTCGTTCATTTAATCCTGCCTTTGCTGTTGTGTTTATATACCAATGTTTAGCTTGTGTGGTAATGTTGCCATATCCGTGTGGTATTAATGCGTGCTATGTTTGTCTGTCATCCTCATTCATAATCCATCATGTAAGTATGTAAAATCCACTGACATTCATTTATCATCCTCTCTGCCATTTATCATCATTTATCATCCTCATTGTCCTTCACATAACCATCATGCAGTGTGCGTGCCTTGGCCCATCTGTGCTGCCTGCCAGCCTCATGGTTTAGATAAATAGGGACAAAAAAAGAAAAAGAGAAAAGATGTGTTCCCCTTTGTAGTGGCCCTAAATACTCAAAGGCGATTGATCATCTATGAAGTTACCTCCACCACCATGAGGGTGAAATGGGTGAAAACTGAAGGTGCTACTGGCTACAAATTACAATACTCAGCTATAAATCCCACTGAATCCACCACCAGAAAAGAGGTATGAGCTTCGCCTCAGATCATCTACGTATAGCAAACCAGTCAACAGCTCTTTCATTACATCAGAGGCTGTGGAAACTCTTTTCTAGCTAGTATTATTCACCAACTCAGCACTTCACCGTAGCACGATTGAAAATAGATTGTGTTTTTTTTAAGATGGAATAAAGTGAAATTTGTGGCTGAAGTAGATATTTTAATCCAATTATTAGTTATTTATGGGTGAAATTTTTAGACATTGCTTATAGAACCACAGAAATCATTCTTGTGTCTTTAGGGGATTTAGGAAGGCACTACTAATGAAGTAAGGCTTTAAGAAATTGTCTAAGACAGGTTTTACTATAAGTGTTGACCTGTATCTAATGCAGTTCCTTATATGTTGTCCAAATGCATTTATATATATATATTTATCCAAAAACCCACCCTATTATTTTATATATAAAGTGTAACCTTGGTTCATGAACGCTCCTGAGTACCAACATATTGGTTCACTACCAAAAAATTCACCTAAAATTTGTCTCTGATTTGTCTCTGATCAAATGTCTCTGCTCACAAACTCCTCCTCGGAATACGACCCAGAAATAAAGCAAACATTCCAAGCTACCACTATCAGCTGAACAAAGGCATGTAGCCATTACCCAGCAGAAGTTTTGCTCAGTCCACAGTCGCCGATCGTGCACATGATGAAAGAATTTTGTGCAAAGTGGAGTGATGTCGCTCGGACAGAACTATTGCACTACACCATATGAGCGATGATGCTGTGTCTTTTTTGTGCAGCGCAGTTGCGCAAGTATGTAGTGCAGATAAAACAAATCTTTCTGCATAGATTTTTAGTAAAACCGGCTGCCACGTACGAACCAGAGCCCAAGAAACAAAAAAAGGGAGTAAACCCCTGAAGGAGAATGACCCAGTGTTATTATGGAAGGGGGCTTAACTTCCAAACACTAACCTCTTCCCCACCCATCTTCCTCTGATCTATTCCTTCACGTCAGTGAGTCTCCCTAAGAAAGGTGCGTTAATAGTGTACTGTACATGTAAAAATGAAGTGTTTATATATACATTTAGTGCTGTGTATTGTATTATTTTTGTATAATTAAGGCTCTTTTATACTTTGTTTATATTTTATGATATAAACAAAATGAATCAAAAGTTAAACGTAGTTCATAGTGACGGAGAACGGATTAATTTTATTTACATGTATTCTAATGGAAAAAAACCAGAACTTTGAAATGAATTATCTTCGTGAACCGAGGTTCCACTGTATATCCATGTATACGTTATTGTTTGAATCATAAGCCTTTCTTGGGCCAAACCTTCCCTTGGTTAGGGAGAACACTAAACACTGCATTGGTTCGGTTGACCAGTTTTGTTACACCAGTCACACCAGTTATTGTAACTGAATCCCATCACAGTAACCATCACTGCTTTCACTGTTGATGTGGTTAACGTTCACAGATGCGTGTGAAAGCCAAGGTCACGGAAGTCCAGCTGAAGAAGCTTCTCCCCAACACAGCGTACACCATCACACTCTTTGCCCTGAAGGGCGAAACGACCAACCCTCCTCTTACTGCTCAAGGGGTGACCCGTAGGTGGTGCTAGAGCATGCTAGCTCCAAGCAGGAATGCTTGGCATAGCTTTGTGATTCTCATTGCTTGTTTGTGTGTATTTATCTTTTGCCCACCTGCAGTGCCGCTGCCTCCAACCGGTGAGCTGACAATTACAGATGTCACTCACAGCAGTATGTTTCTGAGCTGGGATGCGGCGTCTGGGCCTGTACGCAAATACATAATTACTTACAAACCTGTGGATGGTGAGAGTAAAGAGGTAAGCTTACTGACCATCACATTAGAACAGATATCTTATAATGATCTTAGTAAGTGTAGTTCCAAAAGAGTTACTGATACTCAGTAAACCTTCGAAGATTTAGTTTGAAAGCACAAGGTTAAAATATACTATAAAAAGTATCAAACATATCCTCAGAGTTGTATAAGGCAAATTGCAATTAAGCAAACCTATTAAATTAATGTTATTTAATTAAACTGATGTGATTAAAACCAATATTTTGCACTAACCTGTACATAGAGCTAATGATAATGAACATAAAGCCTAATGGTGCTGTAATGTGATCAAGTTTGAAATTTTAAATTGTGCACTGCAGGCAGATGTTGCACTTTTTTTTTTTATTAGATATATTCTATCAGTAGCTCAAAAAAGCCAATGGCCAAAGCCATGCCGTTGCACATAAATCTGTTGCACCAGTGTGTCATCTAGAAAAGTGGCCATTTGTTTATACAAAACACCAGTCAGGGGACCAAAAAAGGAAACATATTCATTGATGAATATGAGCCTCTTGTCCCATCAAATGTGTTATGCAACATGATGGAAGCACTTACTGAGAGGCTTTGCCTTTAAGACTGAAGCAGGGACATAGAGTCAAACGTCTGCTACTAAATAGAGACAGCACATGAAGATGGAAGGCTGTGGATTTGTGATCGGCACACAACCTTGTCACAATAGTTTAGCACTATTCTGCTTTTTGCATTTTTTGTTTTTTTGCTGGACACTTTTTGTCATGCAGCCAGAGAAGCACTCTACATACTGAGGCATAAATCAGAGCCTGCTTGTGACTCTTAGTACTGGAATGAAGAGATGAAGTAAACACCTTCTTACAGACTGAGGTCCTGCAAAAAGCAGCCTCTTCTTACCTGATGGATGACATGCAGTTGGATTAAGAGATCAGGATAAACTGTTTAGCAGAAAGTTTACATTTTAAAGGGGAAAGGCTTCAGATTTGGATTTATTTGTCTAACATTTTCAAAGAAATTATCATTTCTAGTTTCTGATTTTCAAAAATCCTTCATGTGCAATTATGTCCAATGCACAGTTATTTTACCCTATTTTTCATTGTACTGTTTATAGTCGATTATTGTGATGAATATAAAAATATTTATTACCACTGTTGCTATTGCATGGTTTTTGTTTTATGAAATCGCATGTCAGGTTGTTTTCCACATTTAATGTTGTGATATAGTGACCCATGAAGTCCAAGTAAAAAACAAATACAGTAGAAACATTAAAGGGAAAAAAGAAAAAAAAACATACAAATAACCCAGTTGCATAAGTGTGCATACTAAGTTATAATAGGACATGCGACTAAGGAACTGGGATTGTAGTCAAGATAGAGAGAATTTTGGATAGCTCCAGAAACCATTATGAAAAAAGGGATCCGTTAGACAGCTGAAGATGAAGAAAAGGTTCACCTTTAAGCACGATGATAACATAAATCCAATACAACGAAGAAAATAGATGGTAATTGTTCTCTTCTTTAGAAAAATAAGATAAATATTTGGCCATGACACAGTCAAAGCCCACACTTTAGATCAATCTATCATAAACTGTTGGTATTTTAAAAAGAGGATAGCCAAGATACTGCAAGTTTTTTTTTCTTTTCTCCTAAGACCTGAATATTTGTTTTTCATTTCGCAAATTTTGTTGGGCAGTATATCACATCATATTTCACCCTTAACATCTTTTCATAGGATTTCTTTTTTTGTTTTTAAATCAAAGCCCTGCAATTTTAACCAGAATGTGTAGACATTATAAAAATGTATACATTTATTATAATTATTGTATAAAAATTATAAATGTGTCCTAATTACATTATTATAATGTATTATTAACATTCAGATGTCTTAAAATCCTGTTATTTGCAGCTTGAAGTGGATGGGGATGTTACCACACTGACCCTGGATAATCTAAAGTCTCAAACTGAGTATGACGTGGCTGTCACTCCAGTATATGATGCTGGAACTGGAAACCCAATGCTCAATCAGGCCACTACAGGTAAATTCCTAGCATTGTACATTACAAAAGATTTTACAATGCTGTATTAAGAATGTTTGCATGAATGATGTGTAGATCAGTATAGCTTTTCTGGTCAACATTAAAGAGATCATTAAATATATGTTCATTTGCCCAATGAAGAACTTCTTTTTTAGACAAATGGACGTAATGGTTTTGAGAGGTTGATTGTAGGAAACACTCAGTTGTTAAACATTCACATGACAGTTTAGCAAAAGTGCAGTTGCGATCAGAAGCTTACATACACCTATCAGAAACATGAATGTCATGGCCATATTGGGCTTCCAGTGATTTATTTGATCTGGTCTTTTTAATGTATATCACTGTAAAACACTGTATATCTTTGGACTACATCTTTTTGTTAGCTGTTAAAGAAAACTCCAAGAATTTGGAACCTAGGTTTATTATATGGGGGGGTTCCAAAAAATATACTTATACCCACATAGATTATTAATTCTGTTGTGCTGAAAGTCCTCAGTGCAGATCTGAGAAAGAAGAGGGTAGAATTACAGCACACAAGTCAGGAATGTGTCCCTTGAAGCTATTTCTAAACAACTGCAGATTCCAAGATCAGTTCAAACAGTCATGCATAAGTAGAAGTTATTGGGAGGTTTAGCCACTTTGCCACGGTCTGGAAGAAGACCCAAACTGTCATCCTCAGCTGAAGCGAATTTAGTTCAGATGGTCAGGAACAACCCAGGAACTGCCAAGGCACAGGACTGCCAAGAATTGGAAGCTGCTGGAACACCAGTGTCACTGTCTACTTTCAAGTGTTTTTTTACATGGCTGTAGAGAGAGATTTAACCAAATACTGTATTACAGTAGGTGTGATATATGTACTGTATAATTTTTACCCTGTGTCTTTTCTTGACCCTGTGCTACCATTTAATTGTTTAATTAAATGGTTTAATTGACCATTTAATTCTTGAGGCATTCTTTTTATAATCATTTTGTCCCAGCAGGGAACCAATTTAAAGAATTGATTGCAAGGCCAATATTGTCATGACATTCATATTCATGATGAGTGCATGCAAACCTTTGTCCACAACTGTAAATTGTTTTTGTAAAAACAATATTTAATGAAATTATTTTAATACCACTATTTAAGTCTCACTTTATGTCAAAACGGTCGATGTATGTCAGCCTTACTTTAGCACTTATAAAATACATTTCTGCCTTTTGTTCCTTTGATTATTGTAAATTAGTACCGTAGAGATTAAAACAGCCTGTGTGTGTAAATTTTCTTTCTGTATATGAACTGATTTTCTTCCTTGTCCTTAACTGTAGATGTTGTACCAGCACCAAAGAATCTAAGGTTCTCTGAAGTGGCACTGACTAGTTTCAGAGCTCACTGGGAGCATGGCGCCCCTGACGTGGCCCTCTATCGCATTGGCTGGTCGAAGTCAGGAGAGAACAACTACGTATATGTACGACCTTTAGATGAAACAAACTGAAAAATTGGCATTGTATATGTTGTTTTACATGTAATAAGTCACAAAATGTATTGCCTGTGTTTAGGATATCCTGAATGCTGAGGAGACTAATTTTCTCCTGGAAAACCTAGAACCAGACACATTGTATGATGTTTCGGTTACTGCAATCTACCCAGATGAATCAGAGAGTGAGGACCTCATTGGAAGCCAGAAAACATGTAAGATTTTTGTTCTTTTTTTTTCTCCTTACCTTTTTGTGGGGGTGGGGTGGTCAAATAGACCGTTATGCATTTGCAGGAGCATATATAGCATTATTTCAATATAAATTTTTATTACATTTTATGTCAATTATTATTATTGTTATCCTTATAAAGCACACATAAAAGTGGAAGTTTTAAATTTTAACAATCAGTATTATTTCTTATTATCTCCACCTCTCTTAGTATCCAGAATAGTTACACCTGGTAAGTAGTTCTTGCACTCTACACATAAATGAGACTTCGATTATGATATGAACAAACATATCTGACTCTTTATCTCCGTAGCACCCAGTGGACCCCCTCAGAACCTGCAGGTGTTTAACGCCACCACAACCTCCCTCACAGTGAAATGGGATCATGCCCCTGGCAAAGTCCAGAACTACAGGATCACATACGTGCCTACAGCAGGAGGCAGGCCACTGTCGGTAAATTAACTATAAAATCATCTGATCACTTAATTTTAGAATCACTTATGGCACAAGAGAGCCATAGAATCATTTATTGCACAAATGATATTTGTAAAATAAACACCATTCTCACCTATAAACACATACTAATAATAGAAAGCATTGTTTACTATATGGCCAAGTGCCATACACTCAAAATGTTATATTTGTACAGTATATGGCTTTTCTCATGGCTGTTGATCTGTAACATTGACTCTGTCATAAGGATTTTATCAATTGCCGAGGGTTTAAAGTTTTCGACGGAATGCAGTGACCTCACATAGTTTAACGCTGTGGTAGGTAACATTCACAGCAGACAGTTGTAATATCAAACATCTTGAAGAGTTGCAGAATGAGTTTATATTATATAGATGCAGATTCTTCATACCCCACTTTTTTGAAGCTGTTGGAATGTTTATAAAGGACTTGTAGATGATGTGACTGCTGGGGAGAATTCTGAATTTTTCCCGTTTTTCCTCACTTTGAAAGAAATTTCATTGTTCGGCCTTTATATTAAGTTTGGACTCAAAAATATATTTGTAAGTAAGAGGAAAGCAATTATGTTAAACTAGCAGTTAGTTATTTGCACCATTATTATTAGTTATTTAAAGCATCGCTGGAAATCAGTAACTCAAGAAACAGAAACCTAAATATATTAATATAATATATATAATGTTATGTAATTTTAATAGCAGATGGTTCTGACTGCGACAAATGCTTGTGTGTATGTGGGTGGGATATTGGTGAGGATTCCTAAGCTATCCAAAATGCAGAGGAGTAGTCGACAAGGGGATAAGGGAAGCGTCTACCCTTATCTTCCCAACATTATCTTTGTAGAGGTTGTGGGATTTTATTAACTTTTCTCACTGTCCATCTCAAGTTCAAGTAAAGAGCACTGGCAAACAAATCAGGTTATATTTTCGAAAGGGTATAAACATTTTAAAATAATGTTTCAAATATTGTTTCTATATTTATTTAGAGCATTCCCTTATGCGTGGTTTACAGATAGAATTGCTTATGGACGGAAAGTGGCATCTCAAACTTCTAACTGTATCTGGGGCAAGCTGACTCTCCCAAGGTTGCTTAAAGATTTCTAAACACTCTTAGCTGAGACTGAATAAAAACGTTCCTACTGGAATGGACTTCCTAATGTATCTCTAAAACAAATGGATGGTTATCTGGGAAGCTGTTTTTTCAGGTGGCTGTCTTGTTTCCCCATACAGACGCAGATTGGTGGGAAGAAGAACACAATTAATCTGCAGAAGTTGACTCCCGACACCCCCTACCACATCACAGTGACAGCTATGTATCCTTCGAAAGAGGAGAGAGACATATCTGGTGAAGGAAAGACATGTAAGTGCTTTGTCTTAAGGATCGTACTGTATTCTTGCATTCGGTGGTAAGTGGTTATGTCTAAACTGTAATGTAAATGTATCCCATTTTGTATAGTGGCCCTTGGAGGAGTGCGAAACCTCCGCGTCACTGACCCTACCACCAGCTCTCTGAATGTTCTGTGGGAGCCAGCCGAGGGCAATGTACGCCAATATAGGATCTTCTATCATGCTCTGCCAGGGGGACCAGAGGACATGGTATATACTCACAGTTCTTCTCTGATTTACAAGTTACAAGCATATTAAAGTTTTTTTAAATATTTTTATTATTATTAAAAACAACCTACAATTCTACCTACTGAGTATTATGATCATGAATGTCTTCATGATATAAAATGTATTAGTAAGCATATAAAGGGTGTGGCCTTTAGTAAACATTTTTTATTTTTCCCCCCCCTTTTTTTCTCAGGTTCAAGTCTCTGGAAACACTTTTAGCAATGTCTTGAAGAATCTACAATCTGACACTGAGTATGCCGTCACTGTAGTTCCAGTATATGCGACTGGCGAGGGCAAACGCATGACTGAAAATGGAAAGACATGTAAGGCTTCTTTTAAAAACAATGCATGTTTAAATGTCTGTATGTAGGTATGTATAATGTTATAACTGTGTATAATTAATGCAGCGCAAAGGGAGATTACTTA
>JAOVVB010000002.1:14020502-14048966 GCA_028570985.1 Heterobranchus longifilis | reverse complement strand
ATGTGTTTGCTTTCTGTTGTATGAGTTTTAGAATGGGATATAATGAATCTCAGTTTATGGTCTGTAATAACTTGTAGTGACTGCAGACCTTTAGACAATCCATGAGTAATCTCCTTCCCTAAATGGAAATCCCAAGGAGATGCAAACACATAGAAGACTTCTGTTACTGTCTACAACCTGAAGCATGGCTCTGATCCTCTTAATGTTCGCTGCTCTTTTCCATTTATTCATTAACATTTTTTTTTTCTGTCCTTGCCTTTGGTCTTTGAGTAAAATTAACAGTGTTGTTGTAGTTACAATTTCAGTAGCATGGAATTATTTAGTGGAAAGAATTCTCTTATGTAATCTTTAATAAAAATCCCATCGGTTAAACCTATCTACACAGAAACGAAAGCTTAGATCCCCCAAATGTTTCATGTTAATGAGTATTATTTATCATTTCACTACAGTACGGAATTGTGTAATTGTGTTTATTATTCATACTAATCCTTGCACTCTATGTTCCTAAATGCATGCCAGCACGGTTTACTTAATGTGGTAGACTGTTAAAATACACAAATACCATAAGCATCTGTTTTAAGTTACGCACTATTAAATACGTTGATATCATTTTAAACGTTGTGAGTTTTTAAAAATTTTTTTAGTCATTTTGTTCAAACTTATTTGAGCTTACATTTTCATAATTTCGTATATGATCCATAGTGGAACGCTCAGCTGCCAGGAATATCAAGGTTTACAACCCTACTACAAACACATTAAATGTGCGCTGGGAGCCTGCTTCAGGTGATGTCCAGCAGTACAGGGTTGTCTATTCTCCGCTGACAGGAACACGTCCTTCTCAGTCGGTAAGTAACTCTATATCAGACATATGGCTTTCTAGTAAATCGAACCTCTCTTTGTGTGTTATCTCACTTAAAACAGATGGACAAGCTCTAAGGCGTAGGTATTATGCTTAGTGTGTGGTGTTCCGATTTCTACTTATATGAATATAATAGTTTGTGTCATGGAATGCTGTTGCATTTTCACATTACTTGAATTAATACAGAAGAGAATTTAAAATATTATTAAATAACTTAATTTACCTAACACACAAATACAAGCGCAATACTTGAGCACAAAATTTATTTATTCGGGAGTTTGGGTTTAAATTATATTATGAAAGATGTGCATTACTAAGCTAAAGCCAAAACCTTTTGTATATTAGAGAGGAGAATGATTTTTTTTTATTTTATATTTTTTCTACTGTTTAGTCAGTTTTCCATAACTGCTCCATTCTGTTTGACAAAACCTGACAGATTTAGCCTTCAGGGATTTTTCACATTTCTCACTGCTGCATTCTTCTCCCAATAAATTCATCACCTATTTCGATTTTTAATAAAACCTCGACAACATCAGGTCATGAGTACTGAAGCGGTATGAATTTATGTGTAAAAAATAATAAGGTCAACACTATGTCAGTGGGATATTGTTTTAAAAAGTGAACAGTTGCCAGATTCAACAGAAGCATTAAAGCTTTTGTTTCTTTTGTAGTTCAGGAGAATGAAACTAAATGAGTCCCTTTCATTGGAGGGGAAATCACTGATCCTGAGTTATTACCCACTGGATCTTAACTACACTTGCCAGAGAATAGCTTGGCCGGTTTCTGAGGCTTAATTTTCCCTCAGCAATCACTCATGGTTATATTGTGTTGTATAATGCATCAACTGTCATACTCCTGTAAAAATAAAGGGACCCTTCTGGAATGTCCTATGTAAAACTTGGGTAATACCTAACCTATTAGCAAACTGTTTAAGTACTGTGGGAGTTTAAAGTAGTTGACCTTATATGCACACATACAGTATCAGTTTTACTTGCTTATACTTGCATGATTATTCCATGTGCTTTTACATATGTTTTGCCAATTGTATGAATTATTGCCATAATATAATGACTTTTAACATAATACCAAACAACATAACTGAAGGTTATCTATTAAAATTCATAATTGATATTTTTACCATTTGAATGATTTCAAAACAGCTTGTCAACCAAATGGTTGCTGCTGAAAATGTTACTCTTAAATAGTTTTTTTACCAATATGAATACATTACAGTAATTTAACAACAATTTTACAAATTTACTACCACATATTATGTTTTTCATTAATGCATGAATAAATAATTTACCTTCTGGGTGTAGTCGTTGAACAAGATATTTTTCATCAAGTAAAACGTACACACCCAGTTCCATTATCATTAAATGGGTGATTGACTGGATGGAAAAGAAACAGAAGAGCGGGCAGAAGTAAAAGCTGACTGATCTTGCACGCTAATCAGAACAAACATCAAGCAAAACATGAAGCAAAACCTTGGAAACTTAAACTTTCGAGTTCAGGCAATGAACAAACAATTATATCTGTGTGAGGTAGGAGCAGAGCCAAACTCTAAAACCAGTCAGAACTACTGTATAGTGCTAGGTAATGAATTGACAGGCACTGACATAGAACTTGTACTTCAACATGAATGTGCTTGTGGAAGCCCTTTTATACTTAGACTATACTTAGTGAGTCTGTTTGGGGCAGAGAGTTCAGAACTGGAAGTTTACAGTAAGTCCATAGTGGCCATATTCGTGGACTGTATTGTGAGAAATGGAGTCTGATGCTGATTCAGACATAAAAAAAAAAAATGTCCCCCTGAGCCTCTCCTCTACTTTGGCCTCCTTCTGATCTATAGACCATGATACAGTACCTTTTTTTTCTTAAAAGTGCTGGCAGAAGTGAGGTGTCTGTCCTGGGAAACTTGTAGCAAAAGTACAGATTTTTATGTATTTATTTAATAACTTAAAAACTTATAGGGCACAGATGGATTTGCACAGACATAAAATAAAACTTTATTTTAACATGTATTTTAACACTAGTGATTCATACTAACAGTTGTATAACTTTTATTCCACCAGTTCATTGGCCATACTTACTGTAGGATTTCAAGCATATGGCCATTTTAGATCTCTTTCTACATTCCAGTAGAAACCACATCTTACAAATGTAAAGGTTCCAGCTGGATAGGAAATTTAAATTGGGCTCAATTGGTACCTGGTGTTGAGCCTAACTGAAGTCATGTGGAAATTGGTACAGTCCAACTGAAACCAGCTTAAATGAATAGAAAAAAACGATTTAAAACTGGTAAAACAAGTCACTTTAGTCTAATATAACATATTGGGTCTTAATTGAGATTAATAATATTATTCTTTTAAATGTGGTTTTGTCACAATCATGCAACATGAAAAGACCACATTTTATATACATTGTATGTGTGTATGTGTGTGTGTGTAAATGTGTGTGTAAATGTGTGTGTATGAGGGTGTGTGTATAACCACTTGTTTTTAGCCATGTTCAGGATGTTTCACAATTGAGTGTGAGCAGGATAATTGCCTCCAATCAGAGGTATCTGTAAGCTGTGTGCACATGAAAATGAAGTGTTTTCAGGCTTTGTTAGAAACTGGTGATGCTTGGCATACTGTGCTTATTTTTGCACCATGTGTTTTGAAGAAACTTCAATATGGCTGGCATTAAACATTTTTTTTTTTTGCTTCTTTAGTGTTGCAGGCCTTGTCGTTAACATATCAAAACAATGATTTTGTACCATTTTGCACTTTGTAACAGATACATAAGAGAAAACAGATTGAGGAGACAGATGTCAGTAAGAGAAACAGTTATTTCATAAACATATTATTTCATAAACAGATTTTGTCGCCAAAGATTCTTGGTTCTGAATGAATGGCTTACCTAAGAAATGGTTCTGCTGGATCTAGACTGGATTTTTTTGGTTAATAACTAACATATTGGGGTAGAAACACAGCTTGTGAGGTGAATATTTGTCAATGTTTATTTTTTTTTTATGTTTATTTTAGTATGGAAAAGTTTGCTGTCTTCTGGCATGATTGAGATCTTTCTGAAACATTTCTGGTTAAACGTTGAAAATTAAAACCAGTGTCAGATGTATCGTATACATAAGAGACAAATGATCTATCATTATCTTGGCCATTTCATCGTTAAGCTGATTATGTTTTGTGTTTCTTTTAATCTGAGATCCTTATCCATTTACGTATAACTTGTTGCAGGTAAAATTGTTTCTCTTTCATCCATCCTTAAGTGTTTTTTGTCTTGTAGGTTCTTGTTCCTGGGAATACCCATACTGCCTTGTTGGAGCAGCTGCTACCAGATACTGAGTACACAGTCGGTGTGGTTGCGCTCTATGCTGATGGAGAGGGTGCTGCTGTGGAAGACTCTGGCATAACATGTTAGTACTTACCTAGATTTGCTTATTCAGTGACGTCTAACCGCTAATGGCAGTTTGTTAAATTATACGTTTATCTGATGGATTCTGGTTGTAGTGCCACGCAGTGGTCCCAGGAACATGCGTGTCTATGACCCCACCACAAACTCTCTGAGTGTGAGCTGGGAGCATGCAGCAGGACCTGTGCAGCAGTACCGCATCACCTATGCACCCACCACTGGGGACCCTATTGAGGAGTTTGTAAGTTTACATACAGTATGTGGCATGCACCAGTTACAACAGTTGGCATGTAAACTATCTTTTTTTCTCGTGTATAACTATTATGTGATGTTTTATTTACAGGCAACTGTTCCTGGCAACAGAAACAATATAATCTTGCAGAACCTTCAGTCAGACACACCTTACACGATCAAGGTCATGGCTATTTACCAAGATGGTCCTGGAGGAGAGCTTTCTGGAGATGGACACACTTGTAATAACTTGGAAGCATATACATGCACACACATTAAGACATGCATTTATGCCAAAAGCAAACAGTAAACATGTATAACCAGTATGCTTTTACAAATAAATCCAAGCTCCAAACCTTTCAGTATGGATAAACAAAGTAATCATTAGCCACAAAATGAAGTACAGAAAAAAATCAATCCCAATGTTCATAACAGCTGTCTGCCAGATATTTAGGAAAGGCTCTTCTCCAAAACTGTCTCTTCCTCTAAATGTGTAATACATAGCCAGAACATCTGAACTGAGAACAAAGGAGCGGAATACAAATGCTGTAATTACACTAAACCCACAAACAGAAGCAGCAATAAACTTAATTCCCTTTCTTTTTTTCTTTTTTCTTTTTTTTTTTAAAGAATTCATAGTTTGGAGTTTCAGTCTGATTCTTTTGTGTTTTTCCATTAGTGGGACTTATGGAGCCACGCAACCTGCGCGTGTCAGATGAATGGTACACTCGTTTCCGTGTTTCATGGGACCCAGCGCCTTCCAAGGTTAATGGGTACAAGCTCACCTACAGTCCACAAGGTAAGAGAATTCTGTATCTGCATGTGCTGTCAGCGGCCAAATTTTTCCCATTAAGAACAAACTTAGAAATATTTATATTTTTTGAAAATTACAGGCACTGATAGGACTCAGGAGGTGTTTGTGGGAGATGTGACCACACAAGTCCTTCACAACCTTGAGCCTGGCACAACATATGATGTGAAGGTCTTTGCCCAGTACGATGCTGGAATGAGTGGTCCTCTGGTTGGCCAGGGCACGACCTGTATGTATACTTTTATAGCACATAAACATGACTTTGACATTTTTTTTTTACAGTAATATATTTTTTTTACAGTAATATTCTTACTTAATGACTTAAAATATTTTCCTGCCCTCAGTGTATTTGAATGTTACCGACCTCACAACATACAATGTGGGATACGACTCATTCTGCCTGAGGTGGTCTCCACATCGAGCTGCTACCTCTTACAGACTTAAGATTAACCCCTTTGACCGTAAGTTTAGCAAATTAGAAAAAGGTTCAATTGGCAATTTTAACTTTTTTATTTTTTTGTTTTTTTTATTTACAGTATTTCAGTTTTTCATTGTCTTTTGCTTGTTCTTGTTCAGCCTCGAACCGTGGGGCGCAGGAGGTCACCATTACATCTGCGCAAAGTCACTATTGTTTTGATGGCCTGAGCCCAGACACATTGTACAACGCTACTGTATACACTCAGACACCTAATATGGAGGGACCTGGAGTTAGCACTAAAGAGCGCACTCGTAAGTAGACTTAAGTAAATGTATGAGATATAATCATGCTCTTTTACATCAGATCTATTAACCTTTTATTTTTTTCTTAGTTGTGAAACCCACTGTAGCCCCTACGCTGCCACCAACTCCACCTCCACCTCCTACTATCCCCGCTGCCCTGGAGGGTAAGAGTAATACTGTTGATTTTACTGATTAACTTACTATACACAGTGACTTCTTTTTCATTTTTCTTATTCAGTGTACTGAATATTTTTCCACAATCCAGTATGCAGAGGTGCTAAAGCTGACCTGGTGTTCCTCATTGATGGCTCTTGGAGTATTGGAGAAGAGAGCTTTAGCAAAGTACTCCAGTTTGTGTTCAGCATGATCGGAGCACTTGATGTCGTCAGTCATGAGGGCATGCAGGTAACTAAGCTGTCACCAACTTTATAATTAAGAGTGTGTGCACAAACCTCTTTCATGCTGACATGGTTTGAAGTGCTTTCCAGGCTCATGGTGGAAAATATTTTTTTTTACTCTGAAAACAGGTATCCTTTGTGCAGTACAGCGATGAGGCCAAGACAGAATTCAAGTTAAACACGTACCATGACAAAGGAATGGCCTTGTCTGCAGTGCAGATGGTCAGCTACAGAGGAGGAAACACCAAAACAGGTTACTGGCTGTGCTAAACATAAATAGACATAATAATAATTATTTATTTGTCAAATACAAAACAAGATAGAAATTAGAAAGGATACAGTCCGAGTACAGAGCTAAGGTTTTGGTTAAGGGTCCAAGAGTAGTCTTGGGATCCTTCTAATTATTAGATCAGAAATGTAACCACTGGGCTATTATTGGCCACATTTTTACTTTTTCTTCCAAGACTTACTTTATGTCTGTCTGAATGTGCTAGAGTTGAGACACTGTCCGAGGAGTTACTACTGTAGCTTCTCTGTCCGCAGGACATGTCTAAGTACTGTGCTTGAGAATAGAATGGTCCTTCAACATAAAAAAGACATAGCAGCTTTATTTGTGTAAGGCTAGAATGAAATCTAAGCACACTGCCTGTCCTTGTCTGTTTAAATTTGTATTCATTTCCTATAAGATTAGATTGCATGTATTGACACTGTGCTACTTTCTCTGGAAAACATTGGGTTTAAAGAGTTTTGTAATTTTTGATTGCATAACCCTGAAAATAGACAAAATGCAGTATTAAATGTGTGTTTCATCCTTCTTTGGCCTTTCATGGATTAAGAATTTTAAGTTTCAGATAGTATTTTTCATTTTGCCAAGAGTGGAATGTGATGGGTTCCCACACACGTATCTTAATTTATCTCTTCACACACCTATGCTGTCGTCCTCAATGCTATGACTTATTACAATGTTTAAAGGAGCACTGTGGTGTGTTTGTGTCAGGTGCTGCTCTGAAGCATGTGGGAGAGAAAGTCTTCACCTCAGACAGTGGTATGAGGAGGAACGTTCCAAAGGTTCTGGTGGTTGTGACTGATGGCCGCTCTCAGGATGATGTTAAGAAGAACGCTGCCAAACTGCAACACTCCGGTAAGTGCACAAATGTGTTACCGACACTGTGCAGTCTGTCAGTAGGAATGTATTTTTAGAACAGAGTAAGAAAAGTGAATGAGATTCTGAAGGCAACTCTGTCTTCTCTCCCTGTAGGATTCAGCGTATTTGTTGTGGGTGTCGCAGATGTGGACATGACCGAACTGAGGAATATCGGAAGCAAGCCGAGCGAGAGACATGTCTTTGTTGTTGATGATTATGACGCGTTTGCAAAGATACAAGACAACCTCATTACATTCATTTGTGAAACAGCAACCTCAAGTATGATGCTTAGATGTGTTTTTCTTTTTCCTTTTTATTATATGATTAGAATTACCTGACAATGGTATTATGGGTTTTATCTCTTCTTATAGCATGTCCTTTGATATATCTGGATGGATTCACATCACCAGGTACAACTTTGCCATTATTCTGAGACTAATAATTGGAAAAGAACCATACATTGGTATTAAACCCCAAGGTACTTTTGGTGAGGGTTTGTTTATTCTTTGATGTTTTTATTTAGGCTTTAGGATGCTTGAGGCCTTCAACATCACTGACCGAACATTCGCAGCCATGAACGGAGTGTCAATGGAACCTGGCACATTCAACAGTTTTGTTTCCTACCGACTTCATAAGGATGCATTCATCTCCCAACCTACAAAGTATGAACTCCATGAACTTGTGTGCATTCATTTCACTTGTATGCTGCCAGCGTTCCTAAGTGATCACTGTTTTTTTTTGTTGTTTTTTGGGCCATTTATGGTTTCCTTAGTTAAATGTTCTCTACATGATTAGCAGTTTTTTGTAGCTACTAATAATAGGGTAGAAGAAATAAAAAACACGGATGTAAAATCTTCATAAAATCGGCCATACCAAATAAATCATAGCAGGAGCAAACCCAGTCATAAAGAAGTAGTTTACTGGGTTTATTAAAATCCTTTAGGCATTTGTGAAGCTGCTCCCAGTTCCTGACCAAGGCTTGGGACATTAATTTGTCCATAATAATTGGCATCTGTGCAATTTTAGACGATAATTGGGGAAATACTTTCAATATGCTGTTTAAAGATAGACGCCCTTTTCCCCTTTCTTTGTTGGAAGATTGTATGGGAAATATTTTTCTTATTCCATACTCAGATTTGTGTCAGATTCACTGCAAGAGATGAGACATTACATAGACCGCTGTTTTCTCAGGCCGAAATTGTGCATTCCATAAATCAATAATGTGCTTAGAGGTTTAAGAGCTATAATTTTACAGTGTAGGAACATGAAAACTTTGGCCTTCATCTGAAGTGTTATGCTTTGTTGAGGTTTTGTCATTGATATTGAAGTCATGTTCTTCTCTATCCTTTTAAGGGAAATCCATCCAGATGGACTCCCTCCATCATACACCCTCATTCTTCTCTTCCGGTTGCTCCCTGATTCTCCCAAGGATGCATTTGACTTATGGCAGGTTTCAGATAGCAGTAACAACCCTGAAGTTGGTCTTACACTTAACCGTAAGTGCCACTTTCTGTATACTCACAGTAAAATGCCTTTTTATCCTGAATGCATGCACCTTTCTACTGAAATGTTAGCAAACTACAGGACATGTTAGTCCTGTCCTCATAATATTGTTTGTATTATGGCTGGTAAGCATCTAGTGGAGAGCTATCTGTCTAAGCCTTATTTTTAATGTTTTCAGCATCCAGCAAAGTCATCACATTCTACAACAAGGATAATAGGGGCGAGCTCCAGAAAGTTACCTTCAATGATGAAAGAGTTAAAAGGATCTTTCATGGAAGCTTCCACAAGGTAGGATCTATTTTATATCAGATTGTTTGACAGGGTTTTATGTGAAAACAGCATTATGTGACCATTATATTATAAAATCATGCATGCCCCAAATTAATTATATAATAATTACTCAAGCAGTATCACACGGACATCCAGCGCTACAGCATGACCTTGAGAATAATATTGCTATTATACAACAGTTACAAAACCATCATTTATTACCAACATATTATTTAATATTTATTTATTTCACCAGTTATTTTCCTCTCCCAACACATATCCTTTCAGTAGTGAAATTCAATGTAATTCTGTTCAAACCTTACACAGTGATATGTACACTCAAGGAGCACTTTATTAGGTATGCTATTACTTACTGGGTAAGGGCTCAAATATATTTCACCATTCTCAGCAACCTCTAATGGCTGTTGTTGAAAATCCCAGTAGATCAGCATGATCAAAATCACTGAGATTAAATTTTCCCCCACTCTGATGGTTGATGTGAAGACTGTCCAAAGCTGCTGGCCCGTATCTGCATGACTTTATGAACTACACTGCTTCTGCATGATTGGCTGATTGTACAATTGCATAAAGGATAATTGTGCAGGTGTTCCTAATAAAGTGCTCAGTCAGTGTATTCGTGTGATTTTATTCCATGGAGTGGTACACTAAATTCCTTTATGATGAAGAAATGTTTAAGAGGCCCATATACAACCTCTGAGATTGAGATATCTGACTCCAGGCTAGATTAAGAAGTAAAAACCTTTATATCATTATTTGGCACAAATTCGTTTCCCATATATCCTACACATCTTATACATCTTGTTAGTAAGGGTCAGTATCCAGGGTCATCCATGAGCTCAACAGTAGCAGTTTGAACCCCTGACCTTCTGATCAGTAACGCAGAGCCTATTGAGCCACTACTAACTGTGCAGGCTGCGATCTACTGCTAGTGCCAGAGCCCTTTGATTTTCTGTAGCAGATTACTGTGTGTTTATTTGACTTTCTTGGATCTTGAAAAGGACTGTTACATAAAGATATCATCTTGTGAAATCCCTGCATTAGAGAAATCATCTTATGAGATGTCTGTATTTGGTTAACCAACATAGCCAAAAGATCACAGATTGGTTCAACAGCAGGCAAGCCTCCTGGTTGTGGCTGAAGCATAGTACATCTGTAAAATAAATAAAATGCTTGCTACATTTACAGTCGTAGGTGACATGGAAATATCCTGTTCTAGAGCTCGTTCTTGTAATGTTATAGCACTATATTCTCATTTGTGATTTACACCATTTCTTTGTCAAGGCTAGTAAATTATGTAGGGTGTGGTGTCTAAATCACACAAAGGTTGCGGCAGGCTACTTTAAAGCAGAGTAGCATAATACTTAACACTGTAACTGAGGTGGTTGTATGGTTAAAACTGCTGGTGATGATTTTTGCATGCTTGTTCTTATTCTTATTCTCATGGCCTTCAGCCTCCACTGAAATCTTTAGGGAAGGTCTTGGGGTCTCTCTTGTTCCTAAGCCAGCAGGATTTACTGCAGTCGTGTAGTTTTTGGCTAAAGCCAATCCAGTCCTGAGTTGACATTTTCCACAGGAATAGAACGATTCTCTTCTCACATATTGGACTTTGTTGCTGCTGGTTTTCACATGTTTCTTGAACTGAGGCGCTTCAGAGGTTGGCTTTACTTGTCCGTGTGTTTTCCCAGCAGTATCTTACAATTGCTTCACTATTATATTCAGTGAGATTCTAATTTTCCATTCATAAAGCTGGTTTACGAACTGATCCAGCATTCACGTCCTTTTTAAAAAGAGGAATGAGAGGCAGCGAGCCATCTATTAAGCTTTCAAAGGCCCCCTTATGATTAACTACAGTATGTTCACTACCAGAAAGAAAGGAATTTTTTTTTTCTTCTATTCTTTTCGGTGCTCTTGTATAAACCGTCTGCTTATATTACCTTACCAGTGGGTTTAATGACTTGTGAAACCACCTACACAAACAAAAGAAATGCAGCCAACTCATTGAACTTTTTGTTAAGGGGGAATTGATTTAATAAGCACATTGGTACATTAATGATACAGGGTGTATTATTTCACTTTTAATGAAAGGTAAAAGATGGAGGGAGAAAACACACAGCCAGACCAGTCATCATGAAATGGAGGCAGATCGGGCTTAAGGAGCACTGACATGGGAGTTAGAATGAAAGAACAGCAGAAAGTCAAAATGAAACCACATGCGGTGTTGAAGCAGACACCCACAGTAGCAGGGAAGGGGTGGGGGAGGAAGTATTGCAGCATACTATACAGCAGGAACAAGACTGTAATCAAAGCCTGTTAACATTTAAACAGCAATTTGGTCCATTTGAAAGACTTTAATCTGAAAGATCCAAAGCTTTCCTTTCTATACAGGAAAAAAAATATTAAATAGAAATAAACATATACTTGTATAGTAACAATACTTTCGTTCATAATGCATCATTCAGCCAAACCCCAACCTCAGACCATTTGCCTACTGGGCATTCAAATAGTAGGTTTGCTTGCCAAAGATGATGACTGTAATGTAACATGTGTTGCCAAGAACTATGACCTAACTTTGTGGCTAGGTGTTGCTTGATGCAAAGTAAGAATTTAATCTGGTTTTATGCCCACCAGCCTTTTTAACCCAAAAATGTAATGGTATACGAAAGTTGGGGGGACAAGGGTATGTTTGATGGCCAGCCACAGAATGAAAAAAGTCATAATTTCAAGATGTGGTTCTGCTGTATTTGACAGCAAATGTTAAAAAAAAACAAAAAAAAAAACATAAGAACACTTCAAGAACAGTATGGAAAATTAGAGTGGATGGGATTTCTCACGTATTGTACATGCAACGGAAAACGAGCACTGCTGAATCTTTTCCATTTAAAACTAATGCTGAGGGCAGCATTTTCCTTTTATTTCTAAAACTTTTTAATAACATTACTACAGTAGCATTATTTTTAATGATGCACTCAGATAAAGGATTCTGACCTCACTTATCTTTTATATATTAGTATTATGTCTTGTTTTTTACAAGATGGACAAGTGTAGCCCTTTCACCTTTTACACTACATGTTTAATTAACATAAAAAAATAGGTGGCATTAAAAAAATTTACCATTGACCATTGTGTTTGTAAAAGAATAGTAATTGGTTGCTATAATAGTGATGAACTGAATTGTGCTGTCATACCTTGCAGCTCCATGTCACTATTACACCAAAAAACATCAAGCTGAATATTGACTGCCAAGAAATTGAAGAGAAACCAATCAAAGAGGCTGGCAACATCTCCAGAGATGGTTATGAGGTTCTTGGGAAAATGGCTGGTGGTACAAGGAGGCAATCAGGGGCAGTAAGTATATGCTACACAATACTTAATACAGCACTGTGCAAAAGCATTGTGATAGTAAAGCCATGTCTTGTTTTTGATGTTTTGATGATGATAAAATAAGACGGTTACCTGAAATTCTCCAATGGAGACTGCAGAACTATAGCACATTCTGTGGAATGCAGTCCAGTTCTCAGGACTATTAGTGCTATATTCTGATTCCTCTGCTATTTTTATAGCAAATCAAGCAAGATATTACAAATGGAGCAGTTTATGCTGATGGCTGGGCTGCTCCATGCTCATTTGTGTTCTTTTCCAACACCCTGTGGGTGATGTGCATGTGGGCATGGTTTTTCATTCCTAAATCCTGAAGTTCAATGGAAGCCATCTGTAACATCCGTTCCTGTTCTTTTTTTCCTCTCTCTTGTAGTTCCAACTCCAGATGTTTGATATTGTCTGCAGCTTGGGATGGACAAGTCGAGACAAATGCTGTGACTTACCAGCAACAGTGAGAGCATATTTCATATCGGTTGTCCATCAAGAGGATTGTTCCATTCTCTGTCTTGCATATATTATTGGAATTTGCAAATAACTGGATGTTAATAATATTCTTTGGCCGTTCTGTGTCAGTAGATCTCACTCTTGTCACCATAATTCTAATTTTAGAACACCATGTTATCAACTACTTCCATTACTCCAAAGGGTTGATTAGGAAATTTTCTTCTCTCCTTTATGTAATCTGTTTTCCCTTTCCATCCTTATCCCTGATGCCCTGACCAATGCATTATATATGTGCTGGAACTGCCCCCAGGAGTTTAGTCTGTTAAACTTGTTGATGTTACTATATGAAGTAGTACTTTTTTCTTAATTATGTTTAGAAAATGCTTGTAACTGCACTATCTGCATTTATCATTCTTTTTGTTTGCAGAGAGATGAGGCAAAATGTCCAGCACTTCCCCACTCCTGCACTTGTGCTCAGGATAGCATAGGGCCTCAGGGACCTCCTGGCCCTTCGGTAAACTCATTATATTCATGTTTCATTTCATAGTTTTGTGCTACCTCCTCAAACTTTACCTCTGATGTAAAAAGCAGAAAGGTTTAGCATTTCAGGAATACCCAGAATGCAAATGTATCTGTACAAAACAACGGTCCTTTTTTTGTTATTGTTAAAATGTTGTTAATGTTCATATGCATTTATCTTGTGTATCATGGGTTTGCAGCTAGAGGATCAGTTGTACCAGTAGAGGTAGTGGGACCCAAAAAAAAAACCTGCAGCTATGTCTTTGAGAACCCAAGCTAGACAGCATATTAATCTTTAAAAATGCCTCCTGACAATATGGTTTAGTGCTTAAATCCTCTGCTGTTAAATTCATGACCCAGGCTGTTTTCTATTTTCACAGGGTAGTCCTGGTACAAAAGGCTCACGTGGTGATAGAGGAGACTCTGGTTCCCCGGTAAACACATTTTCTTCGTAGTGCTTTTTAACAATTTTGCTGGTCCTGTACCAACTACCACTGAAGTAGTAGTTGGTACTAGTTGGAAGCAGTTGCTTCCCTCTAAGTTTATCCCTTGATTAACTTTATCCTCCCCAATTTGTGTAGGCTGTGTATATGTTTTAAACATTACCACCTGTGCTGACTTGATAATCTAGACCTATGGGTCATATAGAAAAAAAAAACATCTGAATAATATGGTGACTTAATACATTTCTTTTTTCAATCCAGGGTCCAATGGGCCCACGTGGAGAGCAGGGCCCCCCAGGACAAATGGGACCACCAGGCCCACAGGGCCCTAATGGCATATCTCTTCCTGGAGAGCCAGTAAGTTATACACACAATTTTTATGTTTGTTCAGGCAGACTTTTTGTCCTTATTCTCATGCCCCCCCCCCCATTTAATTGCATCTTCATTTATCTTTTAGGCAGTTTTATGGGGTGTGGTGATTGAATTTATAGGATTAGCTGCTGCGCTGTAATGTGTGGGCCTGATGCATGGCTAAAATAATAGAGCTATTTCTTTTAACAAAGGCACAAACTCACTTGCTCTTTTACCTGTCTTCTCAAGAAGCAAGAGGTTTGTATTTCAGTGTTATTATTGTCCCCAAGATAAAGTCCTTTTTTGTGTAAATTACCAGGGGCGGCCTGGACCAAAAGGAGATCCTGGTGACCCTGGGCAACCTGGCCTGAGAGTAAGTGTTTCTTTCTGTTTTGACCATTTGTTTTTGGGTCGTTAATACTCTCTTTAAAAAAAAAAAAAAAAAAAAAGTCGCCTCTAGGGAAACTCTTAAATTACATAACACACATTTCACAGAGGCACACTAGGCACTTTAAAATTGTATTTCTTTTATGTTAAACAGGAAGAAAAGTGTTTGATGCATGCACATTATTCTATCTTTTACTGTGAATGGATATTAATAATTAATAATAATTGTTGATTTTATGGTACCAAATTACTTGATGCTGCTCAGGGCTTGTACTCAATGAATCGTAATAAATTGTATATCAGTTTAGATATAGAAAGGAATAATACTGATAATAATAATAATAATAATAATAATAATGTATTGTTACAGTGCATACTTTACAGGTTCTATTTTTTTAAGTTTTTATATTATTGTGAATAAAGCTTATATGAAGAAATATCAGAACATTAAAAGCGAATGATTGGTTTAAATGGCAGTTTGCAGCAAGAAACTATTTAAAATAATCTAAAAAGATTTTTTTTCATCCTTTTCCAGGGCTCTGTCGGTGCTCCTGGTACTATTGGTCCTGTTGGACCATCTGGAGCAAGGGTAAGTCTTTTAAGTTGAAGGTCCATTTGCTACTTACTACATTTTTTTGTGTGTGCCTTGTTTTAGATTACATTTCCAGCGTAGGTTATGCTATGTCTGCTCTCACTAAACTTGGACTGCTATCATTGGCTTTTCTCTGTGACATGTTTAAACAAATCCTTCTGATTGGATTATCTCTTCCATGAAGTGTTACCATGCTCATGTTGCATGGTTTGTGATGGTCTATTGTTTATGCACAGGGACAACCAGGACCTGAAGGCCCATCTGGACCTAGAGGGCCACCAGGGCCAATGGTGTGTAATATTTAGGCTTTTTCTTTCTTTTTCATTTTTGTGCACTGAGTTTTTTTCCCATCTAATGCAATGGCAAATGTGCCAGATATTCATTCACATTTTATAAAGTATGAAGTTTCATAAGCACTGTATTGGAGTTCAACCTATGTTATGTTGGTGCATACCAAGTAGTTTCTTTGCTCAATAATATTGAGATTTAGTGGCTAGTAGTGTCTAAGAATCAGTATGCTCAGACTGTTTATTCTTTTCAGGGAACCCCAGGAAACCCTGGAATGCCAGGTAATCCTGGTAAAACAGGGAATACTGGAGAACCAGGACTTCCAGTAAGTATAGATTCTGGTAGAATGTATATATGAGATGTATGTATTACTAATGTCTATGATTCAGTCAAAAAAAGAAAGACCAGCTTATATTTATATACAATATATAATATAGCCAATATTATTGTGCACCTGATTCACTATTCTAATTTATATCGATTACAGGGACCTGCTGGCATTAAAGGAGAAAAGGGAGAGAGGGTATGTGTTGGCCCCATTTATATCAACAGAAAACTGGTGTTTAAAGACAGTTAAGGCATTTCTACTTATTTTGCTTGGCTTCTGTTCTGTAGGGAGATGCTACTTCCCAAAATATGATGAGATCCATCGCAAGACAAGTCTGTGAGCAGCTTGTTAACAGTAAGTTGAGATTGTGTAATATTCCTTCATACTCTTCTACCGATGAAACAGCAAGATTGATGCGATCTTTTCAACATCATAATTATGAATTTCCCCTAGGACAAATGAGCAGAATTGACATGATGTTCAACCAGATTCCCAGTGGATACCGCAGCAACAATCCTGGTCCTGTTGGGCCTCCAGGCCCTCCTGGGAGCCAGGGACCTCGTGGAGAACCAGGTCAAACTGGACGCAATGGTTTCCCTGGAAGCCCAGGCTTACCAGGGCCTCAGGGAGAAAGAGGTACTTAAGACATGCAAAATGCAACATTCATGCTGATTGATGAAAGTTTCTCTTCTGTGATGACCTTCTGTATGTATGTATTCTTTATATGTGCAATGATAAGAACTATTTGTGAGTTACAGCACCTGTCTGGTTTAGGGGCCTTACGAGAGGAGGCTAAATGTCTGGGGAAATGTAATTCATTATTGTCGAGTTGTGGTTAAGTAAATGCAATTTCCTTTGGCTGTGAAGGAATTTGGGCATTTATGTATTGCCCAGTGAAAAATTCTAATATGTATTTGCTCTGCTTGGATAATGTTGGTTGGTAGATAGCAAAAGTTAGATTTAAAGTTAGATTAGAGTTTAAAGTTTGAGTTTTCACTGACGTAGTACAGATGCAAATAAATTGCTTTCCATTAATAGTGAAATCCATGGGACTTCTTTCACTTTGCCTTAATGCAATCCACATGCTCCTTTCCTATGTATGTTTTTTTTGTGCGAATCTGTGGTTTCTACTCACCATCATATGGCTTACATAATGTAGGTGTAAGTATTATGGGAAATTGTTTGGAAATGACAGCTGACTTCATGATTCTTGGCTACATTTAACTCACTTTTCTGACCTGCAGGGGTGCCAGGAGAGAAGGGTGAGAGAGGCTCTCCAGGTGCTGACGCTCGGGGACAGAGGGGATTACCTGGACCCCCTGGTGCGTATATGTCAAACAAAGTGCACCATGTCCTGTGCCTGGACATGAGTGGTTGCACACTACGAATATATTGTGTAAAGACACGTTTTTTAAAAAGTGATACTTCATGATTTTTATGTATAAGCAGTAAAATACTTTTTCATCATGTTGCACAATTGCACCTAAAAATCAAATAACTGGGCTAGTACATTTGGTACCAACAGAAGTAAATTTGGACTTAGATTATTAATTCAGATTTAACACCTCTAATTTTCCAAAATATACAGTGCAAATCCTAGACAACATATCAGGAATGGAAACAGTTTTTGAGACCCAGACAAGGTCACATGCCTGTTCTCAGTTCAAACAATACTGAAAGTATCATTGATCTCTATGAGAACCGTTTGTTAGTGTCTTTGGCTGCTGGTGTATATTTTGCCTCTATCATAATTCCCCCTTAGGGAGTTGAAATAGCCTGCTTGTTTCAATGCAGTCTAGCTCAGGGATGGGGCTGAATGTGAAGGACTGAGATTTACGTAGTTACGTCTTATGAACTTCAATTTGACCAGCTGTGCATCATAATTTTTTTCCATTATGTAATCAAAGTATTCCTAGAAAAAACATTTTCTTTTTGAAATTTATGATATTTTTGCCTGTGAGGGCCACACAGATGTTCTCACACGCTGCTCAAATCAATCCTATTATTAGTCAGTAGCAGGGGATCTGGACATAAAAATGGTCAAAATAAAAATACAAAACTGTTTTTTAGTATTATGTCATTGTGGACTTCCTATTGACAAAAACAACAATATACCTAAACATTTTACAGACCAGTAGTGATATTACATCTTGCAGTGATTTTTCTGTTATATAATATAGACCTAATTATAGTAAATTCCACATAGTAAATAAAACAAATGGAAAAAAAGAAAAGCTTGATTGTAGCAACAAACCTCAACAAACATGATTTAGTGTCTGGTGATCTAATAGGACATTTGGCCCCTGAGATAGCTTTGCCTAAATAGTCACCCTGTGTAATTACTATTCAGGATGCTAGACTGAGAACATCGAGTCCCAGGCTTCCTATCAGTGAAAGACAAGAACTAATGCAAATGTCTGGCAATCCTCTTAAGCCTCTTGTACAAGTCCAGCCAAACCAACTTTCCATAAATTAAATGGGACAGAAGCCCAGCTCTCACCTTTGAAAGGGGTCACAATCAAGCTGTTGCAGGACGTGTTTTCTTATGGGGCCTCATTGACACATGTGCTGACTTCAGACTAAAGCGGGGGCTGAAATCATTCCAAACATGCTAGTTTGCACTGTCTAGACAGAAAGGGGTATTGGGAGCCCCTTGGAGATTGCATACCCCTGCTCCATTTTAATTGAGCAGTCAAAATATTTAAATTACAGTGCTAGAAACCAGTTTCCCCTTCCTCATTCAGTTGAACCTAAAGTATGAAGTCATCAATCCCCTTATGGTTTTCTGCTTTTTGCTTTCCTTCAGGACCACCAGGCTTATCCCAGACCGGCCCTCCCGGACCTTCAGGATCAGATGGGCCACGTGGGCCATCAGGCCGTCCAGGTTCTCCAGGTATCAGAGGACCACCAGGACCTCCAGGTTACTGCGATTCCTCTCAGTGTGTTGGAATTCCATACAATGGAGGAGGATACCAGGGTAAGCATGTCGGTTATAGGGAGTAGAGCAGGGCATTTAGCACATTAGGTTCCATTAATTGTCTTTAACAGAAAAATCATATAGTCGCCTAACTGTTTGAAACATGACTGAAAAATTAGTGAATGGCATGCTTGTAGTTTATTTCACACAAAAACCAAACAAACAGTATCTTTGCACTAACACCATCTTTAACCCCTTTCAGGTTTGGCATAGTATGCATAGTATGCTGCGCGCCCTCCTTAAGTATTGACATCCTGAAAAAAACAAACAAACCTGTGTCTGAGAGATCAGCGCACTGTCTAATAAGCTTTTAAGGATAACAACCATGGATTTGATTAATGAACATTTACACACCAACTCAAAAAACAAAATCAAGCCAAAGAATGGACTGGAGTGCCACTAACACCAGCTCTCTGCTACTCAATAAGGCAGGTGACAGTGATGGCTACATACCTGTGGTCTGGTTGCATCTTGAACACCAAAGCAGCAAACAGCAAGAGTGAGCTTCCTTTTGAGGAAGAAGCATGTAAAGCTACTAACCATGATGAGTATAGCTGATTTCAACAATGATAATAACAGATAAGGTATTTGTATATAAACTTTGTAAATTAATTTGTTACACAGTCATCTAAAATGGGTTAATAACTGTCATCAAGCTTGTGCCTCTTAACTTGCTTTTACTGACTGCCAACATAACCTTTATATACTTTTGGTTATTTTCTTACATTGCTTTGATTGGTGAATACAGCCTCCGCTCAGGTTGAAATTGTAGCATGAGCTTTTAGGAGCCATGATCTTTTTGTTTGCAGAATGCTGTATTGACAAATTACTTTTTTTTTTTCCTAACATGTGATTTATCCTATGCTATAATACCTCGGTGTGCCATAAGGAGTAGCATAGGTAGCTTGGTCACAACTAGTGGTAGTCCTTTTAACATGACATAACCACTTGAATTTATTGTTTTTTGTTTGTTTTTGTTTCTTTACTACACCAAGTGTTACATTTAAACTCCTTGTGTAGAACCAGCAATGATTGTACTCACATCTCCACTTCAAGTTAACTTTTTACATTTAATTCCAAATAACAGTTACTAAAACCCATATGTTCCATTGGCCAAATAATATTTCCACCCAGGCCCCTACCAGCCTGAGCCTGAACCCCATGTAGTGCCAATCCCTGAGGAACCATCAGAAGATACTGTGACAGAGATTCAGTCCCCCGGTTTACGAAACCAACGTGGGAAGCGATCGCTATCATCAGAGGGAACTAAAAGGATAAAAACATAAACCAATAAAGATATCTTTGTATTTTAAAAACACACGAAGGACGTTCAGAAATAAATCCATTGCCTTAATGCATTTACAAATTTAACAAGGATGAGTAGATTTATGGCGGATCTTTAACTTTCATTTCCTGTTGAAAAACATGTGCTCACTCACTGTCCCCATTTTGTGATTGTAACATAAGTGCATTTTATGTTTTTATGAGACTCTGTTCAATGCACTCGCTGTAGGCTCAGTGTTTGGTATTCGAAAGGTGATATGTCAAGACTTACACAAAATTGAAATCCCTCATATCATTTAAGTTAACAGACTCAGTTTTTGCAGTGCAGGGTTTTTTTTGCCTACCTTTACCACTCTGAAGGTTGTAATTCCATACTCATATTGAAAAACTTGTTAAACCTGGCTTTTGTTTCATTATTCTTAATATTTATCTGTTGTATACCAACTCACAGCTCATTTCTTTTATCAATGGGGGAATTGCATGACTGTGCTGTATATTTAGTAAGTACATTTTAAAATCAGAATATAGTTTTTTTTCTTTTTAAAATCAATGTTAAACGCAGTTGGAATTTGTTGCAAAGCTATGTTCATAGAATTGCTCATTTACATTTTAACTGCACATTGTGAATTTACAGCCTTATTTTCTTATTTATTTCTGAATCAGAAGAGGCATTTTTCAATAAAACTACTGAAAATGTTTAATGTGTGCTAGTGGTCTCTTCCACTTCTTCTATCCTGACAGAGTTTCCAACAAATAGAATTAAAGGCAAATTAATTCTAACAAAAGCGAATAGGGAAAACATCCCACAATTTCTGTGAGGCTTTGAAGTAGCCTGGTTTCAGACCAAAACCATGATTATAGCCCTCACATTCATGTTAGTTCCCTCCCCACCCATTTGTTTAGGATACAGGTTATTTAAACAAATTACGTAACTACAAGCCTGTAATGGATTTACTGATGTGTAGGCCAGATCAGGGATTTTATAAGAACAAGCTAAGTCAGAACAGTAACATCTAACAGTCTGTTTTGTGCATCAAAGTCACATTTAGCAATGATCCAATATCTGATTACATGAACATACACAATTGCCAGCAATATAGAGCTGAAGGTACTTCCTTTATTCATTGTAGTGGAACATTTTATCATAAAACTGAAACATTTAATTAAAGATGCTTTGTAAAATAATCAGGGGCTACTGACATTTTCAAAATGATATAACCCTGCTCTACATATTTAACATGCATCTATTTTAAATTCTGTCATGATACTTTGTATCGATTTTTAATTGTCTGAATATTAAAAAAAATATCTGACAAATATGAAGTGTTTTAAATGCTTGACAATAATACGGCAACATGCTCAAAGCCCTGTTAAGCTCCAGAGTTATTATTAAACCCAGCGGTCAAAAATGGAACAGTAACTTGTGCAAATAACCGCCCAGTCGGGCTGAAATGACATTGACCCCTTGTACACCCTATTAACCCTCTCAGTTGAGGATGTGGGTTAGTTTTAGGTCTTTCCCATAGATTTAAAGTGTCATTTGTCTGAACATTTTGCTGAATCCAGTTGATAAAAATCTATGGTCAAAAGCTGCTACTGGGTATACAACACAAACATGGATCTGAACATTTGTTTTTCATCACATCTTTGGACTTGAATGCTGAATTTGGTTACAAAATAAATATAATAATGAAAAAGGGTCTGTGTCTATGTTCCCTCAAAATAAATGTGCTGTCAATCAGTAACAGCTGTTTAATATGATCTATTTTGCCAGTTTGTAAACTTAAGACTTCACAAAGTAACTTTGTTCCAAGCTGTCAACTTTAAATAGTAGGTTGCCCTTTTGCTCTGCTATTTCAGCACTTTCTAAGACATCACAGCATCAAACATGTCCTACAGGTTTTTACAAGCTGTAATCTATTATTATTATGATTATTATTATTATGATGCTGATTATTATTATTATTATTATTGATTGATTGGTAGTGAATTACCTTTTTTATTTTGTGCTAGATAGTTGTGTCTAATAATGTGGCAATCCTGTGTATTTAGCTCAAAAGTCTTGTTAATGTCCTGCTTTTACCTCAGATGAGCTCAAATAGAAAGCTTATGATCAAACCAGCTTCATGTGGAAAATTCTTCTGGTCTAAATCATCATGTGTGGAAAAGAAGCAGTACATGAGAGCTGGCATGCCATCTGATTTTCTTATTTATTTATTTATTCATTTTAATCAGGAGTACTTTGTTGAAAGGCACAGAGAAAAAAAGACCAATCAAAGTGGCTGTAACTATATAAGGCTTATACATAACATATACATAAGTCATAAACGCCTTTTTGGTATAAAGATATAGATGAACCGTGTGTTTGTGATTAAGACAATGCGAGTTTTTAAGGGGTAGATCCAGACTTCACATAGCACAAAGCATACTTTTTGGGGGGATTTAAAAGACCACAATGAAGCTGTTAACTACCAGCTGTCAGCCCCTTCTGAATTCAATTTCAGGCAAATTTTATGTGCATAATAAAAATCAAAAGGATTCCTTCATGCATGATACCGAGCCAAAGGAATGAAGATAAGAAGGAGATAATGTAAATTCACACTAAATTGTACACGCACCAACCACTTTATTAGGAACACTCAAACACCTGCAATGCAATCATCTAATTAGCCAATCAAGGCAGCAACACAGTGGAAACAAATCTTTACAGCTGAAGACTTTTGTTGACATAAAATATCAGAATGAATAAAAAGATATTCTTAGTATCAATGATGATGCGATTTAGTTGGTGGCGGATGACCTGGTTTGAGGAGAACCTGCTGACATCCTGGTATTTTCACACACAACAGTCTCTAGAGTTTACACATAATGGTGTGAAAAACATCAGGTGAGTGGCAGTTTTGTGGGTAGAAAAGTTATTTTGATGACAGGTCAAAAAAAAAGCCAGACTTGTTTGTGCTGTAATAAAGGCTATGAATAATAGTATAATAATAACAACCTTTGTACAACTGTGTTAAGCATCATCTCAGGATACTGTAGATCCTGCAAATAGCCTACAATTGCAGAAGACCACACTGGGATTTCAGTCCTGTCAGCCGAGAACAAGAATCCGAGGCTACAGTGGGCACAGTTTCACCACAAATGGATAACTGACCATGTGACACGTTTGCAAATGCTGCAGGTTTTAAACAGAAATACTAGATACTAGAAATACTCTTTGCAAGCAGACAATCAAGGCAAGCTTAAAAAGTAGCTATGATAAAAAGATTTACATGTCATGTTGGTATAGTATGGTGGTACGGTGGTAAAGGTCCCAGGTTCAAACCCCACACCCATCAAGTTGCCACTGTTGGGCCATTAAGCAAGGCCCTCAACTGCTCAGATATATAATGAGATAAAAATGTAAGTCGATCTGGATATGGGTGTCTGCCAAATGCCTAAATGTTAATACAATGTAGAGTGTATTTTTAGTTTACTTAAGTAAAAAAAAATATGCAAAAATATTATCTTAGCAGATTTTTGGTCAAAACAAGATTTTTGCCAAAATTGGCTTGTTTCCAAAAGTCAGACACACTAAGATCGTTCTACATATTACTGCATGTCTTTTTGACATTGGATATGTAAGTACCATCAGTATTTAAAAAAAATATTTATAAAATATTATAAATTGCTACCTTTTTAAAAAATAATAAACCATTATTTCCATCTAGTCTTAGTCACAACTTTGTTCCCCAAATGTCAATAGTAGGAAGTAAACCTAATTTTCACTGTGTTTGGAGAATTGGGTAATGTTAGATTCTGCTGTCTGATAAGCGTAGACTGTGTAAGCAATGGGGATTTCCCTATTGAGAATGTTTCTCTATGACGAGTATGTAACCACTACTTTGAAAAGAATTTAAACCTTCTTTTTCAGTCATCTTCTGCAACCTTTATTTGAAAACACGTTTATTAGTGACTGGCCTTAGAAGCTGAATTTATCTCAAACATTTTTTAACCCACTCTCCTCCAATATTGTTTAAAAAAATGTGGACAGTTTATATGAAGAATAATAGACATAATAGATGAAAAGGCTTGAAAAAGCATCTGTACACTCTAATGACACCGGATTTTAAAAAAATAGGTCTTAAATATTATTTTGATAGTATTTACATATGTTTTTACTACAAATTAAATTCATACAATACGTGTTGTGTTGTAACAATGTTACATCTCTGATGACTTAGTCACATGTGGCCTTTTCCCATTTAAACTGGCTGAACTATGATATTGATGGTAAAACATTTGGAATGTAATGGGAAATCCACATTATGTTCATGGAAACTATTCAAAAAACAGCCAGGAAGCATTTTTCCCCCCTGATTCACTTTTGGTCTCCCACTGGTGGTTTGTCTGTGGGAGGACTGCTGAAAGGTCGTCTTCCAGGCAAATCTCCTAACAGTCGTTCTAGCCACCTCAGCAATTTCTGCTTTTCATCATTAATGGGATTGTTCAGGGGAGAGAAATACTGAGTATTGAAACCCATGAAGTCACAAAGAGGATTTGTGGTTCATGAATACATTTTCAATCTCTACATCTCCAATTCTAACATAGAGATGACCATTGCTGTCATTGTTGTCTGTCAAATATCATCCTGGTTTTTTTTCATGTTAAACTTTAGCTTACATTGAACATCTTTTCAGAAATGCAGTGTTGAATTCATATCCATGGACCATGCTTACTTTGTTATAAAGTTTTACAGCATATAGAATAATGATGCACAGATTTTCCTGAGCTGTGCATCACCCACTCTTATCCTCTTTTGGTCTAAATCCCTTTAACAGCTTGACGACACAGAACTCTTGGTTTAAACTACTGCTGACCATGGTGAATCTGCAAAAAGCACTTCACCCACATGTTCTTGTTTCTAGGTCTAGGGTTTTGTACAATGTCCGTGTAAAAACTCTTCATCCATCCATCAATGTACACATTATAACACTGATTATAATTAATGTATTTACTGACTTTAATTAATTTGTCTTTTTAATCTTATTTCACTAAGTTTGTCTCTTATGTGTTAACTTAGGAACACTGAGCATCTGTGTCCTAGGAAAGGACAAAACAATCTAGTGGCTCTTTACCACAAATAGGGATGTTTAGATTATCTCACCACTGCAACTTGGATTAGATATTATCAGTAACCTACCACTTCCTCCAACCCCCTTTGCCAACACTCATTCCCAAGATGTCATCCAGTGAGTCAGCACCAGGCCTTCTGGTCATGAGCTGTCCTGATTTTTGGAACATCCAGCTTACTTTGGTTTATAACTTCCCAACTCTGAGCAGTACAGAAAAGTGCTGTGCTGCCTCCCAGTGTTTTTTGATCAAGAAACACCACTCGTGCTTTTTTATTTTTAAGCTAATATTCAGTATGTCGTTTATCATATATTCTACCAATCGTTATACATCATGTCATCATACAGGGTTTGCAGAACTGGAAATGTGGCTTGCCTCACAGTGTGGAGGGTGTTGAGGGAGGCAAAAAAAGAAAAAGAAATTGTCACTTTCATAACAAAAAGCAGCATGAAAGCCTTGCAAAATAGAAGCACTCTTGAGAACATTTAAAGTGTTTCAACTGGCAAATACTCTCAAATTTTTTCCCTTAAATACTGCAAGTTAAACCATTCTTGGAAACTAAAACTAAATGCTAATATCTTCCAAATGGAACATCAAACAGGCATGCAGGTGATTTTTTTTTATTATGAGTTTCGCAAAGATCCAGGAAAATCCTCATTCATCCACAGTTTACTGGTTGGGACACAAGAGAACACAAACCCCCTACCAGACATCAAGGACTATTAATTTCAGGGTGGAGTGACATCATACTCCCTAACTCTCAGATCATTAAAAATACAAGCTAATGATTATAAAGATATGTAGGGATTTATGTCACTAGTGAGATTGGGCAGTGATGTTGGGTGAATAGGTTGGGCATGTAGTAGGCATTTTAAATAACCCCCAAAGTGGGATTGGGTTCTGTGCAGGTCACTCAAATTATTCCACAACAAACTTGGCAAACTTTGTCTTCATGGACATTGCCTTGTGCGCTTGTCATGTTAGAACAGATTTGGGCTTCTGAGTAACAGAGGAATTGTAATTCTATGGCATACAAACACATCCTAGACAATTTTGTGCCACTAGCTTTTTGGCAACAATTTGGAGAAGACCTACATATGGGTGTGTCCACATGCAGTATGTTTGGCCTTAAAGTGTATATAATCTACATGCACATCCTCATTCATAATTATCACAATTATATGGAAGCTACAGGAATACCCATTGCTATTAATTAAAACTGGTTGCAAAAATGGCTCAACTGTTCATGCCTCAGAAGTTATTTATCACTAAACCATCAATCAATTGTTTCCAGGTTCTGAAACAAGACAAGACAAAACAGAGGAGATTATAGGTAAGTTAAGGGTAAGTTAAGGACTATCATGCAAATATACATATTGGAAACATATTTCAAATTGGATGTTAATCATACATTCGTTTAATTATTGCAACTCCACTGACTTTATGACAACTTTTATAAGAAAGTCTGTCATATTTATTCATCAATGATGCATAGGCCTAATAGATTCAAAGGCATACCTAAGGCATTAGATGCAGAAACATTTCCAGATAAAATGCTGACTGTTCGAGCTAATTTGGTAATTGGTTAACTTTGTAAGCCTTATAAACTTTAAATAGGCATATATGAATGACAATGTTCTGGAATGGTCTTGTGGTGAGACAAACAAATGCTTCTAAAATGAGCCATTAATAAAAGTGTTATACTGATCTCATAAGGTCTGATCTCCAAATATAGAAGAAAATTAATCAGCGTGAAGTAACGCAAGATTTTTTTCCATAAAGCCTTTAAACAGAGCTACAAAGAAGAAAAAAAGAGACTATTTCTTCTATCTCTACCTCTAAAGTTTGGGCTTCTCAACATCAGATCCCTTACACCTAAAGCACTTATTGTTAATGAAATGATCTCAGATTATTGCCTTGATGCACTGAAACCTGGCTTATAACAAATGAATATATTGGTCTAAATGAGTCTACTCCGTCAGGATATTTCTATAAGCACGAGCCCCATCAAATTGGTTGTGGTGGTGGTGTCGCAACTATCTACTGTACAATGATGTACTCACTGTTACTCAGAAAACAGGGCCCAGGCTTAACTCATTTGAAGTGCTTATCATTAATGTTGCACTCAGTAAAGGGCTAATACATAATAAACCCTTACTATATATTACCCTGTCCACCGTGTACAGACCCCCGGGGCCATACACGTACTGTATGTTGATTTTCTTAAAGAGTTTGGACATCTGCTGTCAGACCTATTGATTAACTCTGACAAAGTGTTGATTGTAGGAGACTTTAACATTCATGTACTGTAGATAATGCTATCGACGCTTTAGCACTCGCATTTATGGATTTGCTAAATTTCTTTGGGGTTAAACAAAATATAAATGGAGCAACTCACCGCTTTAATCATACGCTAGATTTAATTATATCGCATGGTATAGATGTCTTTAATATATGAGGCATATGAGATATGAGATTTTACCTCAAAGTGATGATATCACAGATCATCACCTAGACATTAAACTATGACATTTTATTTTGATATATACTCTACCTGTAGAACAGATTTGCTGTGTCTTCCCACGTTATCGATTTGGTAGAAATATGAATCCGACTACTAAAGACAAATTCACAAGTAATCTGCCGGATCTGTCCCAATTTCTTATTAGACCCCGAAATGCAGACAATCTAGATGAAGTGACTAACAGCATGGGCACTATTTTTACCAGTACATTAGACACTGTTGCTCCCATCAGATAAAAAAAAGTTAGAGATAAAACACTTGCACCATTGTACAAAAGTCATACTCACGCCATAAAGAGAGCAACCCGTAAACCTTGAGCGAAAGTGGAGAAAAACTAAATTAGAAGTTTTTCGAATTGCGTTTAAAAACAGTATGTGCAGCTATAGACGGGCTCTAAAAGCTGCTAGGGCCGAGCATCTGAGCCGACTGATAGCAAGAAACCAAAACAATCCCAGGTTCTTATTTA
>JAOVVB010000002.1:14010192-14020402 GCA_028570985.1 Heterobranchus longifilis | reverse complement strand
ACATAATTTGACCATTAATTTTGTGACATTTTAGGGGAAGCTGAGCTTCCCTTGCAGTCTTAAAGAAATCGCCACTGTTCACAAGATATTCCCTTTCTTTAGTTGAGTTACAAACCGGCGTAAAAGCGCCATTTCCTTAGCCCTGCGAAGTGCTTGCCCTAACGGATTAATCCCCGCTAAAGTACACATAATCACCCCACATCTCAACGCCCCCCTCTAATTCCTGCATTGGAGCTCCCACACTTAACATATTCGGTGGTGCCATATTAGAGCGCCCCCTCATAACATATATTTGTATATGGAGATATGTACAGTATAAATCATAATTATTAAATTGTATATAGTATTTACTTTCAGGAAAAAAAATGTGCTCATTGTGCTTTAATGCTGCGTTAACACATGTAAAAGCAGGTGGTTATCTGTTCTGGAATGAATTCTTATAATGTCATTATACAGTATAATTAGGCTACTTTAATCAGCTTTTATGTAGCTTTAAGAGCTACATTGTAAATTTAACTTCAAAAGTAGACTTCCCACTCTGTTTAAAGTAATTTAAAATAAATCGTCAGTTAACCAGATGCCAAAAACAGAATACTGACTACAAATCAGTACAAATAACAGAATAGGTAGGCTTAACTTAAAATGCATGCTTCTCTGAAAATCAATTATATAAGTTAATTAAAGTTTACATTTAAATTAGGTCCATAGAACTTAGAGGGATGATAGAGTAAATAAACAGATCTGATTTATAATCATCATACTCCAGAAAATAATTTCTATTACTTTTAATTTGCTAAAACAATAAAAAATTATTTTAACTCGTAGCAATATTTTCAGGCAGCCTAAAAATGTCTTCCTAATACAGGATTTAAAAAAACAAAACAAAAAAAGAAAGACAGCACATTTGCATTCAGACCTCTCTGTGAACAGGTCTTTTATTACTTTATTTCTTTTACATTCTTGTGCTGCTCTGTCCCATCTAATGTTTTGTCTTAGGAAAAAGCAGTGCACATCAAATAAATACATTTGCTTATTTGTCAGGACAGAACTGGAGTTTATCATGCAGCCTGACTGATTTCAAATAATTACAAGCACTCTCAGATCGAGGTCACGACTGTTGAAACAGTAAGGTGAATGATCTGACGACTGATAAGGCGGTCCATTCCTCTAAAAAGAGCTTGCAACAACAATATAATTTAAACTGGCTTTGATGCAAATACACCATATTACATCATATACAGTATCGCATCATATCAGATAATGATTTTGAAACATTACACATTTCATATTTTCAGTTTTAGACAAATTCAATGTTTAACAAAAATATTCTTTATTTTTGGCCCAATGTTGTGTTTTATATTATATTAATTTATATATAATATATAATTATGAACCTATGCTATGGCTTAAGGAAATCCATTAATTATGCAATCATTCATTTATAAGGGCTCTGGTGGCTCAGTGGTAGGTTTCTCGTCTGCTATGTGGAAGCCAATGCCCAAACCCCAGCCACTAAATGCAGTGCCGGTCCCAAGCCCAGATAAAAATGGGAGGGTTGTGTCAGAAAGGGCATCCGGCGTAAAACCTGTGCCAAGCTGTTGTGTGGATCAAATGGTCTGGTGTGGTGACTCCTCAATGGAAGCAGCTGAAAGACTAACAACAACATGCAATTGTTCATTTATATCTTGAGTCAGAGTGGCTTTAACTTTCACTTTGAATAAATAAATCATTAATGTTGTGTATTAATTTTATGTTTAAATGTCTAGAAGACAAACAACTCAAGAAATAGTATTTATTTAAGTAAGAGTATTTATTTCAAGTAAGAGTATTAATTTAATGTCTCATTATTGTTTAAGTCTCATAGCTTATTTTTTGTATTTCTGTCATTAATCAACCCTGTTGTTAAATCGTGGACAAATAAAAGCTGTTTCATCAAGAAACATACAGTGATTGATTTTTCTTACAAAAGTGAGTATGAGGTACCATAACTTTCTATTAATTTTGATGATATTTACATTAGCCTAGTCACAGACCTTTTTTCGTATTTTGAAATGATTCCTGGAAGCTATGTTTCCGCAAGGATAACCTCTTATTTGCTTTTTGTGCTACTGCTTCTTCCTATTCATCCAGCAAAAACACACCTTTGCCAAATCCCTTGTTAAAGCATTTCCTTGTTGGACACTCTGGACTAAAGAATTCCCATCATATGTGGTATACCTCAAGAAATTATTTGAGGCCATATTTGACCATATTGGTCACTGTAATGTGTAAATGTGGAAACATTTCACACCAAGATATGCTCGATGGCTTTTCTCCTTCACAAGCAGTCACTGCCTCATCAGTGACAGCTCTTACTGCTGCAAGTCAAACACTTCCAGTCTCAGTAGGGCTAAGCTGCTGACCTAGGCTGCCAGATAAAATTTTCCCCTTACACAGAAAACAAAAAATACAAAAATTAAGACGGGACTATATGAAATATGAAAGCTATTGCACCAGTTACTTTGGCAGCAAGACTTCAGACAAACCACAACTCTGCTGGGAGTGAAGTGCAACATTACAAGTGCATATAAAAATAAAATTTGTTTATTAAGTAATCTGTAGAAATCACAATACCTTTGGTACCGCCAACCTTGTAAATTCTATACACTTACATAACAGACTTATTTCAGTTTTAAACAATAAAACTTTAATCTCTTGTTCCACAGAGGTTCAGCTATTTTCTACATGTTAATCCACAAAGCATTAAACAGTCATAAAGCTGTGCAGTTTGTGTTTGGATCATGTACAGACCAGTGCAGTGATACTTTCTTTTAGCCTGGTGTTCTGTTTATTATACACACAAAAAAAGTATACAGTTCCCTTAAACACAATTTTCCTCATTTATGCAACTGGAATACAAATCTTGTCATCGAGTATGAGAGTTTATTATTTTTTTAAGCTGCCCTGATTAAAGTTTTTGGTTGAATTTGGGGTGCAGTTTAAATCTTCAAGTCCATGCTGTTTATTGTGTTGAGTTGTGGGGTTTCATGTGGACAGTTCGAAAAACGTATTAAATTAACTTTTCCGTTCCTTCAGTCTTGCTAATATGCTTAAAAACATTCTGTAGTTCCACTGATACAGTAGGTTTCATCGTAGTTCAAGGACACACATGTGATAATGTGAGGTCAGTCCAGAACATATCCAGTTATCCTAATTATCCCTCTACGTCTCGCACTGTCGGTCGCTGATCTTTGTTCATTGCATCCCCTACACTATAACACTACACTACACATGCAACATTCTCTGATGTTCTGCTTGTTGCAGGCTTCCAGAATATGGATCACTTTCGACTATTATTTACGCTACACTCATCACTTCGTCCCTGAACCATCCGAATTGGTTTTGCAGAGAAATGTTGAAGCTTAATGCAAAGTTTTATTTTTATTCATTTTGAATGTGACAGTCACACTGGACACATGCTCACTGAATTGCAGTACAGTGAAATCATCATTCTCGTTTTATTAACAATGCCTAGACTTTTTCTGGACAGACCTCATACTGTATTGTTATTATAACCATATAACAACTAACCAAAATAACTTTTTTATAATTACATTGTTGTTGTAGTTTTTGTTTGAGACAAACATTTTTTTCAAAATCTTCTAAATACAAACACCAAGCATTCAGTAATACAGCACTAGAAATATGAAAAAGCTAATTTCTTCCCAAAATGTTACACAATCATACTGAATCAGTAATACTGGGACAATAGCAAATTGCAGTATAATCAAAATATTGCTTTGAAATTAGAGTTTATAGACTTTCCTTAAACTAGAAAGAAATGATTTATTATTTAATCATGCTTGATGGATTTACAGACCTGTGAAGCCAAAAACAACTGCATGTGTTCTCCCCCTGTTTCTTGTCCTCTCCTCTAATTTTAGAGCAGATTATTTCTGGATTTGCTGTGAAAAAGATGCATATCTAATGATTTCCATCACATGTAGCATTTTGAAAATTAAACAGGAAATTGACCATAGCAAGATAAATTCAGAAAAATTACTTCAGACAATGATTCAGTTTAGCTATATTTATAATTATCTCATTTGGCAAAAAAGAAAATTAAAGTTGAGGGTTAAGATTTTGCTCAGAACATAACAGAAGCAGATTGACTGTACTTGGATATGAACTATGATAAGGCATAGCTAATCAGCAGCCCAGTACTTTGACCACTAAGCAACCACCATACTATAAAATGTCTGGTAGTGTTTGCAAGTATCCCATTGTAGCCTGGGTAATAAACAGATTCTAGTCACTGATACATATAAACAGTATTTATGAGAAATGTGGGTTCAGGCACTCTTGGGTTAAATGGACAATTTAAAATTTCCTGTTTGTCTCCCACTTAGATAGTGTGACTTTTTATTATATTTAGCAACCTTTGACAAAAACACTGATTGATTATCTTTTACTACTTGCGAAGGTCACACATAGGCTTAAAATTAATCTCTTCTCTTCTCTTCTCTTCTCTTCTCTTCTCTTCTCTTCTCTTCTCTCTTCTCTTCTCAAAAGCATTCCCTAGACAACACAGAAAAGAAGAAAAATCTGAAATTCTTCCCAAGGTTGGAGATAAGTGCTCCACAGTGAGACCACAGCTGTTGCATTTTGAGATTGGTTAGTATGACGGAATGGCAGCTTGATTTTAGTTTTGCATTACACTGTGTGCTTTCTAAAACCTGTTGTGTTTAATATGTATTTAATGTGTACAGTGATGTTCAAATTAATTAAATTCATACTGAATTCAAATTCAAAGGCAATAAGCAAACTTTTACATTTAATGTGGCAAAAATAGATATTAAGTCCAAAACCACTAATAAAATTCTGGTTCTATTAAATCTCAATTGGCTGTAGGGAGTTCTTTTAAATAGAATCCTGTTAATGAACTGTAGAATATCTCCCTCAGGTAGAATTAACCTGAGGGAGATAAGAATGCGGTTCTTATGGTAATATATTTACTAAGACGGTGCTTATGGCTGTCTAGTCAACATATTCTTTGTTATATTGAAAGGAAATACCTGAAGCAAAAAATTATTAGAACATGGGTATGGGTCTTTAACCTTAAAACCTTCTATTTATTATGCTTAACCTAAATTAAAATATTAATTTTCCCTTTAATGGCAGCTTAATGAGGTTTATATAAATGTGTTTATGATTTCTCCATCTTTATGGGGAAAAGTAATTACTTAGCCTCAGCCGTGCATAAGGCCCAGCTTGAATAGTGGCAAATGCTCAAGAATATTACGTGATTACCTACCCTGTAATCAAACCAATTATCTCTCTATCATTTCCATCCATGAAATAAGCTTAAATAACAAACATTTGGAATAGCGTTCAGACTTGGGAAAATGCCCATGTGTTTGCACAAGGAATAACAGATTGTCATGTCAGTCAGTGAACCACTAGACCATTAATCTATGTTCATTTCATTATAAATGAGGTTCGGTATTTCTGGAAACGTTTTGGATTTACCAGCTACACATATAAAAAGTGTTAAATCTGTTTCCTGTCTTGGCATTGTCTCATGCTGTGCTGAAGAAAACAAATATATCACTGCATGATTATCTAATATTATCCATCCCAATAGTATCATTACTCAAAAACCCAGAGAAGAAAATATAAATGGTAATATTTTATTATTTATTTCAGTTAACAACTAGGAATCTACCACTTGCTATGAATCTGACTAAATAATCTAGCTGGTCTACCACAACAGAGACAATGAATCATGCCATTGATGAGATATTGTTTAGGAATCTCTGAGTAATCAAACCTAGATTTTAATCACATTAATTAGGCAGCAGAACAATCTTGTACGGCTTATTTAATGTTTCCCCTTTGAACATTACTGACATCTTGTGACTAAATACAATGTGGAGCAGCAGTGAGAAACTCTCAGATTATAATTGGACCAGTGAACAGCCTTCAGGCCCCATGTACAAAATCTCCAACAGGTCTTAGAATGACATGCTATTTGTCAGGGCACTACCCTGAGGGAACTCTTACTTCACACATTTCTCTATTATCTGGGGGTGGAATGGGAGCTGCTCTTTAACGAGTGGAAAAGAAAAGCTTAAGGGCTATATTTGCATTGATGGTTTGGAAAGGTCACGAGAAGCCTAGCGGCACAATGGGGAAAAGCCACTGTTTTTTTGTGGTCTAAAGGTACACAGAACTTGCAGACCTCAGGCGTTCACTCGACAGCTCTTCCTGTGTACTTTTTAATGCACGATTTAATTTTAACAAGACTAATTTTGTTTGTTTATTACAAATGTTAGATTTGCAACTCAGATATTCACTGTATGTTTTAGAAAAGCAATGAGATGTTAATAAATATAAAAATAATATTGTGATTAGATTAAAAGTTTTACAAATTTTTTTATACTTAAAAAAAATAATCAGTTATACACAATCTTATGAGAAACTATACAGTAAGGGTATGAAGGCTAACCCGGCCATTAACCTTAACAACACATTCTCAGATTAGAAAAAGGCTATCTAAGAAATGAAAACATATTGTTGTTCTATTCACACATTATTTACCAGTATTGTGTACAAATATTAATATAGTAGATACCATTCCTTTGCTTTAACAGTGCATTCTTTGATGCTTCTGGTATGGGTTACTCATCTTCTGAAGGATTCTTGTTATTCTTTATGTTTGTTGCAGAAAGCATGATGTGCATTATAGTTAACCAATTACTATTAGATTGCAAAATTTCCATGACTTGGTTGTCATCATTTTTTCCTTGGCTCCAGGGTGTCTGCTGGAAATACATGTCCTCTGTACTGAGACCTCCTGAGCCTTTTGTGGCCAGTGTGGTGGATCATGCATCAGAGGCTGTCTAGACAAGATAATAGCTTCCCTGTGCCTCAGAAATGCAGGGACATGTTCTCAGGTTGATGTAGCTTCTCCTTCCTTCCAGCTTATCTCTGATGTGCTGAATTACTAATCATTTGTCAAAGTCTCAACTTTGGCATCAGAGTATGATCCATCTATATTGTCCAGAGATGTACAGTTTAACATGATGGCTGGGACATTTCTTCTCTGCCTACAGAGGAGAAATATGAAGAACAGGTTACATCAGTGTTATCAGTGTCTTTTGGTTTTACATTTTCAGAGAGCAGTTATTAGGTATGAAATAAATAGCTTGAAACACTGAAGCATATTTCTCCATGGTTTCCTGAAAAGGAAAAATTATTTTAGTTATACATAAAATTATGTATTATGTATGTATTATGTATAATTATTTATAGATGGCTGTTCATATTTTCCATTAGACTTAAAATAAACTTCCATGGGTACAGTCTGAGACGGAATCAACATAAAAAAGCTAAAGTTGCTCACATTCTTCTTATGTGTAGTTCAAATGTTTGAAAAAGTCCACCAAATAAAAATCAATAAACTAGCTACACATTTAGGTAAAACTCAGTGGAGAAGATGATTTCATTTTTTCCCACAAAAAAAGGACGATTTTCTGAGTGGTGAGCAATATTAATATAAATGGTCAGGAAAGAAAACGAACTTGTCATGATGTGTTATATTTCACATTAATGAATGTGGATTGTATTATTATTTAGCGAATGTAACCTCATACTTCTCCAATATGAGAACCTGGAGATAGTTAACATTAGTGTTTTCATATGCGGGGACAAGAACTCCCAACATATACGCAGTTCAGAACAGGCACATTCTCTGCACAGTTCACTCGCAGGGATACAACAATACTTTCTTAAAGGAAAGAAGAAGCATCCAGTCATCTACTAACACTTTTTCACTTCAAAAAACAACACTGATGGATAATTAATCATTTTATTTCTTCCAATTTGTCAAATGATCAATTGTGTCCTTTTTTTTTTTTTTGAAGAAATTTTGAAGTCTTTAATATTCCCATCAGTAATGAGCTGAAATGATTAGGTACACTTAAATGAGTTAGGGTCTTTAGGGTCTCCAAATGAGATAAATGCAGTAGGATTTGTTCTCAAAACAGCCTCAATTCAAAGATGTTCAGAACATTCTTTTGAAGTTCTGTTCCATGTGGACAGGATTGCATCACACATTTCCTACAGCTTTTTCAGGTGTATGTTCATGCTGTGAATCCCCTGTTCTAAAATTATTCCATTGGATTCAGTTCCAGTAACTCGAAAGGCCACTGAAGAACACCAAACTCATTGTCATGTTCCAGAGACCAGATTGAGACAATTTTGCTTTGTAACATGGTGAATTATCATGCTTAAAGGAACAATAAGATGATTGCCAGATTTTGGCCAGAGATGGATGCACGTGGTCAGTGATAATACACAGACAGACAGGTTGATTGATTGCTATTAATGTGTCCAGAGTGTTCCAAGTAAAAACATTCCCCACACCATTATCCCACCTCATGACAGGTTAAAGTCATGTTGTTGGTGCCAAATTCTGACCATCTGTATGCCCCAGCAGAAATGACATTCATCAGACAAAGTAAAAATAAAATCCCAGTCCTCACCTACCCAATTGTGTTCAGTATGTGCCCACTGCAGCCTCAGCTTTCTGTTTTTGCTTGATAGAATTGGAACCTGATGGTCTGCTGTTGTAACCCATCAATCTTGGAATTCGTGTGCTGTGCATTTTGAGATGCTTTTCTGCTCACTATACATGTACAGACTGGTTAACTGAGTTACTGTAGTCTTTTTAGGCTTTCAGTCAGCTCTTACCTGTCTGGGCCTTTACTATTGACCGTACTCATCCATAAAGCATTTCTGCTCCTCACTGGGAGTTTTTCCTTAATTGCACCATTCTAAGTAAACAGTAGAGATTGTTGTGCATGACAATGTTTTATTGAAATACAGGATGATGTATTTAGCCTGTCTTATACCAACAACAATGGCACAGTCAACAATTTTCCCCGTGATTAATGTGAATATCACATGAAGCCATGGACCCGGATCTGCATGATTATACGGATTATGCATTGCACTGCTGCCACAGTAATTGAACAAATGAAGAGCTGCACAGGTGTTCCTAACAAAGTGTTCAGCAAGTACAGTATATTTTAGCGAGTATGTTGTATAATTTGATGCTTCAAGGTCTCTAGCCTGGGCCTCAACTTTTCTCCTACCTGTACTACATCTGGTAGCATCTTCGTATGCATAGTATTTGTTTCCACTGCCATGACACCAGCTTAATCAAGTTCAGGAATGGGTAAAGGACAGGGACACTGGATTCTAGGGAATGAGCAAGGAAAGTATTTTTCTAATCAAATATTAGAAAGTATTTTTCTAATCGTGTAGAACTCTTGATGGCCTTTTAATTGCATCGTGTGCAGTAATGAAAGAACTTGATGTCTGACAGTGCCTGATCCTCACATACATCCGCTCCTGTGGAGTTTCTGGCTCTCTGACCCGCCTGATTCATTTTTATGGTCTAAGAATTGCTGTTACACTCATAAAGACTGTCTTCTTTATCTTAAAGCTTCAGTCTAATGATTTATCTTCAGGGTTATCGGGAGAGGATGAGTTCCTTGGAGCCTGGTTGCTCTTAAGATTCTATTCTCGTCTTGTCTCAGAGAATTATTTCTTGTCACAGTTGCCTCTGGCTTGCTCATTAGTGACCTGAATCTGCATACATATTCATGTAAAGCTGCTTTCTGACAACATCTATGTTAAATGTTACCAAACATAACAATATAATAATAATAATAATAATAATAATAATAATACAGTGGAACCGTGGATTACGATTGGAACCTTGGATTACATAATTTGTTCTGGAAGCAGGCTCGTATTCCAAAACACTCGTAAACCAAATTAAATTTTCCCATAAGAAATAATGTAAACTCAAATTATTCGTTCCACAGCCCCAAAAAAAAAATACATAAAAATAATTAACACAAAATATAAAGTAAAAATAAAACAAATTAACCTGCATTTACCTTTAAAAAAAAGTTTTAAAAAATCCCGACAGATAAGTGTTTCCAGTTATGCGCACAGGCGCTGTGTGTGTATGTGTTTGTGTCTGTCGTTATGTGTGTGCGCGCACGTAATTTGACACCGTGCCGGTTCACAAACACACACACACAAACACGAGAGAGAGAGTGTGTGAACCGGCACAGTGTCAAATTATGCGCGCGCACAGGCTGAGGGAGAAAATGGATTTTTAATCTTCTAATGAGACTTGCTTTACACGCGTGCA